>JAVHZZ010000004.1:44144994-44744994 GCA_036250195.1 Mixophyes australis | reverse complement strand
ATATTTTAGTCTTTTATTTTATTTCACATCATTTTCACTTATCGCATACTTGTTTTTAATATGTCGCCTTTTGTACAAGTGGAGGTAAAAATGTTTTTATCCCCAATGAAATCGTTATTTTTTATATTACAGCTCCTGAGCGCCCTCTATGGGAATGCACTTTTCTTCTTTGGTTGTATGACAGTGATCTTGTATTCAGAGGATTGCCACCTATTGGTTGTGTGCGGAATCAGTGAATCAGTGATTTTCAAATACATCATTTATTAGGAACTGGCAGTGGCATAAACGTGTCTCGTGCGGATACAAACACAGAGAAACTGTATCACTGTGTAAGAGAACGAGAGTAAGACTTTGTTTTTACAGATGCATTGAGGTAAAACATTATTAATTTGTCTCTTAACTCTTATGTCAACATGGAGTATAATTTTTTTCTAATCCCTCTCTTACACAGTGTTGTAGTTTATCTCTCGGCTATTAAATTACCATGTGTGCAGCATTCACCAGTGTCTTGATGCCTAGAATGTTCATATGCCAAGGTATTACTTATCAGCTACGGCCATTCTCCAGTGTCCTTACTTACTTACTCTCAGGGGCTGGCTGGGCAGGGGGGCATATCAGGGGCGCACACAGGATTTTTAAGGGGGGGTTTCCCCCCCTGAAAAAAAATATAGAGAGCTGCTGCGCATATAGCAGCTGCTGTACAGTAAAGTGCCGCTATGTAGGGGCACTGTTTAGCCCCCATTGTTCGCGCAGGGGAGGGGTTTCTGGAGAACCAGAAACCCCCCTGCGTGCGCCCCTGCATATGACCCACGGGCCAGACCCAGAGTGGGCTACCTTGGGCTGGGTCATTGGGCTACCTACATTTTTTTCCCCTTTAAAATGTACCTAATAGGCCGCTGATTCGAGTCTTGACCCCCTGGGCTAAACGTTTCCAGCCAACCCCTGCTTACTGTCATTATTCTGAGTGACGTACAATGGCAGACACCGCTGGTGGCTGCCAGTATAGCGGCTCAGAGTGCCTGACCCGAAGGTCGGCTGGTTGTAAAAGACTTTATCCCTCAATTGTCACCCTACAGCAGTACACGTCAGTAGCACTAACTCCAACCACGCAGCATGAACACATACAAATAGGATAGCATTGGTTCTTCTGCTTGTATTGATACCTTAAATGTAACGTACAGGGAGCTATACGGGGGCGGAGTATGTATTACATGAGGTCACATGTCAGGAAGCATTTATATCAACCCATCAACCGGGCTGGGTGGTGCACATGGTATACGTTCCCAATATTTGTTACCAGCAGGGTTTATTGAAGACATTTTGCACAGGGGAACTCATTTCTCTGCATCATTGTGACTATGAGCTGCAATAGAGGTTTCTGAGCTCCAAACACCAATAGAACATTGCCCCCTAGTGGCCAAATTGTCATAAAAAACCTTACAGTTTCACACATGGCAATAACATTTGAAGTAAACATCTCTTAGACATGGCAATGCCCTTGTTTCACTCAGTAAGAGTAATTGCAAATAAGAATTGCTACGGTGTGTTATCCCTCTAAATGTACAGGAGCTGCGGAAAAACATAGGGACTGGAAATGTGTTTGTGTCCGGAACAGAGAGATAAATAACCAGGAGATTTACAATTTCTGCCGTTAATAGGTCACTGGATAGGAAATCATTGCAAGCTTTCAGTATACTATGACCCCTACTTCTGGCAGGTTACAGGGAAAATGAGGATGTCAGGTAACATATATGCAGAGTACTAAGTTCAAACCTTCTGAAGTGCATAAGAGGGTAAACTCACAAGAGAGGGAAAGACGGGGGTTAGATCGTGGAAACATATGTGAAACGACTTGGAAAGCTACTAGAGATGTATGAATCCTGATTTCAGAATCAGCTGAGTCCTCAGAAATCCGAGTAAAGCTGGGTACACACTGCTGCGTTTTCAGCCGATTATTGGATCAATCAGACAAAAAACGACTGGTTGGCCCAATGCCACAGTAGTGTGTACACTGGGACAATGAGCGGTTACCGTTCCAAAGCACATCATATCGTTGATCGATATTTTTAAACTGAAGTAAAAATCTTGTTCAACTATGGAAGGATGCCGTTCCGATTGTGCAGTGTGTATGCACTCTGTAGAATAGGAACGACAGTTGGCCGGGGGGCAAGCTCATATACCTTGATGAAACCTCTCAAGCATCCTTTGTGGAGTGGAATGCAGGCTGAGAGCATGGATCCCCGCTGCGCGACGGTCTGACAGACAGCCAATCAGATGCATGGGCCTCCTACCAATTCTGACTGTGCCATTGCTAAACTATATGCCTCTACAGTAGTCTGAAGCACACATGTATCCGACCCAAGGACACTTCTACACACCTGTCACATCTTAAAACAGTGTTGTCTCATCCTAAAATCTCTTTCCCGTGCTAAGGTGCAGACATTAAAGAGAGAGGGAGGAATGAAGGCGATCAGTATACAAGATAAACTCAAGGGTTATATTCTGCCCAGCTTCAAAAAATTAACCCCTTCTCACATAGACTGACTATTTTTCATGTCTCACCCGAAACATACAGCTGTACATATTTATTTTATAATACACTGACTGACCCATAGAAAATTGATCATTTCCATCTCAGCTCGACCACCATCAAAACTGCCCCCTGCAGCCATCACTATTAGCAAGGAAGCTTGTCATTGGAAGAACACAAACACACTGACTCTCGTGGTGCAGAATCAGACACTATGCTGCTACTTTTTAGCCGATGGTTATGACAGATGAAGAGCACAGATCTGACGGTAAATCAGGTATAGCGTGTGCACATGAATCGTCATGCAGATCTGGACTCCCCTCCTCCCCTATCATTGGTAAAATTGCTTCAACTATTGTAATGTTAGCATTTTCCTGTAGTATTCCCAGCCTTAGTTAGCGTCACAAATGAATGCAGTGACAATGACAGATAACATTTATCATGCCTACTTCATGTTAATAAGCCAAATAGGGTCTGGATTCAGTTCTGTAACAGATTTGATATTTTGGTGGATATTAGATATAAGGGCTTCCTCAATAGTTACACAAGCACACAGAAGGAGTCAGGAGATTTGTATTATCAAGTGGGTAATAGCGTCATCAAGACCTCAGTTAACACCACGTGGTAGGGGTGTGATGACTTTATTTGCGTCATAATGCCTCCGATATGTAAGGGGAGTTCGGGGCTTCACAACAACATTCACATTTTGTCTCCAGCCACCTTGCAGATAAGCGCTCTCTGGCAGCGTCCGGCTGGCAAACCTTAGCCCAGAGGAGGCATGACTCGGATCAACAGCCTATTAGGAACATTTTTAAGGGAAAAAAAAGTGCAGGTAGCCCAGTCACCCAGCCCAAGGTAGCCCACTATGGGACTAACCCGGGGGGAGCAGATGTCCCCATGTACTCCAGCCAGCCCAGCCTGCCCCCTGCTGCCTGGGAAAATTGTCTGCACTCTCTGGAGTACGGGATTGTCTTCCTAATCTGGTGGTCTCATGGACTGTCCAGGAGAAAAGGCAATTATGGACTCACCATTTAGTACTAAAACAGAGGTGGGAGCAGAGAAACAAAAGACATTGAAGGGGTGCGGGTTTTTATTAAGTGCCCCCTAGTTCAGTGGTTCTCAGACATTTTGCTATTGTGACACACCACATGATTCATCTTTTCACATCAATGTTAACATATTATAATAAATAAAAGGAAAGAAAACAGAATCATGAATAAATATGAATATTCTTGAAAACCAAAGTATGTTATAGCTAATAAGGCTAAAGTACTAACGCCGCATTTAGATTCAGGAGTCACACTGAGCCAGAGCAGCCAATCAGCAGTTGGTTTAGTTTTGCTTAGTGCAAGGTAGACAATGAAAGCAAGTGTCGGATTGGCATACTTGCCTACTCTACCGGAATCTCCATGAGACTGCCGACATTCGGGTAGTAGTACTGGACTTCCTGGGAGACTAGGCCCTCCTCCTGCAATCCTCCCAGTTCCTTATAAAGTGGGTAGGGTGGGGGGGCCTCAATGACGCAGTTTGCTTCAAATCGCGTTACTTTGGCACTGCGTAACTCTACCCCTCCCTCTTGCCACCTCCTCTCCTGGTTGATAATTATGCTGATTGGATTAACTTATATAATACCATAATCTTTCTACATCAATGTGGTAGAAGTCTAATATCACTACACTGTGCTGTTGGGGGACCCTGCTCTCTCCATTATCTAACTCTCAGTCTGTGTCTTCCTGCTGCCTCCATTCCCTCCTCACATCATGACACTGCCCCTGTCACATGCAGCCCTGTCCTCACTAACACATCACTCATCTCCTGATATACTCTGTGCTGCTGGACACCCTGCACAATCCACTGTATAACTTTTAGTCTTAGTCCTCAATATCACAATACCTGAAATACAAGGCCGTAACTAAGGCTATGCGATAGGGGGGCGACCGCCCAGGACGCAACGCTGAAGGGGGGCGCAATTTAGGAATATTTTAGGTTAATTTGGTTAAAATTGAGGTCTGGGGGGCAGCATTTGTCTTTCTCACCCCAAGCACTAGAATTACAAGTTACGGATCTGCTGAAATACTCTGTGCCGCTTTATATATTTTGATAATATGATTGGCAAATAAACTGGGCACCTTGAAAAGGTCTCATGCAGATAGAGGTTAGTCGTCCTCAAATGCAGTATGTTGAGAAGTGAATCCCAAGCTCAATTTAAATTTAAAACAGTCTTTACTTTTAAGTCTAACAGTCCCTTTATTTAATACAAATATCTATTCAAACGTATGAGCACAAAATGAATTAATTAAATAAAGATACCAATGGTCAACGCCACCCAGTGTCCAAATTATCACAAAGGGAAAGGCAGAACAAATTAGGACATTACAGGAATCTTCAGACCGATGCATCTGAAATATGGAAATACAATTTGTATTACTTAGCACAGAGGCATATAAAATAATTATTGTTTTCAAAATAACTATTTTTTTCTTTTCGTGTCCAGTTCTTTATATATCAAATAAGCTTTGAATGATTTGTAATGACATGGTCAAAGAAGGCTTCTGAGTATCCAAAAAGCTTTCAACATTTATCTTCTCGTCTATGAAAGTTGTGGTCTATTATCGTTATGTTTCTTTTGACCACCAATCCTTCTAGTCTTTATGTCCAAAGAGATAAATATTTGCTTCAGTTCTCTTAGCCATTGTCTCTGAAGAACCGAAAGCAGATTCTTCCACTAGTCGTTTGTAATGTCTCAGCATTAGGGAAATTGTGGGTACAGGTTACCCCAGGCTTGTCCGCCCTTACTAAGTCTCTTCTTGTCCACTTTTGCCATTTGTTCTCTCTCTTTCTTGCTCCTCGGAGTCCGACCACAGGGCTCCTTGGTCAGAAAGTACAGCAGGGCGTTGAGGAAAGCATTGGCGCTGGCCAAGGGTCGGGTTACTTTGTAGCAGACCGCCACCACCCCCAGTGCCCGGCATCCACTCAGTGTATTCCCCGTCGCCCGCATGGTCAGGAAAATTGTGCGGGTCACATGGAAAGGAAGAAAGCAGAGGGCAAATAGAAGGGTGATGGTGACGATGGTCCGGATTGACTTGCGCCTCTGGGTCACACCTGGCACAGGCCCTGGAACCACTCCCCCTCTTAGTGTCCGGCAGAGAGTGCGCACCACTCTTGAGTAGCACCAGGCAGTCATTGAGAAAGGCAGGAAAAATCCTGCTACATGCAGAAAGAGTCCATAAGGCATATAACGTTGAAGGTCTGCATCTATGGCATCATCCCAACATGTCACTATATCCTCATGTCCCTCAAGGAGTCCTGTGCGAGCAAAGAGAAGAATTGGTGAGGTCATGGCAAACACCACAGCCCAGACAAGAAGACAGGTGGCCCTCACCCAACGCATAGTCTCCAGCCTCATTGTACGCATGGGATGGCATATGCCAAGGTAGCGGTGAAATGAAATACAGGTCAGGAAGAAGATGCTGCAGTAGAGGTTGAAGTAAAAGAGGAACCGAACCAGACGACACATGGGGTCTCCGAACAGCCAGCGGTCACGAGAGATGTAACTGGCAATGAGGAAAGGCAGGGACAAACTGTACATGAGGTCACTGAGAGCCAGGTTAAACATGTAGACTAGTGATGGGTTCCATGGTCGACGTAGGCAACGTGTGAGGACGATCGAATTCAAAGCCAGGCTGAGCACGAAGGTGAAGAGGTAGCAGGTTGGCAGAAAGATGTGCTTGTAGGACTCGTCTAGTTGGCATGACGAACCTGGTGAGGATGAGGTGGGGACGGAGGAGTTAGGGGAAGGGGTTGAGGGAGAGGAGGGCATGCTGGACAGGGTGTTGAAAGAATTAGGGAGGTTCCAACATCACAGTGTTGTAGAGTCGGGGGAACGTCTTGGAAAGGACACATGGGTGGGTATGAGAAATTGGAAAGAAAGAGAAAAAAAAAAGAAAAAGAAAATTACAATTCTTCCTACATAAAACATGACATACAATCAAAATGACATCAATCATAAAATGTAATGTATAAATAAAATTTAAATTGTATAAAAGAAAACTAAACTATACAAAAGTTATGAAATATCTTGTAACTATAATGTTTGATAAATGGACATAATCATGAGCAGCTTATCAGCATAAGGATTGCCGTCATGACTAATTAATTGTCATCATCATTACCAACCTTAGCATCATTTTCCACTGGTAATTTTATAAGAATGTACTGACGCCTATAGATATATTTACTGACATACTATTTATCGAACAATAAAATATGAGAAAGATACTGGCTATCGGTTAGTTTCCTCACTGTAGGCAACTATGTCTAATAACTGTAGATCTATAGAAAGTGGGGATGACCTTAGCGCAATACTCCACCCAGAGAACTAACGTAACAACATGCAATCTGTTGACCTGAACACGGAAAATGTTCACATGACACACGCTCATGTACCAAAACACATATTTGTCTCCGTTTAACGCTCTGTGTCAGCGTTTCTACCTCATTAATTTCTCTTAATGAGTAACGAAGCCACAGCCTCTGTGACCCCCATGCACTCCCCTCCATTTCCCAGCAAACCGTCCTATGCCAGGCTTTGGCGTGTAACGTGTGCACAGGTTCATGCAATAACTGGGTTATATAACAGGCACAATCCCCCTATTCATATATTAACTTCATTTTCACTTTATGTTCCTATAAATCTTCATAACAATATATGTGTGCCAAATATTGTGAACAATTTTATGAGGACTCCCATCTGTCCCGATTTTCTCTGGACAGTCCCCCTTTTATTCATACTAAATTTTTCTTGGCTTATTTTCCCATACGTAAGACCCCTAATACATAACAGGATATGGGTGATGTGAGACACATTGCAGAGTGTTGAGTTATTACACTATATATACAGCATTGCAAAGTCAGAGTTACTAACACTTTGTACTCGCTGCAGTTCCCTATCACCAGGACCGGATTAACCATAGGGCTAACTGGGCTACAGCCCAGGGGTCTCTGGCATCCAGGGGGCCCTTGAAAGTGCTCAGCACGATCAGTGCTGCTGAGCACTTTCACTGCAGTCCTTCCCCGGCGAGCTGTAGTCTCCTTACTGAGGAGATCTCGTGAGTTTCACTCTCACGAGATCTCCTCAGTAAAGAGCGTACAGTGCGCTGGAGAAGGAGGTAAGTGCCGGGGGGGGGGGGGGGGGGCAGATTCCAGGGGGGGGCCCTCACTGGGGAATGGAGGCCCCCTTAGTCCATTCCCTTAATCCGGCCCTGCCTATCACATAATGTTCTAGGGTGCAAATGCCCATTAAGATCCCAGCAACCAATCAGAAAATAGCTTTCACCTGTCGTGCAGGTTAGACGATGAAAGGAAATATGTGATTGGCTGCTATGGTTTTGGTGCAGATTGGCACCTCTGGGCAACATTAGGAAATAAACATGTATCGAGAGGCAAACCCAGGCCCACCAAGAAAAATGTGCCCTAGTGTGGTTGCTTCTTCAATGAGTAGCCAGAGAGCATTCAAAAAAAGCTGGTGTTGTATGTGCAGCCTAGGAGCGGTGTGATCCCATAATCTGGATCCGTTAGGGCCCCCATCATAATTGCCACCGCCAGGCCTCCAAGTAAGGCCCTAATGAGAGTACTTTGTACCCATCTCCCCCATCTCTGCACCGTTGTGTGGACCCACACTGCCTCTTTATCTGTGCTGACTTGCCCTCAAAGCACATTTCTCGGTGCAAGCCCCCTTCACGGTCTTTTGAAAACATCCCTGTTGCCAGTTTGAGGATACAATTGAACAGGGACATGGTGGAAAGTGATTAACTTCAACTTTTTTATTCTTCTGCTAAAAATATGCAGATTGCTCCTCATTGAGTCTTAACTTAATCACGAGGATGAGAGGACGTTGGGTTGTTGTTACATTGGTCGATGGGCACCTAGGAATGAGCTTTTCCCAACAAAATGTGTCCCAATAAAATAATTGGGACAAGACCTGGTCTCCAGGACCTCAGAGATCCCTGAAAGCTCATGTCCTTATGCGGGAACAAAAAGATTCCCTTTATTGTAACATTTTGCTCATCACTTGGCATGAGCTAGATAGAGTGTTATCAAGTTTTTTCATTGATGTGAATGAGCTTTGATATGTACACCGTGCTGCACTAAAGTCTACCCCATCTGTACCCATATACGAACTAATAATCTAATAATGCTACTTGCTCAGCTAAGTGAAATCTCACCCAGAGACAGTGAACCAGTGGTCTGAATAAACACTTTTCCCTTGCAAGATTTTTCCTCTCTGTAACAGTGGAGCATCCTGGGACTTATAGTTCCACAACAACATCTCACTTAGTCAATCTGTGCTTTAACCTGTACAAGACTGATTAACTCTTAATTGGCAATATTTAAGCATGATCAATTATAGATTGATACAGGATTGCTCATAATAACAGTTCCATACTAGGTTTATCACGGTACTGATGTACATGAGATTATTGCACTAAAAAGTATTTATAGTGTGGCTGTCGTGTCGCTAAAACACTTAGCAACAAATAATCTATACATAAAAATATGATAACACTGATAATTAGACTGTTTAGAGTTAACAATTATCATCAATATTACTCCTAATTACATTTTTATATGCATTTTCCATTTGGCATAAACAATACATAAGTGGAAACCGATGGCTGTCAGTAAATTCTTTTAAAATTGACAGCAAAAACTTGTAGAACTTTTTCCATCCCGACTCGCTGGCACTTACCCTCCCTCTGGTACTCACCTGCAATTGGAAGGCAAGGTCAGTTGACCAGAAGAGACATCACTGGCAGTAATGTCGTCTCACCTCTGCTGCAGCTCCCACTTTTTCTCCTTATCTCCTGCCTCACTCTATTTATCCAGCTCTCTCTCCTCTATCTCTTGCAGATGTCCCGTTCTCTCTGTTTGTCGCTTCTTCTTCATCTCTCCTTGCTGTACTTTGCTCTTTAGGGATCACTGGTTGTCAGTGCATCATGATATCTCCTGGTCGTCCTATTGGTTGAAGCCCCACCCCCTCCACATCCCCCCCGAACAAACTCTTTGCTCCTTGCAAAACCCTAGCACCTTTCTCCTGAGCTCATTCACAAACTGGAGAGTTCAGTAGGACTCATCTGGATCATCAAGTTCATCTGATTCTTTATTGACATGTATAGTGTAACATTACATTGTACCGTACATAGCAACATAGTTGATGAGGTTGAAAAAAGACACCAGTCCATCAAGTTCAACCTATTGGGATATCCTGCGATCCGATCCCTTATATATTTGAAATTGATCCAGATAAAGCTACCGCCAATCTGTTTCAATCAGGAAAAATCCCTCATGACCCATCTTCTTTCAGTTTTATCCTTATAATGACGCAACCCTACAAACAGGTTCTCAAGTTCCTAACTACCAGGGGTGCAGCAGATTGAACCTATATACTATATGGGGCCCAAAACATCGGCTGCTTTCATGCATTGTCCATGCATATAATAATATGTTCTGGTGATTCATTGTCCATGAATATAAAAAAACATGATCATTACATCCAGCCTATGGAAAAAGCGAAGTGGCACTGTGCATGTTGTCTAATAACACAGCTAATACTGAGAGCAAACAGCAACAGATACTGTGAATTGTATCCAGCAAACTTAACAAGAGAACTGGTACTATGCTATAAATATTAAAAAGTAAGAACTTTGAGTTCTGCGTTTGATCCACAAACCACTTCGTACACTATTTATGCAGAACTGTTTGTGCGCTAACGGTTTCAGACACAGACTTAAAACTTAAACTTAACTTTTAAGTTTCCTTTTTCAAATATGACTTGACACTAGATATAATACTTTTTTAAATGATAAACTTCTGAATCCTAATACTCAGGATAGAAAACAATGCATAGACAGTTGGACGTAAATCTAGCTAGAAGGTGCAGTTTTGCACATCGGCCAAATAATGTTGCCGGCGCTACCATTGTGCAAACCTAGGCATTTGCCTAGTGCCACAATGGCTAGGGGGCACCTAAAACACTGGATGACATAATGTCACTCATCCAGTGTTATAATACCCCTACGGTGCACCCTAGGCGGAGCGCCGTCCGCTGACATGAAGGAAAAACAGCCAACGGTTTCCTACGTGTGAAGCTGCTCGCTGCTGCTCCTACATGTCAGTGTTACACTGGGAGTTTGGCGCTTGGTTATAGTCAGAAAAAAAAGAAGATGCTGCCCCAACCTTACACCTGCTAAGCTAAGCAGTAGGAGCAGTAGAGACTTTGTGAGGGATTAAAACTACTTAAGATATGACTTTAAAAGCAGGGACTGCTTAATACCAGGAACATTTGCTAGCTATAAAATCCCAATTTATCAGTGCTCAGTGTCAGAAATAACTCCTCCCGGCATATAACAGATGGCCCAAGATACATGTAATCAAACCACACGGAATTTAGTTCCTGAGCATTAGACTTAACCCCTCCAGATGGACAGGGGAGAGCTTGCAGGTCAGATCGGACTGCTGATCCTGTGTTAATGAATAAACAAAAAGCAGAGCTGCAAAGAAATTCTGCCCACTGCCCGAGGGAGACCACCCGCAAGTCCATAAACACAGAAATAATGATCCATCTGAATTGCTGAATGAGCAAAACAATAAAAAAGTCAATTAGGTTGAAAAAAAAAATTATTTCTAGAGAAACGGACTCAGTGGTGAACATTATTGGTGTATCCTACTGTGGAAATATCTACAAATCTCACTGCCCTGCAACACTTGTGCATGTGCCTTGTTAGACCTTCTTATAAATGTTAAGCCTGGCACACAGTGGGCATACCGTGCACATATAGCCACCACATCACTGTGTTTGCCTACAAGGTTTACTTCACACCCCAATATTCCAGACAAGAGATCCACTTGGACTGTGAGACCATTGAGAGCACCCGCATTAATTTAAAACTGTAGCCACTATTATTGTCTTTTATTTATGAGGCGACACAAAGGGTCAACAGTGCCGTACATAGAGCATGGGACAAAACAGTAAAAGGCACACAGGGTAGTACTAAAACAATGTGCAATAAGTGCACACTCTGAGAACAGGTGCACAGGGCAAAGAGTTTAAAGTGAGTTTCAGGGCAAAGATAAAATGAGAAGAGAAGGAGGGAGGTTGGGAATGAACTAAAGGAGGGTCAACCTGTGCTCAGTAGTGTGGGTGCCACTAACAGGACTAGGGTAGTGATGGAGATGCAAAGGCAAAGGAGTAAAAGAGGGAGAGGGGCAGAAGTCCAGTCTCAAGGTGGAAAAAATAGGCTTGGGAGCCGGAGGCATAGGTAAACAGGGGGAAGGGGGCCCAAGGATAGAGGGCCCTGCTCAAGGGAGCTTACAGTCTAAAGGGGAGTGGGAGACTGACAGGAAACACATAGTGGGAAGATAGGGTGAGGGGATGAGAGTCTGAGGTGGACAGATGTACAAGAGTAAGTAGGAGGAAGAATGAGGGCGAGGTATAGTATGGTTGGGGAAGATGGATAGTGAAATGGGATAGAGAGCAGGGTTAGACAGAGGATGGGTAATCTAACCAAAACAGATGGGTTTTAATGCAGCATTTGAAGTTTGGTAGGCTAGGAGAAAGCCTGATAAAATGGGGGAGATCGTTCCAGAGAAGGGGGGCAGCACAGCAGAAATCTTGAATACTGGGGTGAGAAGTGGTGACCAAATGAGAGGTGAGGTGGCAGTTGTTGGAAAACCGAAGACGGTAAGATGGAGTATGAATGAAGATGAAGTTGGAGCAATAAGGAGCAGTGGAGTTACAGAGGGCTTTATAAGTGAGGGTGAGGAGTTTGAAGAGGATTCTGTAAAGGAGGCGGAGCCATTGCAGAGCGTGACAGAGAGGAGAGGCAGATGAAGACCATCAGGAGAGGAAGAAGGTAAGTCAGGCTGCAGAGCTGAGTATGCACTGAAGAGGAGCGAGATAGGTGCAGGCCAGTAAGGAGGTGGTTGCAGTAATCCAGACGGGAGATGATCAGAGAGTGGATGAGAGTTTTGGTGGCATCAGTGAATAGGAAGGGTCTAATCTGGGCTATACTGCAGAGAAGGAAGCAGCAGAATTGTAAGTAGGGGTGAAGAAGAGGGAGGAGCTAGGAAACCAAACTCTTGCAGTAACCTTCATAAGTACAGACATCCACCATCCGGGGTGGACAGAATTACTTAACATAAAGGAAAGGCAGAAGTAATTACTCAACTTATACGGAACCCCACCATGTGACCTGCGAAACAGCTGAGACTTCTCTTTGCGCCAATCAGAGGAGGAGTCTCCTGAGGGTAAGGGTTGAGAGCGGGAGATCAGGAAAGTGAAAGTGAATGTAGGATAGAGAATAAACACTCAAGGATTAGTAGGCTATATTAAAGGCAAGTAATGTGGATTAAAGGGGATAGAGTAACAGCGAGTAGCCTAATAAGGAAACGTGAAATTAAAATGGAAATAATAAAATGTTCTCTAGAAGGGGAGTCAAGAAAGAGTAACCATGACAGGGTTAGGACATCCCTCCCAACATTGGTTCCTAGGCCACAGAGAAGGGGGTTTGGACACACCCTAGGTGGTGAGGGGAGGCATGGACTCACCCTGGGTGGAAAGGTGAGGCATGGACACTCTCTGGGTGGAGAGGGGGGCATAGACACAAACTGGAAGGAGAGGGGGGTCATGTCTAGCACTCTCCAAGGACCATGCCACCCGACCCCTCTACTATAAAATATGTTGCAATACCACATGGCAGGCAAGTGGGGACATATTTCACAACTTCATTATGGTCGGGACAAAGGGAGAGCAGTGGGGGAGGGTAAGAGTATGAGAAAGAGAGAGGTGGGGAAGAGGGAGAGTAAATGTGAGGGAGGGAGGGAAGGAGAGAGAGAGAGAGAGAGAGAGAAGGGGAGATATAAGGATGAAGAAGAGATAGAGAAGGGGGGAGGAGATAGGGGGAGAAAGAGTGAAGTAAAGGAAAGGTGAGATGGGGATAGAGAGAGAAAGTAAGAAGGGGAGAGAGAAAGTTAGTGGGGGTGAGAGGGAGAGAGATGGGGTAAGAAAAGGTGAAAGAGATACGGGGGGAGGAAGAGAGAGAGAGAAATATAGGGAGAAAGAGAGACAGAAAGAGGTAGTGGGAAGAGAAAGAAAGACAGAAGGAATAGAAAGGGGAGAGGGAGAGGGAGAACAAGAGAGAGAGGGAAGAGAAGGAGAACGAAGGGAGAAAGTGAGGGAAAGAAAGAGCATTAACAATTTATCTGTAATGGAAGCAGATATCAGTGCCTTACCACTCTCAATTGCAGTATTATATGTTATAGCAATAATATATTTGTCCCTCCCTCAGAATTTATTTCCTCTGCTCTGCTCACCTTTAGTTCACCCCTCACTCCATTTAATTTATTGAACTTGATCCTACTTCTTTTTCTTGCCCCAGGAAGCACAGTGCATGTGTGCCAGGAATTTGGGCAGTCTCTATAGAAACTACGAGGCACTGGCCCACTTGAAATATGGTACATGGAGCATTTATGATCCCTGGTACAAATATTACATTAAAATAAGAGGTACTGAGGGTATTTCAATCTCGGTGATCGACTGTGAATAGTTCTCTCTAAGGGCTAGATTTACTAAGCTGCGGGTTTGAAAAAGTGGGGATGTTGCCTATAGCAACCAATCAGATTCTAGCTGTCATTTTGTAGAAGGTACTAAATAAATGAAAGCTAGAATCTGATTGGTTGCTATAGGCAACATCCCCACTTTTTCAAACTCGCAGCTTAGTAAATCTAGCCCTAAGTCTTTGTACTTCCACGAATATGTTGTAACCATTGGCAGGCCAACGGAAGCTGTGTCAGACCCTGGTTTACTCATATGTGAAAGATAAGTACATGCATTGTTATTTGTACATACAACTGTCCCAAATTTCCATGGACAGTCACAAATTTTAATGATTTCTCCCTGCAACTATTCCAATTTTCCAATATTGACTAAATGCACAGTACAGTTCCTCTAATTCTGTGTATTGGATGTCACTCTCAGTATCTAGTTCTAAGTTCTTGGCATTGTAATGCAGTATTTATCGAAGAGGAATATTAATGCTTATCAAGTTCAGTAAACCTATTGTCCCATGGACTCATGACCCACATAGAAAGTAACAGCAACAAATGTTTATGGAAAATATTTTTAAATATTGTTTCTGTAACCATTGGTTATATACACTCTCTATTCGCCTGGATCCCACAGCTGCAATGCCACCGGTTTGAACTTACTAGCTCAAAAACCCTTTTGCAATAATAACTGAAAGCCCAATGACGTCAGGTATATGATGTGGTAGTGAAAATTGAGCGTTGGCAGGAAAAGGTATTAGTAAGATACATAGAAAATGGGACTAGCTCCGAAGGACAAATTGTGGGGAACCAATAATACAACAAAGAAAAAAGAGCTTCAACTTTGCTCCTAAAACATGCTGGAATAACTTTTGTGTTAGATTAGTAAGATACACTCTCATGCAGAGTGTATCTAACTAATGATTAGAGATATTTGTTTCAGACCAGAAGTATGGGCCTACTTCAGAACGTCATTCTACTTCTCACCTCTCAACTCTACACTGTCGACCTCTGTATGCTGCGCTTGCTATCACTCAGCAAGGGATCTCTTTCTCTCTCTGCTAGCTGTCACCTGGGGCATCTAAGGGGTAGACTTGGCACACATGCCCCAGATAGCAGTTTCTCATGCCAGGTTTTACAGCCCTCACTACTCGATATCCTAACAGGTCAAGTTTACTACACTTTGCACCAATATCTTAAACCAAGCTCTCAATCACTCAGCCTCCTACAGCATTCCTCTTCCTCCCTCTTGGAACTCAGACTCGCTCTACACTCAATGGTCAGCTCACACTGCAGCCTCCAATTTCACTACTGTTGAATAGGTCTCACATTGTCACATAGTACGCATAGGCAAACTGAGATGGGGGGGGGTTACTCGCGCCTGGAAACCCCCCTCCCAGCCTGGGGTATTGTATGCTTGAGGTGCTGGACCCTGCCACTTTGCAGCTTGTGTGCAGAACGTTTCTGTCTGCACTGTTCACAGCCATTTCTCCCCAACAAGTACTGAAAGCAGCAAGAACAGGTAGGAGAGAGCAGGACAATCTGCCAACTGTTCTGACACACTCAATCAGGACTTTGTGCTGATTGTAGGGACAGTTGGGAGGTATGTCCCGCTTCACACAGCTCTGCTCGAACAGGGAGAGCTGTGTGCCCCTAACAGTAATGCACGCAGGATTGCCCGTGTATATGATGGGGATAGGAAGAGTTGGAGAGCAGCCAATCACCGTCTAAAATTATAGCCACGCCCCGAAGCATGCTAGCCATGTCCACTGGAGGTGTGGCATGGAAACCCCTCTCTACAAATTTTGCATTTTCCCCTGCTACGTCAACACCGGAGAACTCACAGACGTGATTTTGACTTGAACATGCACACCATCCCTGCACTCTCACCTGCACCAGATCTACAGGGTTTGTTCTTGGGATCAAGCCAGGTCTCACCTAAACCCTAAAACCCCTTAACTTGTATAACAGTGGCACAGTGTTCTGCATTGAGTTTGTGTGTAAAACAGGTAGGGTTGCTCTGGTTTCCTTGCACAGTACAAATACATAGATTTTTGGTTGCTGACTAAATTTGCTGTGGTGTGGGTCTGCGTGCCTGTGTCAAGGCAATAAGATTGTATGCTTCACTGGGGCAGGGACTGATTTGAATGAACAACCTCTGATTGTAAAACGCTGCGTAATATGTTGGTGCTATGTGAATTTTCAATGCCTCCTACTGTGCTTTGTGACCTCTCGTTAATGTTATTAGGACCTGACTTCCTGACACAGGGAACATGCAGATAAATAGCTAAATAGAAGAAGTGCTTATCAGCTTGAAAGGTAAATATAGAGATAGATAACAGCCCATCTGTAGTGCAGAGCAAATTAGCGGCTGAACTCAGACACTGATATACCTAATACTTACAACAATCTATAACACTGTCAATAAAGTAACATGTCAGGAGTTGTCCGTTCAGTGTTAACTCAAGCTCTCTATCATTTCATCTGGGGATGGACTGAGCCTTATGAGTTCCGACATGTCCTAAGGATAGATGTTAGATGGTTTACTTAAGCTGGGTACACACTACAGAATTTTCCACCAACTTTTTATGCCGATCGATTTTACATCCGATCGATGGTCCGATCGCTCGGTCCATGGACTGCATACACACCAGCCTTGTTTTAGACGATAAAGGGAAGAGCAGCTGTCCCGTTAGCGACCTTTTACAGCCATGTTGTCGTGAGCAATAATTGTAATTTCGTACTCACTGTCGTGGTTTGGTCGGAAACTTATACACACTACACAAGAGAAAGGAGATTGTAACGAAAATATTCAACGGTACGACCAACCAAATGAGGTGACAATCGTCCATTTGGGCAGACTTTCGACCATCGTGTCACTACACACACTGACCGGACTTTCGAACGGGCAGTCGTATGTCGGCCGCTTGAGCCGATTATTGGACAAAAACCCTGTAGTGTGTACCCAGCTTTAGTCCAATATATTAAGTCGCCAACCAGATCAACACATTCATCTTCTGCTGCTGTGACCATCCCAATGATCTGATTGGCTGATAAACTGGGTACAGAGAAGCCGGAGATGAAGACTGAATACAATAAGATGCCCAGACCCTATTTAAACACATTTTGAAAATGACTGGAAATTCAGGAAGCGGTTACTCACTTGAGCCCAGTTGAGTGCAATTGAACAACAAGTATGAAAAGCAGGTGTAACATACTGGGTGTCAATTGGAGTTTGACACATTTTTGCACTGAAGTGTGATCCAGTGGTCAGGAGACTGCAGCATTATCCACTTAATAACAAATTGCGACATCACTGAGACAAGCACATAATCTACAATGTATTTCATCATGATCATCATCAATATTTAAAGCACGCCATAGATTCCATTGCCGGGACTACATCATAAAGATATGACAGACATGAATACTTTAAAGTATAATAAAAGATACTTGGGTACAATTAAGCATACAAATAAATGCAGGTAGAAATGAGTGGTGCATGAACTACTCCGGCTAGCACAGATATAGTTGCGAATCGTGCGAGTAAACAAATAGCATAGCACAGATATAATTCAGCACAAGACATCACAGAGACATGATAAGAACAGTGAACAGCCGTAAGACATAGGGTAGAGGACCCTGTCCGTGAACTTACATTCTAGAGGGAGGGGTGATGAGAGATAGTAGGTGAAAATGGGACTTAGGTGGGTGTGGTGCATGAAAAAAGTAGAGGGAGTGGACAGGGGGTCTAGGAGGTGGTTGGGTAGGCAAGGTGGGGTCTGAGGGAGTGTTTGAAGGATTGTAGGTTGAGGGAGAGTCTAGTAGGGTGAGACAAGGAGTTCCAGAGGTGAGGAGCAGTGCAGAAGAAGTCTTAAAGACAGTAGTGAAAGGAGGTTATAAGAGAAAAGAGGCAAAGTTCACAGGCAGAGCTGAGTGGTTGAGCTGGGATGTATCTTGTGACAAAGTCAGAGATGTAAGAAGGAAGCATTAGTCAAGACCTTGTAACTGAAAGTGAGCAATGTGAATTTAATTCTGGAGGGAATGGGGAGCCAGTGAAGAGATTTACAGATAGGTGCAGCGGATGAGGATCATTGTGAGAGGAAAACTAGCCTGACAGCAGCATTCAGTATAGATTGTACAGAGGGTAGGGGAAGGCCAGTCAGGAGGAGGTTGCAATAGTCACGGAGAAAAATAAGTGAGTGGGTTACTTCCTGAGTGAGGAAGGAGCATTTTGGAAAAGTTTAGGAGAAGGAGGCAACAGGGACTTTCAGAGGAACTGAATGTGAGGAACGAAGCTGAGTCGAGGATGTCATGTTGGTAGTGGGCCTGGGGAACAGGTGAAAGTGCAATGTTGTCGGCTGAGAGGGAGATGCGGGGAAAGAAAATTAGCTCATTTTTGGACATATACATTTTGAGGAAGTGTTGGGACATCAGAGTGGAGATGGCGGAAAGGTAGTTGGACGGACCGGATAGGAAAGAGGGAGAAAGTTTGAGGAAGAAAAGGCAGATTTGGGTGTCATTAGAATAGAGATGTTAATGGAGGCCGTTTGAGCATATAAGTTCACCTAAGAGAGGAGGTGTGCAGAGAGAAGAGGAGGGAGCCATGAAAAGAGTCTTGGGGGACTCCAAAAGAGAGAGGATGAGGGAGGGAGTAAGAATTAGAAGTAGAGACATTGAAGGAGAGATGTACGATGTGAATCAAGAGAGAAGAGTATCATGAAAGCCAAGAGAGTAGAGGGTGTGAAGGAGAAAAGAGTGATCAACAGGGTTAAAAGCAGCAGCAAGGTAGAGGAGTATGAGAAAGGAGAATTCCACTTTGGATAGAGCAGTTTCGTTGAGAGTGGAGATGGCAGAAGCCAGATTAAAAAGGGTCAAGAGAGGGTTTCACGAGAAAAGGGCAATAAGAGCATGTTTGAAGGCAGAGGAAAGAATCCAGATAGGGTATGATTAAAGCAAGACGCCAGCAAGCATTGGGGATGAGGGAGCTTGGAGGGAAGAGAAAGAGAAAAAAATCTCAGACTAATGTGCAAGATGGAGAGGAGACTTTGTGGTGGATAGTGTCAATTTTGTCTTTAAAGTAAGTGGAAAAGTTGGAGCTGTGAGGGAGGGTGGGAAAACGGTGAGAGAGGACAGAGAAGTGAGTTGACCGTGGCAGAGAGGCAGTAGGGGGCTGATGGACAGGCTGGAGATTGGGGATCCGAAGAAGGTTTCTTTAGCAAGAGGGAGTGTGTTATGAATCACTTATGTATTCAACGTGGATGTAGTCAGTGTCAGACTGGAATTTCCTCCATTGGCACTTTGCAGATCAGGAACACGTTTGCAAGTAGCAAGTCTGTGAGGAGAGCCAGGGTTGGGGTTTTGAGTGCCGGAGATGAAGTGGAGTAGCTGCAGCATTAAAAAGTGTAATGTTATAGAAAGATGGCTGCGTTTGGGCAGAACTGGTAAGAAGCAGGAGCAAAGAGGGGTCTGAGAGAGGTCAAGAAGAGGATAGGGTTATTAAGGTGATGATGAGTCCACGTGACTTTGGGTGAAGTGAGGGGACAGGAGGTAGGGAGAGGATAAAGGGAAAGAGATTGTGGTCAGCAAGGGGGAAGACTAAATTGGAGAATGTAGAGCTGTCACAAAGTTAGAAGAAGATGATGGAGTGACTATTGTAATGGGTCAGAGACGACGTTGATTGGTAGAGGCCGTAGGAGGAGGTGAGCATGAGGAGATTCGAGGCAACTGTACTATTACAGGTGTCAGTGCGGATGTAGAAATTCTAGAGTATAAGAGTGGGTAGGTTGACAGAGAGGAAATGGGAAAGCCAAGTAACAAATTGTCTAGGAATTGGTAGTGGCGACAATGGGGGAGTTAAATGAGGGCAGAGCAGAAGTTGAAAGAGAGGGAGAGAGAAGGTTCTGGGAAGATGGCTATTTTACCACCATGAAGGTAGGATGTGAGAGTGTGGGTGAAGGAGAGACAGACACAGGAGAGTTGAGCAAGGGAAGTGGTGTCAGAGGGAGTGAGGGACTGAGCCAGGTTTCTGTGAGGGCTACGAGGCTAGCATTTCTGAGTATACAGGAGAAGAGAAGATAGGTGGGAGTAGGCATGAGAATAATGTTGGAGAGGGTGGTGTTGTGGCAGGGTGATGGGACAGGGCCTGGGTTTGGGGCTAATGTCAACAGTAGCCATGTTGTGGAGGTGAGAGAGAAAGGGCATAACGACAGAGGATAAGTAGGTGATAGTGAGGATCTATTATAATAGTTCAGTAGGGAGGGTCCAGGTGGTGCACAAAGCAGGTGCATGAGGTGGAGGGTAACATGAACATACAGGAGAGTGTTGGATTTTGTCCTCCTGTAGTAGTAATTCCAGGTAGAGTGTTCTCCTCCACTTTACCTTCTGTTTAACTCTGAATTATGCCATATAAATCTCAATACACTTGTAACTATCATAATAGCTATACCTACACACTGGCTGCAGCCAATACACTGATCATGTATGGGTAACACATAAACACCCAAAATAATAATTATTTTAATTTAAATATGCGTCAGCTGTAAATTACTGTTATCCTATTAAACCAGAGGCAAGCAACATGTGTCTCACTCCGGCTATTGTGGAACTAAAAGTCCCAGCATGCTGTGCCATCCTTTTAGGACAAAAGCAGGCAGTCTGTGTCTCTTCAGCTGATGAAGAACTACAAGTTTCAGCATGCTGTGCCATCCTTCTAGAACAAAGGCAGACAGCCTGTGTCTCTCCAGCTGCCATAGTACAACAAACCCCAGCATGCTGTTCCATCCTTCTAGGACAAAGGCAGGCAGCCTGTGTCTCTACAGCTGCTGTGGAACTACAAGTCCCAGCATGCTGTGTCATCCTTCTAGGACAAACGCAGGCAACCTGTGTTTCTCCGGCTGCTGCGACTTTCCAGCTGCTGTAGGACTACTTGCTGGGACTTGCTGTAGTTTTACAAGAGTCGGCGAGCCATGGGTTGATAAGTCTGGTCTAGTAGGATGGCACAGAATGCTGGTTCTTGTAGTTCTACAACAGTTAAAATTTCACAGGTTGCCTTCCTCAGTTGTTAACAGTACATAAAAAAAGAGATGTTTTATCATTAATATCTTTAACGTCAATGGATTGTATCGTCGGGAGCTTGGATTAATAATTAACGTATCAACGAACTTTGAGCTTCCATTTAAAGTTTAAAGCTACTTTAAACAGGGGATAACGCTTTCTGATCTGTTGCCGAGAAGCTCAGATATTTCTAGTGGATTTCCTGGGAAACTGTTACTCTCACATTTCACTCTATGCTGCCATGGGGCACAGAACCACTTCTCTCTGTGTGTTACCCACTGCGATCTAACCTGTTAGATTTTTGCTTTTTTTTTTTCCACAAAAACTGCTTCTGCTTTACCCACAATTATTTCTCAAAGGCAATAGCTGGGACTGAGCTAATAAGCTTGGGTAAAAATCCTTTTTCTTTTCACATGACAATCATTTGAAGCAAGAAGAAAATAAAGTATACATATCTTTAAAACAAATGAATTGTCAATTTGGCGCTCCACTCCGTATGCAGCCATGTATATAACTTCAAGCAACCACTTACACTTGCATTATCATGTTCACATTCAAAAATTGTATATATACCTACGGCGCATACTTTCTTGCACTGAAAACGCTGTTCTGGAAGATCTTACCAGGAACTATGAATCGTACCTTCCTACAACATAAAACTTATAATGGTGTAGTATGTCTATTACATTGGAAAAACAACTACATTAGAAAAAAATCATAGGTTCTATGGTCCCGTGCTTAATTATGATTGTTATCTTTGCAGAAAACAATGTGCTGGACTTAACAAAAAAAGCAGATGTAATTTAATGAACTAGATATAAGATTAATGTATAAATTCTAAATCCTCTCCCCTTCTGTCCATCTGGTAGAGAGCTCTGTAAGGAGAGCACCTTGTAAGGAGAGCTCCCGGTATAGTAAATCTTCACTAGTCTGAGCTCGGTTTCTCTGCCTGTGTGCCGAGAGTTTTCCGGTGGGTTTGAAAAACCAATCAGATTCTAGGGCCTGATTCATCAAGGTACACAAACGCATACGCATCTGCTAAACGGGACTTGAGCTACGTAAAACACCACATACGCAGCGCAAACAGAGCAGATACGGCACTCAAAGTCAACTCAATCTCAAACTCCAATGCAAATATAACGGTTTGCGTCACTCAAAGTATGAAAAACAGATGCGTATGCGTTTGCGTACCTTGATGAATCAGGCCTCTAGTTATCATTTATTTAGTACATTCTACAAAATGAAATCTACAATCTGATTGGTTGCTACAGGCAACATCTCCACTTTTCAAACCCGCTGGAAAACTCTCAGCTTGATACATTTACCCCCAGAGTTCTTAGTAGTGTTGACTGTACATCAGGAGGAAGCTGTGAAAACCAGCAGGGGCCTTAATGTAACTCAGTTGCTACTTTCTTGGTCAGTTGAGTTGCCCGAGTCAACATAGGCTTCTATTACTGCCTATTTAATGGAAGGGGGGGGGCTGTTACCAAGCTCGTACATTATTACACCGCTCTCTGGCACATTCCTTGATGCGAGGACAGATTTGGCATGCAGCTATCTTTTTATGAGACATATTATCCCTTGGTTTCCTTTGATCTTCTGCTGTAGGATATGAGATTGTAGATGGAATACAGCTATTATGAAGGTTTGATACAATAAGTTTAATTTCTCCTTCAAAAAATTTATTTCTGTTTAATAAAATGGCATCTATGATGGCTGAAGCGCAGATGGAAGCGGAGACGCTAGCCCAGACTGGAGCGGGTGGTCAGTGGCAGGCCAGGGTCAGGAGTCCATAGTAGACAGGGAAATCGGTATTCAAGCAGAGGTAAGGGCCACAAGCAAAACAGGCAAGGTTCAAATTACAGGCAAGGGTCACAACAGGAGAGGTCAGTCAAAGTCAGGAGACAAACAGCAGGTCAGCACACACCACAGACTGTGAACGCTATAACCGGCTGTGAGGCTAAGCCCTTCCTGCGATGGTAACGGTTGGGAAGGTGGAAACAGGAAATGACGTCCCGGCTGTTGGTATGACAGCCTAGTTCAGTTAAAAAATATTATTAACATTTATTAATCGGGCGCCACATGAGGTCCGCAGCGCCGTACAGAGGGCAAAACTGTACATGGAATAACAGTTCCACACCGTAAATCTGAAGGGCTGAAACCTGTGCCCATTAGAGTGGGTGCAACTAGTAGGTTTAGTCACTGAAAGAGGTGCAAAGACAATGGAGGAGTGGAGTCAATGGGCAGAGAGCCCCCAGGAGGAGGTTTGCAGTGCAGCTAGTGAGCAAAGGTTATAGGTAATGCGAACGCTGGGGAAAAGGGCCCTGCTCACTAGAGCTTACAATCTAAAGTGAAAGGGGCAGACAAACGGTTAAGACATGAGGGTGAGCCAATATAACTGGATCTGAGGACAAAAAGCAAGAGTAGGAGAGATTGAGGACGAAAGAGGGAGAGGTATACTACATGGTGACATGGTTAAGTGGAGGTCCAGTAGGATCTTCTAAACAGGTGGATTCCCAATGACCATTTGAAGCTATACATGATAGGGCATAGTCTGATAGAACAAGGGAGATGGTTCCAGTGGGCAGCACAGGAGAAATTTTGGATGAGAGTGTGATGTGGTTACTAGAAGGAAGGAAAGGAAACGGTCACTGGACGACAGGTGAGGGTGGGAGGGAGTATGTACGGAGATGAGGCTGGAGATGTAGGGAGCAGTGGAGTTGGAGAGGACCTTGAACGTGAGGGTGAGGAGTTTGAAGAGGATTCTGTAGGGGAAGGGGAGCCAATGTAAGCAATTGATTGGTTACTTTAGGCTACAGTACGTTTCCTAAATATCCTGTTGACTTTTATGGCATCATTCACATCTCTGCTTCTACAGTATAGGGCCATGGTGGACAAAATAATGTTGAATTCAGGAACTAATTGGTCAAATCTAGGAGCCACCTGGATATTTTAAGGAACTAGACACCAGCAGTAGGTTTGACTCCACAATCTTGCCATCACTTCTATGTGCTGTTGGAAGATACTAGTCTTTCCAATGTCTCTCAGGCTGCGGCTTCCTCTTTGTCACCATTTCCATTGTCACTTCAGTTTCCCGCAAAATCAGCAAATATTCTGAAATATTCTGTGCTGCTGTCAACACACCAGATGATCTGATTGGCTACAAGTTATTCTATCCCTTAACAAATTGTGTACCTCAAGACTAACAGGACATGAAGAGTTACTGTGTCTGCCTCATGTTTACTCCTTCTGGTCTGTTTGTGTCGTCTGTCTTGTACTATTACTTTATTACCACACGCCCATGCCAAGGTTTGATCTACATAGACATTTTCAAGAGACCGTGACAGGAGACAGACACAAGTAAGAGGAGACAGACACAGGAGGCAGTAGACAGATACAGGAAACATGAGGCAGACACAGGAACAAGAAGAGTGAGACATGAGACTGACACAGGAAACATAAGACAGACACTGGTGGTAGGAGACAGACAGAGCAGGAGACAGCCATGGGCGCCAGATACAGGAAAACAGATACAGGAAATAGGAGGCAGACACAGGAAATAGGAGGCAAACATAACAGGAGACAGCCATGGGAGCCAGATACAGGAAACAGACACAGGAAACGGGAGGCAGACACAGGAAATGGGAGGCAGACACAGGAAATAAGCAACAGACAGACAGAGCAGGAGACAGCCATGGGAGACAGATACAGGAAACAGACACAGGAAACGGGAGGCAGACACAGGAAATGGGAGGCAGACACAGGAAATAAGCAACAGACAGACAGAGCAGGAGACAGCCATGGGAGACAGATACAGGAAACAGACACGGGAAATAGGAGACAGATAAAAGACACAGACATAGGAAGCATGAGACAGATACAGGTGACAGACATAGTAAACAGGAGACAGACACAGGAAACAAACAGAGCAGTTAGGAAACAAACCAAGACAACGGGCTGGTACAATGATATCTTAGTAATGACAAATACTGTTGCTGTATAACTGATATTCCATGACCTATAACAGTGTACATACAATCGTCAGGTTGGTAGGACTTCCCGTAAATCTCATCATCTAACCAACACCAAGAACAACTTACAAGTGAAGGTGACAGCATTGTAATCCTTAGAAAAGATTGCTCACACAGGTGATGAGGTTTTATTGTATTTATTGAACGATGCAAATACAAGCCTTGTTCCTCATGATTATTTAAGACCCATTTCTATCGTAGCGCACAAGGAGAGGAGTGCGGACAACAGCGATGCGGTCACCGTAGTCATGGGGCCCTGTGCACTATAGAATTCTCCTTCTAAGGCCCAAACCGTTGACAATGAATCGGAAGTCGGAGGAGACCAGTATTACATATTGTGGTTCTAGGCCTCGTGGACTAAACCCAGTCTACAGGTACATTGAAGAACTCAACAGAAGATAAAAGTGTTTTTTGTAACTATTCATACACTTGTTTCATTGATGGTATAATTATAATATTGTACATTTCAAGAATATTGAGAGGGCATAATGATTGCACATGTAACAATATCATAGACTAGCACAGAAAAAACCTTTAATTATCTTGTTTGCACGGGATAAATGCAAGCGAAGTGCTGTTAATAAATAACCTTTAACGTAACACATTTAAAATGAATACAGAATCCATGTGTGGTTTGTGTAATAACATGATATCATTTGGGTAAATGTGTAATGACCTACAGCAATTAGATGCTAGAGGGTAGATTTATCAACATTCTGAAAAGTGGAGCAACCAATCAGATTCTGGCTATCATTTGTCTAGTACATTCCAGAACATGATAGCTAGAATCTGATTGGAGGCTATGGGCAACGTCTCCACCCTTCCTTGCAAGATTTGATAAATCTACCCCTCGCAGTTTAGAAACAAGATGACATCCGTTTAGTTGCTGTGGCTCATGCTATTATGTCAGTCTTAATGAGTGCAGGATTGGCACTGTACATACATGTAGTGAATAGATACAATATGAAACTTAAACCGTGTCATTAAAAAAAAGGGCTACATAACGAGTGGACATTGTTAATGCATTATATATGAGCTGTTTAATATTCTGTGCATATACAATTGTGGGAATGAACATATTTTTGCACGTGAGGCTGACCTGCTGGGACTTATAGTCCCACGACAGCTGGAACGCCACGGGTTGCCTAGTATAATATACCCTGTTAGCGAGGGTGAAAGTGTAGATAACACTGGTCATAGGATGAAGAACGTATGGCTTACGGCAGATATATGGACCCTATGGCTTTCCATAGAAGGCCGTAGGCACCTGACTGAGCATTTGGCGCCTTGTGTGAGATTGTTTAGGTGTACGATGATGAGCAGTATGTACTTATGGGGTGGGGCATGCACGCCCAGTTCCTCATTTATCGGGTACTGCGGCTTTGGCATCTGGCTGGAGGTCCGACGTTCTCACCATCACAAATAAATAGAATACATCTAAATCTCCCTCCATATATATATGTATATATATATATATATTTAGAAATATGTATATATTATATATCTATTTATATATTTATTTATATCTTTATATCATCAAACACTATATACAGATGAACATGCGAAAGGGGATCACAGCATCGTACAGGGATAAGAAATGCCCCCGGGCTAGGGGGGAGATGGGGACGGGGACGGGGGGCTTTGGGAGACATACAGTACATACAAAGTACAAGAACAATCACATGAATTGCGTGTGTGAAGTCATGTTAATGTCCTTAACGCGTGTGTCTTGCTGGTAAGCAATTCTATGACGCGGTATGGAGGGGTGTAAGCCGTTGTGATGTCACAGTAATGGATGTATAGAAACTCCCCTGATTGGCACTGCCGCGTGTGGAATTTGCGCAGTGATGACATAGTGATGACAGAGTGATGTCACAGTTTTGCTTTGTTTGTTTTGTTTTGTTTTTGCTGGACGAGCGGGAGTGTTGCTCAGTGGTGTCGTGATGATGTCACAGCTCGCTGCAGCGCTCCTGCTTGCTGTAATGGTCAAACTGGTTTTTCCATCGCATCATGTAGGCGCTCCAGCGGTGAAACTCCACCTTCCACTGTCGCTCGGCTTCATCCACGTTATCTGTGAGGGGAGGAGAGGCGGAGAAGGGGACACCACGAGGAGACAAGATAAAGAGGGGGGAGGAGGGGGGCACAGAGAAGACAGAAGAGAGAATCACTGCTTACATTCTGAAATAAACTTTCTATTGTAATCATAAGGAATGGGGCGGGGGACTGCTCAGCAGATACCGAAGACCCTTAACTTGGTCAGGAAGTGGGGGGGGGGGGGGGGTTATTGCTATAAAGGAAAAGGATTTTAGTAACTAGTGGCCTCTATGATCGTCATGCAGTGATTCGGTAAGTTCAGAGATGGAGAACATGGGACGCTTAAAGGACCGTTAAACCTAAAACACAAGTAGACTGACATACAAGTTGTGATTGTGATATTTCCTGACATTTATTACTTGACAACATGCGGTTTCTAACGATCGTGACGTGGATTAGTGGACGGGACTGTGGTCTAAAGTTTACTGGTAATGTTGGCAGGTGAATATGCATAGTAGAAGCTTCTTTATGCACCTTGGGCCTGAGTCATTAAGGAGAGAGAGGCAAAAAAAAAGAGTAAATGTCCTCCGGGACACACCATGTTACAATGCAAGGGGTGCAAATGGGTTTATTATTTTGCACATAAGTTAAATACAGGCTGTGCTTTTTCATCCAGCACACAAATACTTGATAGCTTTGTTTTTACACTGACATTTAAAGTTGATCTAGGACATGCCCTTCCCCCAACTACAAATCTGTCCCCACATTTTAAATTTACCTCCCCCTACAATGCAACATGGTTTTGTCCAGGTGCAAAGTTACTCCTTTATCATGCTGTGCTCTCCTTAACGACTCAGGCCCCTTGTGTTTTAGGTTTAAGTAGTCCTTTTGCTTGAGGTAATAGTAGAAGAGCAATAATAGGTACAGCTATAAGGAAAGGAGAGAGAGGAAAAGGTGACATGTATGTAGTATAGAGCATAGAGGATCCATTGGAATGAAGGCAGTTTTGCAGGTGGTGAAAAGAAAGACTCTTCTGGATGGGTGAATGTACAATGATTAACACGATGAAGCAGACACGCTAACCAAACCTTGATATCACAAAATAAGTCCATATTGTTGATTATTGTATAAGGTACGAAGTATGTCTTCAGCATAAAAGTTATTATTCTTAGTTAAACCATTATCCGATGTATAGCAATTAAGGGGTCCCCTGTCACCCCCCTCCAATTCTCTGACTATAGCTAAGTCCGTCCTTGTCTCAAAAGCCTGAAGTGCACTCGTTACTGCTCTTCTCAGGTATAAGGTTCAGATACCTTATTTGCTATATAGCAACCAATCATTTATTTAGTACATTCTACAAAATGACAGCTAGAATCTGATTGGTTGCTATAGGAAACATCTCCAATTTCCAAACCCTCCGGAACCTCGCACCTTGATAAACTTACCCCTGAGAGTGGATTTCCAAGAGTGGACAACCCCTTTGCTGGAAGGTCACTAGTCTGACACTAGAACATTTGAAAAACATGACAGGATTGTTTGCATTTAAAGTGTGCCTCACCCCTACACACAGCGGAGGCAGCCATTTTGTTACCTGAACCAATATACATAAGAATGCCACCCTATTAGGTCACTAGGAACCAGTCACATGACTTGGGCACTGTTTCAGGGATATCACTGAAGTCTGCATGGTCATGGATATTTGCTTGTTAAAGAAAAAGGTGCATTTTAAACTACCATCTATAAAAAATACCCACTGAATGTCAAGTATTTGCTCTTTTCATGTACAGTGATTTGTACTTCTCATGTATGCAAAAGTTTGGGCATCTCTGTGTTTCACAATATAATTAAGTGATATTAGGAAATTGATACGACTTCCGAGTACAAATTTAAGCATGATCTATATCTTCGGTTTAATGCGCAAACACATTGTTTTTGATGAATTAAACAGACTGAGAAAAACCAAGCACTGAATGGGGGATGTGCAAAGGTTTGGGCAACCTTCTATTGGTGTTGTTTTCAAGGTCTCCCTAGTTTGGTGTGTACAGACAACGAATATATGAACAATAAATGAAATCATAATTCCAGCAAAACTAAATTTGGGTTGAATTAAGCCTTTTGTTCAAAGGGGAGTGGCTTTGACAACCTTTGCCGGCATCAGGTGACAAGTGCAAGAGGGGGCATGGTGGCGCCATACCGTCACAGCCATTTTGTGGGCTGCATCAATATTTAGGAGAATGCAGCCTCTCACGTTGTCTTTGCGTTTCAGTAATGTCCTTAGTTCAGTGATTCTCATGAATATCGGTTTAACCACACAGCGGCTGCCTCCACTGTATTTGTGCCTCCATGATGTCAATAGTATTCCATAAATATTTGTTCATCAAACAAAATGGCTGCCTCCATTGTGTGGTGGGCACAGGTCCACTTTAAGTCAGCACGGTGAGGCTGCATGGTGCCACAGAGGTTAGCAGTTCGTGTGTGTTCATGTGCTTTTCCACCGGGTGCTCCGGTTTTCTCACACAGCCCAAAACCATACTGGTAGGATAATTGGCTTCTGACAAAATTAACATGTGTGTTTGTGTGGTAGAGAAGTTAGACTGTAAACAAAGGAATTTGTCGCAGAATTCAGATTCCTGTCGTTTAATAAACTGCAAAAAACAACCCCCCTCTACCAGATATATATAACACCCAATAGACAGCAATGGGCGGATTTTAGAACTCTTGTGTCTTATTTGTATCTCGATTTTTGCTTCTAACTGGAAGTCCCAACACTGCAATAAGCAAATGTATTAAAACATGGCTTAATCTTATTTAGCCACTGGGTGGCGCTGTGCTGTGTAGGACATAAAACGTTAGAAAACACTGATGTCCACATGTAGAGCCAGACGCATTTTTTATGCGAAAAAGGCAAACGTAAAATGCGTAAAAAAACCCAAAACGCCATTATGTTCCCCGCTGATCCGCGTGCATATCTCAAGATGGGGGGCAACTCAGCACACTATGTTACACGCTTCTTCTGCATGGAGATCTTACTTGCCTACTGTGGCAAGAGGTGCTCCGGGAGATCGGGGGGGGGGGGGGGGGGGGGGGTGTGGGCGTGTTGGGAGCGAAGCCAGGCGCGTTGAGTCATTTGGCTCCGCCTCCTAAATGGCCATCACATTTTCTATCCAATCACAGCAGAGAGTGGGGCCACAATGTCGCAGAATTTGCGTCATAAGCCCTGCCCCCACCACTTTAATATAGCAGTACTGAGGAACCGGAAGGCTGCCCTGCTCTCCCGGGAGTCCAGGTGGACTCCCAGAAATTCGGGAGTGTCACGGAAATTCCGGGACAGTAGGTAACTATGATGAAGATACGTTTAAAACGTATCATATGCTATAAGAGCATGCTGCACTTTAAGCCTATCATCGTGCGGTAGAGATGCTGGTCCTCATCATAACCAGCACCTGGTTATCACAGGCTGAGCTAGTGACACTATAAACAGGGAAATTTGCAGTATTGGGTCCCCCACTCACAATGCTATACCTCCCAACTGTCCTGATTTCAGTAGGACAGTCCTGATTTTAGGGCTCTGTCCCACTGTCTGTCCCGGGGGTGGGAATGTTTGGGGAAGGGAGCTACGTAATGGGCAGCCTAGCACTGAAGCCAAGAACAGCCCCCCTCCTCCCCCCCCCGTCGCCCTGTCCCCTTTGTGACATGGCCACACCCCCTGTCTCCCTGCCGTGGACACACACGTTGAGAGGTATGTAATCTCACGCAGCCCAAGTCTGTTCAGCATTGGCGGCGTTCCCTAGGGAATTTGGGCCTGCAAAAAAAAAGAAATGTGGGCCCCTTCTTCTAGGAAAAAACAGCTTCATGCAGAAAGCCCTGGGGCTCCTACCAACACGACTGCGGGTGGGTGTGAAGTAATAAATGGTTAAATTATATAAAGCAGCAATTTTTTCCTGTGGCACTACTGATCCCAGCAAGTCCTGGGCACCATATACTGCGTGGGTATGCTGGCGCTTGTAAACCTGCAAGACAAACCTGTAGTACAGCAGGAAAAAAAATACTGTAAAAATAAAAATGCACTCACACCGAGAAAAAAAGACAGTAATTAAAATAAAGACTCTCCCACGCACCCTCTTTTACTCGTTTATTAGTCACCTAGATCCTCTCCACTTTTGCAGCTTTCGATAAAATGGGGTTTAAAATAAGAAAAGAACTTGAACAACACTGACTTGACAAGACTCCTGGCTTGTCATTAATAACCAGAGCGGCTTCGCCTTCTGATTGGTCAGAGCGTGAGAAAGCTGCTCTAATTGGTTACTACTGGCTGAACCTTACATAGAGCTGATCCGCTTTTGAACTACACTGATACAATGCAGTTCATTACAATTTACGAAGCCGCAATTTTCGGTTCTTTACTGACAAGCAGGGAGGTTTGTCATTTGCGTTGAGGCGCCTTGTGGAGCAAGTTAGCGTCATTTAAATGTGTTTTTTTTTTATTTTAAATCCCAATAGATTAAAAGCTGCAAGACTGCAAGATCAAGCACCGGCAACAGACACGCCCCTTCCCTCCCCCGTTACGCCTCTCTAAGCATAAGGAGTCGCAAATGGAAGTTGCGTCTGTGTCTGAATAGGGATGTATGCGTACGTTTATTTTGCACACCAACGCAGTATCGAAATGTTCACTTAATGAAAAAAATACTAGTGTCCAATTCTACAGGAACCCATGACTGAGAGTATGACTGACAACAACATGAGGAGATTTTGTGTTACTCTTAGTTAATGGAGAAGACATGCAGATCGATGGGTCAGATGGCTCAGTGATTTTTAGTCATTTTAAGAAAGGTAGGTGAATTACAAAAAAAAAAAAAAAATTAAAAATACAAGCCAAGAAAGTGAAATGAGTAATAAAAACAAATTTATTGAAAATAGAATTAGATAAATGAACCATATATGATGGAATGAAGAGATGCATGAGCTGAATGATGCAGGATGTATACGGAGAGGAAGCGTTGCATGCTGGGAAACAACATTATCTACTAACACATTCTGGTGGAAGTTATGAGTTAATAGGAGGAGTGACTGTCCAGTCAGGATTTGGGGGGAGAGATGGGGGGGTATCATGTTTTATGCTGCACTATAAACACACACAGTGTGAGCAGCGTCAGGAAGGGGCCGTTTCGGGAGCTGTTCGAGCAAGGCTCTCTGGTCGCTATAAGGGAGAAAGTCAGATGTCAGATAGGGTAGTACAGGGACAAATCACTATCACATCCCCACAGCCCTCCCACTGCGCAAGGGGAAAATATCATCACTTCCTGTTTCACCTCACTGGAAACCCTATTGCCATTTTGTACCAAGTACATATATTCTCAGCGGTTTCCAAACTTTACATTTAAAGCTGTCTAATTTAATTCACTATTTCCTCACACAATAATGTATATATTATATTGGGGCAGCATGGTGGCTCAGTGGTTAGCACTTCTGCCTCACAGCACTGGGGTCATGAGTTCAATTCCTGACCATGGCCTTATTATCTGTGTGGAGTTTGTATGTTCTCCCCGTGTTTGTGTGGGTTTCCTCCGGGTGCTCCGGTTTCCTCCCACACTCCAAAAACATACTGGTAGGTTAATTGGCTGCTATCAAATTGACCCTAGTCTGTGTGTCTGTCTATGTGTGTTAGGAAATTTAGACTGTAAGCTCCAATGGGGCAGGGACTGATGTGAATGAGTTCTCTGTACAGCGCTGCGGAATTAGTGGCACTATATAAATAAATGATGATGATGATATAGTAATTAGTACAGAGCTCAATGCTCTAAATCAGGCTTAAAAAACCTTGTGGTTCTCCAGCTTTGGCAGTGCATGCTGGGAATTGTATTCCCACAGGTCGCCAACAAGTGGACAATGCCAGCGGCGCTCAACCTTTTTATTTCCTGCTGGTACCCTAAGTGCCAGTATATCATTTTCTTGGACCCCATAAGAGGTTGTTAAGAATAGCATGTATTGTAGAGCTGGCAACCAGAGGACTCACAAAAACAGGAACTCAGCCTGGGGTCACGACCCACAGGATAAGCACCTCTGGTCTATAACATGTGAGGAAATATTCAAAAACAGCATGGATTAAATAGCATTGCAGGTAAAGATCTACCATCTATATGCCTGACACTAAGCCGAACCCCTTGAGGATTTTTAGCTAAGGAAGCTCTGGATCATTTATCCGGCTATTTGGATAAACTATTACTGTACATCCCTTTTAAAGAGACAAAAGGTTTGGATTTACTTTGACAGTGGATTGACAGACATTCGTAATTATCTTATGGCACGTCTCTTAACTTTCAATAAAACAACCTGCTTGAGGTATAATGTCGCATGACTTACTAGGCGGTCAGCAAATGTCTTGAAGTATACGGATTAAACACGGCTTGGGTTAGCACAAAGGAGACGGATGACGATAAGTTGGTGAGTGGTTAGTGGGAAGACTAGATCAGACTTTGGCAAGCTGTGGCTCCCCATCTCTTGTGCATTTACCGGTTCCAGCAGTCCTTGGCAACCACAGGCACACAGCATCCCTTAGTCTGAGCTATATAGGAATCACTGTGGTGAATAAAGTATTAGGAAATTAGGGAAGGAAAGGTAAGAGGTTTGTAGACAAGACAAGAATTCCGAGGTGTGTTAGTAGCCAACGGTGAAAAAGGAAGTCGATTTAAGGATCTATGCAGCCCCTGGTATTTGGAAGCAAGTTTCTATGGATCCATGGATTTAAAGAAGAAGAACAATTCAACAAATAAGAAAATCAGATTACATATGGTTAGTAAAGGGAATGCAACTGGTTAGTGGTCATTTGTGGATTGTATAATAGAGGCCAAAACAAGAGCCTTGGAAATCCAGTTTTTTTCCAGTCAATGAAACATGAGATGTAGAAACCCTTTTACTGGCAAATAGACATTCAGCATTTCCACAGAAATGCTGAAGGTAGCTGCAAATGGGCTTCAGTAGCCTGGTTTCATCAAACGGAAAGCCTCGCCATTAGTTTAATAGGCTTGCCCAGTGACTTAATTTATTGGATTTTACATGCCCTCTTGAAATTTTAATTATATGCGTTTCTTTTATGCTTTCCAAATATGCCTTTAAATGGTAATGCAGAGTTGTATATTTGTTTTACCCTTGGATACGACACAAATCTGCTTTCTGGATACAGTTTTTTCCATTGCATAGCAGATCTGTGTCATAGCCAAGGTAAAGTAAAAGAACTATGACTTTAAAGATATGGCAATGTGTTGTGTAAAAGGCCCAAGAAATTCAAGTCACCTTAGGGAGGAACACCCCTTTAAAGTCAGGAAAATTAAGGTAATATGTCAGAATTCATATGGATGGAGGTGTGAGATGGCAAAGTCTTGGTACCTGTGATATTCAGCAGTTTGGGAAGAAACCGATTCCAGAAGGTACACGTTTGGACTCTTAATCCCTGAAGATTCTCGAGAGGCTTGTTATTCAAGGCTAAGTATCTCTGCTCAGTTCCAGTGTACACAGGCCATTGTTGCTGGCTAGCCTCATTACCCTGGTTGGGGTCTCTAGTAGGGAAATTAAACAGTGTAAGAAACTTCAGATACATTTTATATTTAACCCACCCAATGATACCATAATACAATAAATAGATGTCTACCGCTAACAACAACCATTATTTTTCTCAGTTTACTTACTACTTTTAATCCACAATTTATACTTTGATCGTGCACACCCTCACCCAGTCCGTGCGAAGTTGGCCCAGTATCTCATCATCCGACGGCTCAACTCAGCCTCCTGCTTGGTATAGTTTAGTTTGGGCTCCAGGGGAAGCCCAAAGACGAACTCAATCTCATACCCATGTGGAACCCCCATCCACTGTGGCCAAGCAAGGTTGGATGCTCTGTGATCGAAGTAATAGGCGTATACCCTGTTGCCAAACTCTGACACTTTTCCTGCAAAGTGACTCAAGGGGCAAATTACATTTTGGTCTCCTACTAATTGATCCATGGCCTCCCTGTTTTTTACTGGAGCATTCTCGTCTGCCCAGTCTGTGTACTGCATAACCACTGCTTCAAGCGCAATGTCGTTAGCTTGTGGGACACTCATCTTCACCCCACCAAGGAACTCCTCCCGAGTGATCAGGCTCTCGTTGTTCTTACTGAAGCCAGGAGCTCCATACAGTAGGAAGTAGGAACCTTCATTCTGATTGACGCCCAATATCAAAGGACACGACTTAAACCTGCCCATGCTAATCAAAGTCTCAGGGGCTTCTGGGAAGAAATCTCCATCAGGCACAGGTACAAAAGCAAAGCGGAAGACACTAGGTGCTGGAAGCACAGAAAACTCATTGTCAATAAGTTTCTGTGGTGGCTTTGACCGTAGACAATTCAGCAACTCTGTATCATTTCCCTGTCTACAGTCCAGCAGCTTCCCCAGCAGCTCTGCCCGGCGTCGGCCTTCTTGGGCTGTAACAGTTGCCCACGGTGTGTTTGGAGACCCACTCTGTAGTACAGCTTTGGAGAAGAGATTGTGGCTGCCTGGAGAAAGTACATGCATGCCAACTGAAGCGCCCCCGGCACTCTCCCCAAAGATGGTGATTGTCCTAGGGTCTCCACCAAATAACACTACGTTATCTTGGACCCACTGGAGTGCCAAGCGCTGGTCAAACAAGCCCACATTACCTGGAGCATCTGCACTTCCAGGTGTCAGTGTGAGAAAGCCAAATGCTCCCACACGGTAGTTCATGGAGACCACTACCACGTTTTCTGAGTAGCAAAGATAACGTCCATCATAGACATCCAGAGAGGAAGATCCACTGTAGAAGCCACCGCCATAGATCCAGACCATTACTGTAGCATTTGTAGGACGTGGATGAGGGACCCAGATATTAAGGTACAAACAGTCCTCACTCATGGGCCTGTTAGGGTTCCACATTTCAATCCCAGAGAAGCCAGGGTACAAGGTGTCAAAATATTGATAACAAGCATTAGGGTAGGTAGTTGCATCCCACACCTCGCTCCATGGTTTTTTCGGCTCTGTTCGACGAAAGCGCAATTTGTCAACAGGAGGTTCCGCAAATGGAATTCCTAGAAATGCACTGACATGACCGGAGAGGACATTGAGTTGGGTACCTCTCACTGGACCAGAGCGGGTGGTGACCAGGAGCTCAGGATCACTTTGACCAAGCACATGAGACAGGAGGACAGAGAGGGTGCAGAGACAGAATGGGACAAGAGACAAGAACTGCATGACTGGTCCTCACTGAAATTACCTGAGGAAAAGAAATAGAAAACATAAAGATTATGGGCTTGCTGGATTTATGAACGAAAAATGAGTAAACAGATTACAACAGGCCACAGTCTGTCAACTACCTAGAAAAACATTTCCAGGAAAGAAACCAAGAGGCCGAGAGATAAGAGGGAAAATTATGGTGCAAGAACGGAGATAAGAGCGAAGGAGAGCATTGAGTAGAGGAGCACTAGTGAGTAGATCAATATGATCAGTCAAACAGCAAAGCAAAACAGGCTGTAAATAAAAAGCCTAACTAAGAACTTGTCAGTAGTAAAGGCTTCAGTTCCTAGTACAGGGCTGTCTTCTTCAATTACATCTCTCACTCACCTTCCCCTGCTTTCCATATGTCTTTTGTCCTCTCCTCTTTTCTACCCTGTCTCTCCCTCACCCCCAGCAGCCCAGAGAACAGCTGTGACCTCACCATTCACGGGCAGTGTGAGACTGGAGCTACAGGAGGTTTATGGAGAGAGAGAGGGGGAGTGTGGAGTTTAGGGAGGAAAGTTAAGGGGGCCTCTCTTATCACCGCTCACATGACTGTGCGGTCAGGCCCCTTTATCAATACCCAAGAAAAAAAATCGTTAACAGATGCTAAATGCTGGAATCTTTCCACTTTCTGCAGCTACCAGACTTCACAAAAACGACTTTCTATTTTTATATCACTATATTTCTTTATTTATAGAGCACAAAAATATGAGACAGCGCTGTAAATAAGAAAAAGGTTTAATCATTGACATCTGTCTCTGACCCGTGGAGCTCACAATTTAATCTCTTTACCGCAGACCTATAAACATAAACCAAGGCCAAATCAGAAGTCAATTAACCCGCCAGTATGCTCTTGGACGGTGGGAGGAAGCTGGAGCACCTGATGTAAGCCTATACGAACATGGGGAGAGTACAACCCAAGGCCCCAGGACTGACCAATGTGCCATCAAGATACTTTGTAGTTTGTGACGTACTTCAAGGCTCTGATACTCGGCACACTCTCTATTCTGCCCCTGATCTTCTTAAATCATGCTAATTTATATACTGACCCTTCCAGGTTCTACAGGAACATTTTCATTATTCCACAATGTTCCGATATCTTGTCTCAGATACCCTCGGAATTCTGCCCATTTGTAATATCTAACCTTTCTTACTTAATTTGTAAAATACTAATGTACTTCCCCCTTTTGGAGAAAGAATTTGGGGAACTCCCTTTGTGCTTGATGATACATAAGGTATGAATTTAAGCGCTTCCCACACCTCTTAGATTGTAAGCTCAGTTGGCCAGGAACATCTTTACCTTCTGTATCATATCATCGTAGGTAATTTATTTGTCATGAGCCCCTCAATGTACAGCGCTGTGTCATAGGACCTTTATATATGAAGGTATAATGACATAATAACAATAATAATAATAATACTATTTAAAAAAATATTTTCAAAAAATGATTTAGGTATCCATGCTTGAGACTTGGGGCTAGATATACTAAACAGCGGGTTTGAAAAAGTGGAGATGTTGCCTATAGCATCCAATCAGATTCTAGCTGTCATTTTGCAGAATGTACTAAATAAAAGATAACTAGAATTTGATTGGTGGCTATAGGCAGCATCTCCGCAGTTTAGTAAATCTAGCCCTTGGACTCCTGCCCCCTGGTGTTAGGGCCTAACAAACCTTCTGGACCTGATCTTATTCTTTCTTAAGCTGTTTTCAAACTTTTGTTTGGGGGGGCACCCACTATTTGCTCTCTTACCCCATATGTACCTTTTATTAATATTTCAATGCACTGAGCACTTCTCGCTGCACCCGCAAAGGGGAGGGGGGGGGGGGGGGGGTCTACCCTCCAATTTGGATGTCTATGCAGGATAATATTGTGCCAGTGAATCTGTTACCATTTTATAAATAAATTAAATAAAGTAGATTATTGTTAAAGTTCTAATGATGTGCAACTTTATAGAGCAATACAGTATATATCATTTATAAATCTATATCTCAATTATATCTCGTTCTCTGGCCCTGGTGATATCCCAAATAGTGGTCATTTTACGGTCTATAACTTCCCTGCCACTCTGACAGGCTCTGACCCAGGTTACCCCCCGCCCCCCTCACCCTTGAATGTTTTTGCTGACAGCTTCAGCTGGGGGGTGAAAAATAGAGAGGGTCTGCCGAAGAAGGCACATCCTGCAGCTGTCTCTCATGTCTATTTCTGGCAGGCCTCAGAGATAACATTTCATATATATACACTCCGGCCGTATACGCCTCACTGCTCGCTGGGTATACAGACCTTGTCATTTCCATGTGTGTGTGTGTCAGGGGTGGGAAACTGTCACAGAATTTAGGAGCCATTCAGGCGAGCCTACAAGCCAGCCTAAGCAGCCAGGGGAGATTTGTACCCCATCGAAATACACCTCTAAAAGTTAAGTAAATAATTAGGTGTCGTGGCCACTTGGGGGTATATTTACTAAACTGCGGGTTTGAAAAAGTGGAGATGTTGCCTATAGCAACCAATCAGATTCTAGATGTCATTTTGTAGAATGTACTAAATAAATGAAAGCTAGAATCCGATTGGTTGCTATAGGCAACATCTCCTTTTTTCCCAAATCTGCAGTTTAGTAAATCTAGCCCTTGGACTTTGTCACTTTCCGGTGTGTTTGATTTGTCCATTCCCTGTTAGTCCATATCATCATTAGCGAGCACATGTTGATGGGGTAATCATTATAGCAAACCACAGCGTTACATTAGAACCATAGACGAACAGTACTTAATGAGATGAGAGAAAACAGCAGCCTATTAAAGAACAAGAAATGATTCAAAGGTGACAGCGAGGGCTGGAAAGCACATTACACGTATAAGTACTTGCACGGATTACCCACTAACTGTATATTGTCAAGTGTGCATCTATGTCATCCGACACAGATACGTTATGCACATTAGCAGCAAGCTGTCAGACAGCAGCATCTGCAAATACATCATTAATACAGGAAGTATTAGGAAGTGTGTAATAAGGTCCCTTATTTGGCAGATGTAATGAATGAAATAGCTGGACAGCGAGTGGGGGAGTGGTGGAGGAGAGAGTGGCAGGGAAGAGAGAGAGGGAGCAATAATGAGAGGGAGGGGATAGATACAGACGGATATGGGGGATTTCTGGAGCTTGTGAGGCAGGGAATGATATGGGAAGAGAGGGACTACATAGGGAGGAGAGTAGAGACTATAATGGCAGTATTGGGGCAATAAAGGTGAACAGTTGGTTGTAGAATACATAGACAGTCACTGTCACCCAATCTCAGGGCCCTTTCACACATGCACAAAAACATGCATGGTGTAAACATGTTTGTAGTGAAACATGTGCATTTGTAATGATGGGTAAGCATTCCAATGTGAAGCTTTTAATACAATGTAGGATTTGGTGACTAATTCTATTCTGAATTTAAAAAACTGCACATTTAAGTATGAGCGCCACCTATTCACAAATACTTCATGTGTGTGTATAAAACCGGGATTTAGGCTAAATCAACATTTGTGTGAAAAAGGGCTGCAGTTGCCGAATACAAATCACTGCTGGTAACTGTTACACAAGCACTCGACTATTCTTGTCCAATCCTATCAGCCAACAGCCAAGGAGACCCAATCCTAAACACTGCTGGACAGTGTCATCCAATCACAAACACTGACTGCTACTGTCATCCATTCCCACACACTGCCAGTCACTGTCATCCAATCCCACACACTGCCAGTCGCTGTCATCCAATCCCAAATACTGTCAGCCACTGTCATCCAATCCCACACACTGCCAGTCGCTGCGATCCAATCCCACACATTGCCAGTTGCTGTCATCCAATCCCACACACTGACAGTAGCTGTCATCCAATCCCAAACACTGCCAGCTGCTGTCAACCAATCCCACACATTGCCAGTCGCTGTCATCCAATCCCAAACACTGTCAGTCGCTGTCATTCAATCGAACATACTGTGAGCATCTGTCACCCAATCCCAAACACTGCCAGCCACTGGCAACCAATCCCACACACTGCCAGTCGCTGTCATACAATCCCACATACTGTGAGCAACTGTCACCCAATCCCAAACACTGCCAGACACTGTCATCCAATCCCAAACACTGACAGTAGCTGTCATACAATCCCACATACTGTGAGCCACTTTCACCCAATCCCAAACACTGCCAGACGCTGTCAACCAATCCCACACACTGCCAGTCGCTGTCATACAATCCCACATACTGTGAGCCACTGTCACCCAATCCCAAACACTGCCAGACACTGTCATCCAATCCCAAACACTGACAGTCGCTGTCATACAATCCCACATACTGTGAGCCACTTTCACCCAATCCCAAACACTGCCAGACACTGTCATCCAATCCCAAACACTGACAGTCGCTGTCATACAATCCCACATACTGTGAGCCACTGTCACCCAATCCCAAACACTGCCAGACACTGTCATCCAATCCCAAACACTGACAGTCGCTGTCATACAATCCCACATACTGTGAGCCACTTTCACCCAATCCCAAACACTGCCAGACGCTGTCAACCAATCCCACACACTGCCAGTCGCTGTCATACAATCTTAAACACTGACAGCTACTATCATCCAATTCCAAAAATTGATGAGCACCACAACCTAATTCTAAACACTGTCAGAAATTGTCAATCAAATCCAAACACCGCCTGTCATTGTTATTCAATTCCAAATACTGCTGCCCAACATCATCTAATCCTTAACACTGCTGGACGCTGTAGACAAATCCCAAAAAGTGATGCCCACCATAAACTAATTTGACACAATTCCAGTCACTGACATACTACCCCAAACACTGCTCTTAAAATCTTTTTCTAACTGCTGTCAATAGTCACACAATCCCACATACTTACACTTTAACCCATACACTGCCAGTCGCTGTCAACCAATCCCACACACTGCCAGCCGCTGTCAACCAATCCCAAACACTGCCAGCTACTGTTAACCAATCCCAAACACTGGCAGTCGCTGTCAACCAATCCCAAACACTGCCAGCTACTGTCAACCAATTCCAAAGCTGCTCTTAAAATCTTTTTGTAACTGCTGTCAATAGTCACACAATCCCACATACTTACACTTTAACCCATACACTGCCAATCTATGTGATCCAATCCCAAACTCTGTTGGCCACTGCGGTCCCACCCCAAGCACTGCCGACTGCTTCAATTCCATAACTAGCAAAAATAATGACTGCAATCTAATTCCAGTCCCTGCTGGCCACTAATTTAATCCTAAACACTTCCAGACGTTGTCATCCAATCCCAAACACGGCCAACCACTGTCACCCAATCCCAAACATCTTCAGTATTTAAATCCCGGATCCTCCTGGCCCTAGTCACATAACCCCAAGCACTACCAACCACTGTCACTGAATTCCAAACACTCTTGAGTCTCTTCATCCGAATCCAAACACACAGCCGCTCAACTCCATACATGAAAGCCTGACATCCAGTCATTGTAACCTAATCGGCAATGCAGACAAATACCACCATCCAGTCCCAAATATGTATGACTTCTGTCACCTAATATAAAGCACTTCCAATCCCTCATTGCTGGCCACGGTCATGTAATATACTGCCACCTAGCTTCCCTTTATGCACAATATCAATACAGTCCATGCAACTGTAAAGAATATTACTGTACTCTTAGTCTAAACACACTCCGGCTAATGACAAACTTTATTATTTTATCCTGAACACAGTGTGACACTATCAGTGCTTACGTGAGCACCAACACTCAACATCACTGCATCCTCGATCAAAACACTGCATGTCACTGTCACCTGAGCCTCAACACTCAACATCACTGCCACCTCTGTCCAAACAATGCACATCGATGTCACATACTTTACTGAATGTCACCTAAGCGTCAACGCCCAGTGTCACTGCATTCTCGATACAAACACTATATGTCAACATCACAAATTCTGCCTATTACTGTCACCCGACCATCAGGATCCTACATCACTGCAAGCTCCATCCAATCACAGCGCGTCAATGTCACATACCCCATACTGCTTGTCACTGTCACCTCAGTGTCAACACCCAACATCACTGCCATCTCCACCCAAACACTGTGCATCAATGTCACGTAAACGATGTATGTGATTGTGACACCAATCCAAACACTGCAAATCTCTGCCACCTAATCACAAAACACTCCACGTCCCTTCAATCCCAGCACTGCAAATCACTGTCACATCAACCGAAAAACTGTCGAACGCTAGAATGCTACAATTTAACACATAAATAGAATCTGTCACCTCAATCGCCGAATGTGACTGTCACATTACACTCTGTATACCAGTCATCTCCGCTCCAACTCATGGCTGCTCTGTGTGTGTGTCTCTCTGGCGCTCTCTTCACAGCTTCTTCATGCACCCAGTATATCTCCTTATCTTCCCAGCATCATCCCCATGACTGTCTGACACACACCTACACACAGAGACAAACACTGCAATGTGTGTACACAGCAGCGTACGCCAATTGTATCCAGGCTCCAGCTAGATACAAATACAGTGCACATGCCAACACACAACAAACACACTTATAATATACAGCTATGTGTAGAAGGTAAGTACAGCTCAGCAGGGTCCTACCAGACACACAAAAAACAAACACATACACTACATCTCATGCAATGCATGTTATACACATACATACACACAAGCACTGCATCTTACTAAATGTCTGTCACACACACACCACATTTAATGCATGTTACACTTATACACACACACCACATTTAATGCATGTTACACTTCCACACATACACACTTTCCATTCCTTACCTGAGACAATCTGAACAGATCTTGCCTGTATGTGATTCTCTGCATCCACTCTCTCTGTCTGTCCCTCCTTCTGCTTATCTCAATGTCTCTCACTCTCTCCAGCTACTGACCACTCCCCCTCTCTCCTCTGCCAGTCTCCCTCCCTGCAGCAGGAGACAGCACCAGAGACAGCTCCTTGATAGACACCTAGGATGTGCCTCTACTAGGCATAGAGCAGAGAGACAGAGCCCGCATAGACTGCTGGAGATAGACACAAACACTAGAGACCATTACTTAATAGACAGTTAGAGATAGACACAGCACCAAAGACTGCTCCTCTACAGAGAGCTAGAGATAGACACATATCTATAGACAGAACCTCGATAGACAGTTGGAGATAGACACATCACTAGAGACAGACCCATGATAGACAGCTAAAGAAAGATACACATCACTAGAGACAGCTCCTTAATAGAGAGCTAGAGATGGACACATACCTATAGACAGAGCCTCGATAGACAGCTGGAGATAGACACAACACTAGAGACAGACCCATGATAGACAGTTAGAGATAGACACAGCACCAAAGGCTGCTCCTCTACAGAGAGCTAGAGATAGACACATATCTATAGACAGAGCCTCTATAGACAGCTGGAGATGGACACAGCACTAGAGACAGACCCATGATAGGCAGCTAGAAATAGACACATCACTAGAAACAGACCCATGATAGACAGCTAAAGATAGACACATCACTAGAGACAGACCCATGATAGACAGCTAAAGATAGACACAGCACTAGAGACAGCTTCTTGATAGACAGCTAAAGATAAACACATCACTAGAGACAGTTCCTTGATAGACAGCTAAAGATAAACACATCACTAGAGACAGTTCCTTGATAGACAGCTAAAGATAGACACAGCACTAGCGACAGCTCTTTGATAGACCGCTATAGATAGCACTAAAGACAGCTTCTTGATAGACAGCAAGAGATAGACAGCTTCTTGACAGACAGCTACTGATAGACAGCTTCTTGATAGACAGCTAGAGATAGACAGCTTCTTGATAGACAGCTACAGATAGCACTAAAAACAGCTTCTTGATAGACAGCTTCTTGATAGAAAGCTAGAGACAGCAGCTGTACTAGACAGAGAGAGAGACAATGAGTATCATTGACAAAACAGGAGCATCCTGATCTGCCTATCATTCATAACAAAAAAAACTCCTTCGCAAAAACACTTTCCTGACAAGAAAATCCCTACACCGCAACATAAAATCCAGTGCGATGGAAGTCACATGACCTGACAACTGAGGAAAATAGCTCTTCAGCTGGAATGTGCTCTGTCCGTCCAGTCATGAATGACTCCAGGTGGCTCTAGCAGACTCAGAGCACCAGAGACGACTTCTAGACACATTATACATGATGGAGAAAATGTCAGTGATCAGCCACTGAGAACAGTATTAATAAGTATACAGACGTCTCTCAGCAACGAAGTCTGTTCCCTGATAATTAGACTCAGTTAATCTCATCTATGAACCCCCCAAAATGTGCCTAGGGCATTCCAAGGTGCACGCCCCCATTCCTGGTCTTTGGAAACACCCATTTAAATGAGTCTGTGCCAACGTTGCCGGAAAACGTACAAGAAACTGTAAGAGTCTTTTCGGTTCTTCATCCCAAAAACTGCTTGTTTATCTTCATTTATGGCTCAATTGAATCACGAGACTGAAGGGACATCTGGCCTGTCTTTATTACATTTGGCACTTTTGTGTGTTTACATGTTGGTATTACATTGTTTGTAGCGCACCTAGAAATGTGCGACATGTGTCTCCTTAAAAGTCTAGGGATAAGCTTGGGCTTTCAGCATCTTCGGCCACACAGATATTCAACAGCCAAGAAGAAGTGGCTGTTAGTTTATCTGTATACTATTGGGAAACACCTCCCCACATACGCCTCCACCATCCCCACCATCTAAATTAAATAATCATATCCCGGCAAGTTATATCACCTTTTTCCACTTTAGTACAAATTTAGGAGTGCTCATGCTCATAATCCAGATTTAGCAAGGAGCACGCCTGATCTGACTATCTCCTCCCGTTGTACAACTAGAGACAGGACAGGAGGTAGAGAACATTCAGCACCAGGGACAGCTCCAGAATGTAACATCAATCAGATGATGTCATTGTGGAAATCCATGGAACATCAACATCCAGGACAGTCAGTATTAGGTAGACTGCTAGCAGAGACTGTCTGACAACATCAGCACCGTAACCCTAGACAATTCCAAGCCCATAACAATTCACAGACACCCTTATGGCTAAGTGGTTAGCACTTCTGCCCTCTGGGGTCATGAGTTCAGTTCCTGACCATGGCCTTATCTGTGAGGAGTTTGTATGTGTTTGCGTGGGGGTGCTCCGGTTTCCTACCACACTCCAAAAACATACTGGTAGGGTAATTGGCCACTAACAAATTGACCCTAGTCTGTGTGTGTGTGTGTGTGTGTGTGTTAGAGAATTTAGACTGTAAGCCACAATGGGATAGGGACTGATGTGAGTGAGTTCTCTGTACAGCGCTGCGGAATTAGTGGCGCTTTATAAATAAATGGTAATAATAATATCTTTATGTTGCTGGCTTGGATAGATTTTACAGGCTACATGTGTTTGACGAGAGTTCACCCGACAGCCAATGAAATTAATAAACTCCACCTGTCCCGTACATGCAGCGGAGACAGTCGCGTTGTGGGCTAAATCCATATTCATGTGAATGCAGCCAGTCAATTCATTAGAAACTAGTGACATCTCTGGGGCACACATAGGAGGAAGCCATTGTGCCTGTCTCCACTATGTGTTAGCGACATGATCCTAAAATAATCTCCGGGATCATAAAGCCGAAGTATTAGTACGACTAGGGAAAGGAGGAGGAGTCAATTAGCGGCAAAGTATCAGGCGGTGTGTAACCGCATTATGCATTGGTAAAGATCTGCTCTCTTTTTACGATCACACCGTATAGAGCAACGAGCAAAAAAGAGCAAAGTCTTCATTACCGTAGCAACCATAGCCGCGAGGTTACTACGGAATTGACTCTCCCCAATCTCAAAACAAATTTCAGTTCCTTAGCCGTCTTAGTCATAGGCTCACCATAAATGGTAACCAGCCTTGGGTACTAATTCAGCCTAACTTGTGTGTAATCCAGGCCTGCGTCACACATACTGTTGAGAGTCATCCAGCACTACGGACAGTAGTTAATGTAAACTAATAAATAGAAATACACATATCAAACCATGAGAGAGAGGACCTCGGGCAGGGTGGTCTTTAGAAATAATCATGTTCACGAAAGCCGCCTAAATCAACCCAACTAATCCACTGATTGATCTACCTGTCTCCAAGCAGGAGCAGCTCCCCACACCCAACCCGGTTTTAGTGAGCTGTCAGGGGGAGATGACGGGATTGACACTGGGAGCATACTTAACGTCATTGCGTATTAATTTATTTATGGGTGAATTAATGTCAGTCGTGTGATTTAAAGGGAAGCACCCGCCGCTGTTCTGCTGATGTGATTCCATCCAAACCCTGCACTGAAACTAATTAATGTAATGGAATGAGAGCTGGCCAGATGCAGGAACAGAGTCAGCCACAATGCAGAGAATATGAAGAATGCAAAAATCAGTCTTGGAAGAAGTGGAAAAGAGAGAAGGCAGACTAGATTAACCCATTGTTGTATATCATAGTCTTGGATTACTCGCCTCTCCCCCATTATATATATATATATATATATATATATATATATATATATATATATACACACACACACAAGTTAACCCGTGCATGATACTCATGCATTCTAGTCAAATCAAGCTACTTAAGGTCTTAAAAAGGTTTTTGTCATGCATTTGGGCCTAGCCCAGGCCTCCTCAGGGGAAGAGCGTTACTTCCCGACGCAAGCGCCCTTTTTAATGTGTGTTCATGAGGTAAAATTACCTCACGAAAATGAGTTTGACCCTTCAACTCGTAAATTTAGCCTTTACTACCCCTCCCACAGGGGGAAGGGGGGATGATGGAAGTTAACTGACTTGACTATTCTAATTTTTTTGTCAAATAATGTCAGTATATCAAACTTCAGGTCAATTGGATGAGCCCTTTCTGAGAAAATAGTTTTTTCCACACACACACACACACACACACACACACACACACACACACACACACACACACACTAACGCATGCCTCTACACATGTGTGTTCATAAGGTAAAATTACCTCACGAAAATGAGTTTGAGCCCTATTAAATTTTAGCCCTTTTTGAATTTTTTTTCCCACACACACTCAGAATTTAGTAGGTCAGTGTATAACTCTGCCCAGCAGGTGGCGCTGCAACTTTTTTTTTTTTTTTCACACACAGACGCCACTAAGCATTTATATATTAGATATATATATATATATATATATATATATATATATATATATATATATACACATACATACATACATACATACAGCCACAACATGAACACCAAATGTTAAAGGCAGCAAATGAATAGTCCGGTCTTAAAGTTGATGGATGCATAAAAATGGGAAAGCCTAAGGATCTGAGAGACTTTGACTAGGGACAAATTGTGATGGTTAGATGACCGGATCAGAGCATCTCCAGAATGGCAGGTCTTGTAGGGTGTTCCTGGTATGCAGTGGTTAGTACAAACCAAAAGAGGTCCAAGGAAGGACAACCGGTGAACATGAGTCATGGGCGCCCATGGCTCACTGATGTGCATGGGGAGCGAAGACTTTGTGGCAATAATTAGGGAAAGGCCCTTTTCTATTCCAACATGACTGTGCCCCAATGCACAAAGCAAGGACTACAAAGACATGGTCTGATAAGTTCGGTGTGGAAGAACTTGACTGGCCCGCACAGAGCCCTGACCTCAACCGCATCAAACACCTTTGGGATGAACTGGAACGGAGATTGCGAGGCCAGGCCTTCTGGTCCGACATCAGTGTCTGGCCTCATAAATGCTCTTCAGAATGAATGGGCACAAATTCCCACAGAAACACTCCAACATCCTGTGGAAAGCCTTCTAAGAAGAGTGGGAGCTGTTATTGCTGCAAAAGGGGGACCAACTCCATATTAAAGTATATATATTTGAATACAATATCATTACAGTCCCTGCTGGTGTGATGTTCAAACTTCCGAATAAGTTTGTCCATATAGTGTAGATATATATATATCTCCATTCTACGATCTCTGTTATTCCTCACATCTCTCTACTTCACTTTTGGAATGAGTTTCAAGGGGTAGAGACTTTGCATAAGGAGGCGATCCCAGCATAGCTAGTATTACTAGCTATATACTGTCTTAAAGTAAGACCGGGAAAGTACAGGACCTTTATATCATCAAGGGTGGAACGTGAACACAATGTAGTCAGGTCACCACCCCCTGCTTGAATTGTCACTCTGTATAAGTCCAATATAGCTAGTATTTCTAGTATTACGCCACGATCCCTTTCTAAAGAAAAGCACTTTTATATGTGAATGAATATCAGTATATTAAAAAAAACAATTAAAAAAAAGTTCAGGTACAAAGCCGCAAAATTCAGGCCCGCAGAGCAAAACACAATCGGTGACGTAGTGCGGTTATGTTTGTGGTACTGCAAATCCTTTTACGGTAAAAAAACATAGTTTAGAACTTCAGGATTGGGAAGGCTACTGGGTCGTAAAATTATTCACCCTCTAATTATTAGGAAACGACCCTGCTTTTTTGCCGTTTTTCATACAGCATTGAGTTTTTAAATATCTTTGCAAAATAAAAGTCCAGTCCACCGTTTAAAGGCCAGAGAGCTCTATACAAGTTTTATTTCTCCCATCAAACATTACAGAGTTGAATATTAGTGTGCCAAGTGCAGAGTGATATATGCTAAACAGCCACCTGCCTAATGTAATGAATTTGGGGGAAATTACTGCCATGAAATTCTTAGCCATTACTGGTACCAGCACAATACCAGCAGTACCCAAAACATTATGCCATCCCCAATACCCCCGGTAGACCAGTGCCACCAGAAATTCTAGAAGCTGCGTGCCTTCAAAACTTTATACCAACAACAGAGTCCCCAAACATTATAGCGGGTGCCCAGAGACCTCAGCCACAGTCTCTTACCCCCAGAAAATATAGCAGTTGTCTAGTGCCCCAGACACTACAGCACCTGCCCGGTGCTAACAGAACTTAATCAAGCAGTCCAGTGCTCCCACACCAGTTGTCTAGTGCTCTTGCAGTTACCAGTAGCCAGTAGCACCACAGTATCCCAGCTAAATATCACCCTTATATTGAATTATAATCTAGCAACCAGGACATAACTACTGCAGGGAACCTTGCTCTGGGTCTCCTGTTCCCTGCAAGAGGTGGGAAGTCTGCAGTCTATTGTTCAAGAGTATGGTTCCTTTTGCTGGCACTTCTGGTGTGCAGGCAACAGGTAGGTCCTGTGATGTGTCCCCAGCCTCACTGGATGGGCCAGGTGATTTTGAGTTATGCCCCTCTTATCCGTTGTAGCTGACAATAGTGGAGGCAGGAGAACCCCCTTTTGTCTTATTGGCAGGCAAGAGACAGCTGAAGGTCGGAGTCTTTTACCGTAAACCCGTTGAGGTGCTTTTTTCTGGATCCTTTAGAACAGCTTTGCATTTACCAGGCATTTCGCATACTGGATCCTTGGGTTTTTTATTTGTAGGCTGGTCCTGCTGCTGCTGGTACCATTATCCCAATCACCGCACCCTATTCTATGGTTTGGTTTCTAGGTGGATCAAGGCGTATGGGAACTGGTACACAGTCATCTGTACCTGCGCTTTTGGGGGTCTGGTGAAGCGGTGTCAGTGTCAGATGACATCACAGTCTTTTTGCGAGCCTATTGCACAGGGGTCCCATGACAACTATAAAGAAGCACATTTGTTTATGGCTCCACCAATAGGAGTACACCTGGCATTGTCACTAAAATCAGGGAAATATGTCCTTTTGCTGCTCCCTTTGACAAACAGCCGGCAGCTAACAGGTGGATATGGACAGAGCGTCTATATATAAACATGACAGGTGGGAGACAGGTAGGTATACATTTTATGTGTGCCCTTAGCCACTTCGGGAGTGTATTTGATTTCTTGGGAGTTCAGTGTAACTGTTGTATTGTTATATTTTAGGAGCATGTGGAGGGTCTTATGAGCATTGTGCTGGGAAGCCGCAGCGCTGGTTGCTTATGTAAGGAGCCACCATCGTTTTCTCCTCACAGCTGCAGATGGTTGCTAGGCAGTCAGGGCACTTCTTCCTCGCTAGCTGGATGGTCACATGACCACAACTCTTGGGAGGGCTGGCGGAGGGCACAACTAGTGGTGGGGCTGTGATTGGCTACCTGTCCTTTATAGGGCAGGGAGAGACCTGTTCTCACGGCCGGTGATAGTGTCCATGCTGCTTGTGTATGCTAGGTTCTTGGCTCCTGACCTCTGCATCATTTTTAGGATTTTCCTGTGTGCTACCTGTCTTAATCTTTGGCCAAGTTTACAGGATTTCCTCGCTGGCTGCGTACCCTGACCTTTGCCATACTGGATAATCCTTGACTGCCGCCTACCGTTATCTTTGGCTTGTCTCTGGTTATTCTCTTGCTCACCGTCAGACCTGGTTCTGTTGTTCCACTCTGACTGCAGTCGGTCTTGTTCTACCCCAAATTGTAAAGCGCTACGGAATTTGGTGGCGTTATATAAATAAATGTTGATGATGATAATAATACTCTCCAATATTCCTATGCTAAACTGGCACTTACATAAGTCACCACTACTTTGAGTTCAAGTCTTAGGGGCATACATGTACCAGCGAGCTTAATGAACGTTAAGGGAAGACCTCAGCGGGTTGGTTCTAGGGATTGATATAGTGTCTAGCGGTAGCCCAGGCAGAAGTGAGTGGCATCGGCCACATTTCAGGAACTTGAATATTTTTGAGGATCAGGTTTTACAGAATTGGTTTGGAAAGAGGTCAGCGTGTTTCTGTCGTTGTCCCCAGATCGTCAGCATCCACGGATCTTCCCAATGTCATGATGTGTTGCCGTTTCATGTTGGGGCAAATGATTACATCATGTGCGTTTTATTGAACTTGCCTTAATATCTGTAATGTTTCGGTCCTTTTTAATCAGTTCCTTGACAGCTACATAATCATTTGCCCCAAGATGATCCCCCACTTTATTTGGAGACAGGTAATTAATCCTAAGACTATTAACAGCAGTCTAATGAAGGTTAGTAAACAAGTTTTGAATTGTCTCAGGCACATGGGTTGATCCTCTGTTAGGAAGACAAAACCAGCCGTGATTTATATTGACATGACAGTGTGCAACTGTCTGATATAGGTATTGATATTTTCACTTTGCATTGTCAGGAGATGGTGGAGCAGACTTGTTTTGTTGGGGAGAAGAGGTTGGTTTAAAGCAGGAAATGACTTCTTTGGTCATGGTATAGGGGCAGAGGTTTTGTGGTTGTGACCTGCATCCATGATCACAATGGGGGCTGCGAGTATTGGTGGAGAACTTCAGGTCCTGACTTTACGGCAGTCTTGAAGGGTTCTGCTTCTGGTGGCGCATTAATATCTTTGTTGACTATTGGGAATGAATCGGATGGTATTTGGCATCAACGATCCTGTGGCAAGGTTTTGAATGGAATACCCCTTCCTTTAAAATGTTGCACAAAACCGTTCCCACATGGCTGTAATGCAGTTATTTTCCAGGGGTGAAGGTCCCCATTGGGTTGGTTTTGGTTAAAAGGAGCTAGGTGTACACACAAAGTCTGTAGCCATGTCACAACTAGTTCACTCATCCACACCTGTGATTAACCGGAGATATCACCCTGGTTAATGGTCCTCTGGGCCTGGATGCTGTAGTCCACGGTTAGGCACTTAATTCACTAAAGCAGAAGTTGCTTAAGAGAGCACGTATTGGACAGGTCCCATGTGATATTACATTCACAGTTCACTGCAAACAGAGATATATTTTGTACCCTATGTTTTCACATCTTTGTGTGCATTTATGTCATAAAAAAACATTGGTCTCCCACAGATTTGTAGCTCTCTCTCATTTTGAATCTCTCTCCTGTGATTCTCTCCTGTTTCTATATATATATATATATATATTTCACACTGTCACTTCTCGGTATCTCCCGGAGATTTCCTTCCGCTTGAAAGTTATTTATAGTTTTCCATGTGAATCACTTCTGACCTGCAGCCTGAGAGGAATAATGTGACAAGGGAAGTGGAGTGAGATATATATACTATAGTAAGGGAAAGAGAAATACATATAGTATAGTGAGAGGAGAGATACATATAGTATAGTGAGGGGAAAAGGGATATATATATATATATATATATATATATATATATATATATATATATATATATATATATATATATATATTATAGTGATGGGAAGAGAGATACATAGTGAGAGGAGAGATGTACATATTGTATAGTGAGGGGAGAGATACATAAAGTATAGTGGGGGAGAGATACATATAGTATAGTGATGGGGGAGAGATACATATAGTATAGTGAGGGGAGAGATACATATAGTATAGTGAGGGGAGAGATACATATAGTATAGTGATGGGGGAGAGATACATATAGTATAGTGAGGGGAGAGATACATATAGTATAGTGAGGGGAGAGATACATATAGTATAGTGAGGGGAGAGATACATATAGTATAGTGATGGGGGAGAGATACATATAGTATAGTGAGGGGAGAGATACATATAGTATAGTGAGGGAAGAGATACATATAGTATAGTGATGGGGGAGAGATACATATAGTATAGTGAGGGGAGAGATACATATAGTATAGTGATGGGGGGAGAGATACATATAGTATAGTGATGGGGGGAGAGATACATATAGTATAGTGAGGGGAGAGATACATATAGTATAGTGAGGGGAGAGATACATATAGTATAGTGAGGGGAGAGATACATATAGTATAGTGAGGGGAGAGATACATATAATATAGTGATGGGGGAGAGATACATATAGTATAGCATACTTACCTACTTTCTTCAGCTCTCTTCCGGGAGCCAGCCAGTGGAGGGGGGCGTGAGGGGGCGGGGCGGCCAAAATCGCGTCATTTCGGCCCCGCCCCCTGTGACGTCATGACGCAAATTGCGTCATTTGACAGCGGGGGGCGGGGCTAAACGCCGCGATTCATCGGGAATCGCGGCGTTTGGGATCTAATTCTGCCCACTTCACTAGGAAGTGGGCAGAATTCGGGAGATTGCCACACTCGCCCGGGAGTCCGGGAGACTCTCGCAAAATGCGGGAGTCTCCCGGACATTCCGGGAGAGTTGGCAAGTATGTAGTATAGTGAGGGGAGAGATACATATAGTATAGTGAGGGGAGAGATACATATAGTATAGTGAGGGGAGAGATACATATAGTATAGTGAGGGGAGAGATACATATAGTATAGTGATGGGGGAGAGATACATATAGTATAGTGATGGGGGAGAGATACATATAGTATAGTGATGGGGGAGAGATACATATAGTATAGTGAGGGAAGAGATACATATAGTATAGTGAGGGAAGAGATACATATAGTATAGTGAGGGGAGAGATACATATAGTATAGTGAGGGGAGAGATACATATAGTATAGTGAGGGGAGAGAGATACATATAATATAATGAGGAGAGATATCCTTCTGGCCATGTCTATAGAAGGATGTAAATACATTAGAAACTGTACAAAGAAGGGCAACTAAAATGGTGCATCTTAGGTTCCTGGGTTGCTTTTTACATTTGAACATAGAACTGAACAGCAGAAAATAACTTACATATTTTTTTCTCCTCTTCTGCCCCGTTAATGAAGTCTGCCCTTTTATTGTGTGTGTTTATTTCTGTTTTACATCATTAAATATTTTTGGCCTAAATCTAAATGCATCGATCAATCACCCTTTCTGTAAATAAAGAATCCTCTTGTCCTACAAATCTTAGAACACTGATTTCCTTTGGTATCGTTGAATGTTTCTATCATATCCCCGGTGTCTCTTCTTGCCTCTGTTAGGCTGTTATATATGTTCAGCTCTTGAATTGTTTCCTGGGGGTAAATTTATCAAACTGCAGGTTTGAAAAAGTGAAGATGTTGCCTATAGCAACCGATCAGGGACCTGATTCATAAAGGTACGCAAACGCATACGCATCTGTGTTTCATACTTTGAGTGACGCAAACCATTATATTTGCGTTGGAGTTTGAGATTGAGTTGACTTTAAATGCCGTATCTGCTCTGTTTGCGCTGCGTATGTGGTGTTTTACGTAGCTCAAGTCCCGTTTAGCAAATGCATATGCGTTTGCGTACCTTGATGAATCAGGCCCCTAGTTATCATTTATTTAGTACATTCTACAAAATGACAGCTAGAATCTGATTGGCTGCTAGAGGCAACATCTCTAATTTTCAAACCCGCAGCTTGATAAATGTACCCCCTGATACGGTTTATTATGAACCATTTAGTGGCTCTTCTCTGACTTGTTTCAATTTTATTACTGTGTTTTTAGAGATAGGGCCTCCAGAACTGTACACAGCCCTCAAGGAGATGTCTTACCAGTGACCTCTAAAGTGGCAAAATCCCTCGTCCTATGACTAACACATCTTCCTATACAACCAAGTATTCTACTGGGGTTTCCCTGTGCTTGACTACACTGCTTGCTTAACTGTATAACATAGTTGTGGACATGCCGTCCTGGAGACACGTCTACAAATTCAAAGTTGGCATGTCATAGTTTCCTGGTAATAATGACGGTTTCGATATTCCGCAGCTCTAGTCCCTACAACAGTCGCCCGGCATCCGGAACACTTGAAGACGTTTCCAGACGAACATTCCGAGAGTCGATATCTATACCTTCATATCATTTGACGCTATAACTCCAAGGTCTCTTTCATCTGTTAATCAGTTCGCATTAGCACTCTAGTAAAACTAAACCCAGGGCGGAATGACCTTATATCGGACCAACACTCTGCCCTATTCTCTATGAAGGAATTGAGTAACACTTAGTAGCTGCTAGATCTATATGTGGAATCAGGTTTTTTTTGAGGATTCCAGGACAGAAGAGAACAGAACAATAAACGAGTATTACCAAGAATTTCGGAGCTTCAGGCATAGCAATTATAGTGAGTCTGGAGCACAAGAAATGGTAGAGAAACAGGAAGGAAGAGGGCCCTGCTCATAAGAGCTTTCATCCTAAGGAGAGGGCTAACAGACAGCAGGCACAATCGGAGTCAGTAGAGATCAACAGCAGGATGAGCAACAAGGGAAGAGAGAGGTGAAGACAATGAGTATGGAGAGAGGTTTAGGTGGATGGCTGGAAGGCTCTTTGAGGAAGAGGTGAGTTTTAAGCGCCCGTTTGAAGGAGCACAAATTAGGGGACAGTCGGATGGAACATAGGGAGTCTTTCCAGTGGAGGGGGGCAGCTCAGGAGAAATCTTGAATTTGGGAATGTGAAGAAATGATCACGGCGGAGGAGAGGTGACGGTCATTGGCCGAGCGCAGGGAGCGAGATGGAGTGTGAATGGAATATATATTATAATATATATATATATATATATATATATATATAACAACACACAATACATTATTCTCCGGCATATTTGTCTGCAGAATCATAGCCCAGCATCCATCAAAGACCAACACCTCCTTTTTCCCCCACTCCCCAGATACACATCCTCATTTATATATGTGCATCAAACCGTTCAATATGCCTCTACATCTTTCATCCCAGCCTTGTTGTACTCCCCCCTCTCCCCACACATATACACACAGTCCTCTCTCTCTGCTGCAGTAATTTAATAAAGTGTTCTGCAAATGAGCTCACCTCGATGTGAAGGATTTATTACCAAAGCTGCAATGCAGGGTTGATAATGGCCAGGAAGGATTGCAAAATACAACAGGGCCAGTTTGCACTGTAAGTTACATGTGTACATTATCTGTGATTAGAAAACATTAACCAGGGCCGGAATGCAATGTCAGCCATATCTCTACATTATATCTGGTTACAAAACATTAACTAGGACCAGAATGCACTGCAAAACTGTATCTAGGCTGTCTGGCATTAAACACATAACGCAGGGCCGGAATGCACTGCAAACCATATATCTGAACTGGCCAGCATTGCATATAGGATTGTCGCCTAGCAGGTATTTCAATTAAAAAAAAGCGGCAACCATAACTGAAACACCTAAGACAGGCCCAGAACGTACATTAGACTTTATCACAGCACTGTCTGGCACTGAAAACAGAACACAGGGCCAGAACCCATTGCAAACTGTGTTTTCTGCACAGCCAGCATTGAACACACAGGACCAGAATGCATTGCAACCTGTATCTGGCAATGAAAACATAAAACAGAACAAGAAACCTGTGGCCTATTTATCAAAGATTTTTTTCCCTGCTTATTACAGCAATAATAATAAAGAAAAATCTTTAAAACACTATTTATCAAAATGTGTTTCCGAGCCAGCTGTGCGTCAATCCGTCTTTGTGTGTTTATGTCACACGGGTTGCTAGTTTGCACATAAGCAGAGGAACAAAGATTTGAGTTTTTAGTTCCAATTGTATAAAAAAGAATAAAAGCTTTAATACATAAAAATGTAGTGATTGTTCTAATATATAAATTAGATTATGTCTACCAACACCTACACCCCAGAAACTTAATATCAACCCTGTAAATTTTAAAGTGACCTGTACCTAAATAATTATTGCAAGCTCCTCCTTACCGGCCTCCCCTACTCCCATCTCGCCCCCCGCCGTTCTCTACTCAATGCGGCTGCAAGACTCATCTTCCTTTCTCGGCGCTCCTCCTCTGCCTCCCCTCTCTGTCATGCCCTAAACTGGCTCCCCTTCCCCTACAGAATCCTTTTCAAACTCCTGACCATCACTTACAAGGCTCTCTCCCAGTCTACTGCCCCCTATATCTCTAACCTCCTCTCCATTCACACTCCTGCACGCTCCCTGCGCTTGGCCAATGACCGTTGCCTCTCCTCCACTCTGATCACCTCTTCCCACTCCGGAATCCAAGACTTCTCCCGTGCAGCCCCCCTTCACTGGAACGACCTCCCTCGCCCCATTCGTCTCTCTCCTAATCTGTGCTCCTTCAAATGGGCACTTAAAACTCATCTGTTCCTCAAAGCCTACCAACCTACCACTTAACCCCCTCATCTCCTACACTCGTTCTCCCCTCTCTCCTCCCGGCCCTCCTGTTCTCTCCCCACTTACTTCAACTAGCTCCCTTTGTGCCTGAGTTTTGTTTAACCTCCCTTAAGATATATGCTCTTATGAACAGGGACCTCTTCCCTCTCATCTCCATACCTGTTCTTCCGCTCCGTCTTTACTGCATTAGCCTGCCTGGAGTTTCTGAAGTTTTGGTATTTTTTGTTTATTGTTCAGTACTGTTTCACACTGTATAGTCTACTGTCTGTGCTGTGTACGGCATTGCGGAACTCTTGTGATGCCTAACAAATAAAGGATAATAAATAATAATAATTATTACTCAATAACTTTTTTCACTACTTTCCTTATGCTAACATCATGCTATGTTACATCATCCTCAGATGAATTTAACTTTTAGTTGAAAAACTATTTTATCACTTAATAAATAATATATGTTTTGCTGTCCCCATAGAGCTCTATGGCAACTAAAGGTTTAACTACAGCGCTAAGCCCCGTTTGTATATAGGTTGAAGCGAATATAATCCTGGTCACCAGCAACAACCCCAACTTTTCCAGACAAAAGGACTCATCTCCCTCTAATAGCCCTCCGGTGGCTAAGTGGCTAGCACTTCTGCCTTACAGCACTGGGGTCATGAGTTCAATTCCCGACTATGGCCTTATCTGAGAGGAGTTTCTATGTTCTCCGGGTGCTCCAGTTCCCTCCCAAAAACATAGGTTAATTGTAGGTAGGATAATTGGCTGCTATCAAATTGATGTGTGTGTGTGTTAGGGAATTTAGACTGTAAGCCCCAATGGGGCAGGTTCTGATGTGAATGAGTTCTCTGTACAGTGCTGTGGAATTAGTGGCGCTATATAAATAAATGATGATGATAAATATATAGAGAACCATAGGGCCAGGGTGCACAACCAACCATTTCCTAGAACAATTGGGAATCACAGATCATAATATAATATCCAGCATGTTTGGCCATCTACATAGTCGGGAGCCTATGAATACAACAATTTCCTGAGAATTTTTGATTTGCCCCTTGGATGACAAATTGTCAGCAACATCTACTATAGGCAAGTGTAGGTCACAATACACACCATGGGGTAAATGTATGAACCTCCGGATTCTTCAACTCCGGCGAGTTCAGCGTCTTCAGCGCTTAAATTTAAAGCGGCGCTGCTTTAAATTTAAGCGCTGAAGACGCTGAACTCGCCGGAGTTGAAGAATCCGGAGGTTCATACATTTACCCCCATAGGTCCCAAAACTTTGGACTTTTCAAAATCGGGACTTTGTGCTCTCACCTTCGATGTACACTATGATCAGATACTATGATCCAAGATCATAGTATCTACACAGAGGAAATAGGAAAGGGAAAGGAGATGGTACACATGGAAGATGTAAGGGAGGGGTGAAGAAACACAGGGGAGACATTCCGCACAGTTGAAGGGACACAAGAGATGTGAGGGAAAATGTAAGTACACAAAGAAGACCTCAAAGAACACAGGAGGCACTAAGGAAAGGTGAAGTAACACAAGAGACATGAGGGAGAGGTAATTGGACACAGGAGAGCTGGGGGACACAGGGTGGGTAGCCTTGGATCATTTAATACAGTGAGGGGCAACCTGAAAGAGGTTTAGTACCCCATGGATATGCCCTGTGACCTCCCTGCACTGTGCAGAGGAAATCTCGCCACGCGGAAGTTGTCTGTCCCTGTTCTGATAAGATCTGGCGCTCCCGGCAGGAGCCCATCACTTTATTAATATGTTTTATATTATACTATATATAGAGTTAAATTGCCACTGAAATTAATTATTCATTTTACATTATCAAAAACACCTAAAACTTAAGGGGGAACTAGGTGACTCCCAGTCCTCACAGTTCAAATTTCCATATGAGCACTTCTAGATTCCTTCTTGGACCACTGGTCAGCTCTATACGCATTAGTGGTAATGTCTATATACACAGGACCATAATACACTGCAAGCAGCAACTCCGCACTAAATGGGAAATGTAAACTATAACCAGAGATAACTGCTAACCATATAGTTGAACGATCGACCTGTGCATGATAAAACAAAGGGCCAATGATTCCATATTATTGTGCTTCTCAATACAGATCAGTTCATTTACAGCAGACAAATGAAGGTGTGGTCTTCAGGTGGCTTAGCCAAGACACACTGGGAATGTGGTCAGGGCAGATCAGGCATATCAACCTTTGTGTGGTTATTTATTTATTTTTTTAAAACTCTTTATTTTCAACAACAGCATGGATACAATACTGGACATAGTATAATGGGTCACTGAGAATGAAACATAACAATCCCACGAGAATAAAACAGCAAACAAAACGTTTTCCTGTTAGTGTGGACAAACAAACAAAAACTAAACAAAAACTCTGTTGTTGGGGGTTTTCTATTACATTTTCTGTTTTATAACTTATGAAAGGAGAGAGAAAAAAAAAATGGTGGTGCAGCACGGTGGCCTAGTGGTTAGCACTTCCGCCTCACAGTGCTGGGGTCATGAGTTCAATTCCCGACCATGGCCTTATCTGTGTGGAGTTTGAATGTTCTCCCTGTGTTTGCGTTGGTTTCCTCCGGGTGCTCCGGTTTCCTCCCACACTCCAAAAACATACTGGTAGGTTAATTGGCTGCTATCAAAAAAATTGACCCTAGTCTGTCTCTCTCTCTCTCTGACTGTGTGTGTTAGGGAATTTAGACTTTAAGCTCCAATGGGGCAGGGACTGATGTGAATGAGTTCTCTGTACAGCGCTGCGGAATCAGTGGCGCTATATAAATAAATGATGATGATGATGATGATGATGAAAGCGAGGGAGAAAGGGGAGGATGGTGGAAGAAGGGGAGAAGAAAGTCACAAAGGTAAAAGGTAGAAAGAAGGACCCAGTATGGCACCAGAGGGGGGTGCGACCATCAATGTACCTCTAGGTGTCTCGGGACCAACTTCGTAAGGCTTTTTTCTTACGTTAATACCAGAAAAAAGGGAGAGGAGAGAGAGAAAAAGAGGACATATGGACACGCTGGTCATTAGCAAATGTTGCGGCTTACTGAGTAGAAGGCATTGACGCCTGATGAAAAGAATACCAAGGGTCCCAAACTTTATGGAAGTGTGGGATTTTGTCATGAAGAAGACTGGTAAAATACTCCATTGATGCGATGTACCAGACCCAAGAGATTATGCACTGGAGACCCGGGGGGCGGGGAGACTTCCATCCCTTAGCTATGTGCAAACGTATCGCGGCAGAAACATGTTGCACCAACTTATCACTGTGTTTGGTAAGGGATTTGACCGGAGAGCATAATAGTATAACCAGCGGGTCCGGAGACACCTAAATCTCAAAAATTCTAAAAATAAAAGTAGAGACCTGAAACCATAAATTAGAGATACTAGGGCACGTCCACCATATGTGGTAGAAGGATCCCACACCCCCACAGCCCTTCCAGCACAGATCCAACGTACCTTGGTAGATTTTATGGAATCTCGTGGGGACCATATACCACCTTGTATATACTTTGTTTGTGTTTTCTCTATTTGAAGAGTTGATGGAGACCTTGGAGATCCTGAGTCTAAGCCAGGACCATCCCTCCTGATCCAGAATTATGCAAGTGTCAAGCTCCCATGCAGACGGTTCGTTGAGATCTGATTCTGGGCTCAGAAAAACATGGTAAACCAAAGATATCAATTCTGGAGCTCCAATTTGGTCCATACAGCTCCTCTCAAAAGGTGTAGACTTACGCATTATAGATGCTCTGCATTGGGAATCACAGTGGAAGCACAATAACACATACATGGATAGTCATGAGCTAGCAATTACAGCTAGTACGAATATAGGTACAAATTCCATGAATGAATGTGAGTGAACAAACAACAGAAGACTCAACTTAAGACATGACATCGGGGTCGTACAAGGTCAGTCAGACATTGAGACATAGGTTACAGAGGACCCTGTCCATAAGAGCTTACATTCTAGATGGAGCGGGAAATGAGAGACAGCAGGTGAAGATAGGACACGGGTATATGTGGTGACCATACATTTTAATTTCACTACCACAGGTACACAATTACACATAAACTCACAACAGCAAAGATTATCAGAAGCCAAAAAATGCACTAGTATGTCTTCAGAGGAAACCAAAGATAATTTGGAAGTAGAAAGGGTTCAGAGAAGGGCGACAAAATTGATAAAGGGTATGGAGTCATTAAGTTATGAGGAAAGGTTAGCCAGTTTAGGCATGTTTACTTTAGAAAAGAGGCATCTAAGAGGAGATATGATTACTATGTACAAATACAATAAGGGTCAATACATAGAACTTTCATGGGGACTTTTTACCCCAAGGACTATACACAGGACACGCGGTCACCCCCTAAGGTTAGAGGAGAGGAAATTTTACAACCAGCAAAGGAAGGGGTTCTTTACAGTAAGGGCAGTCAAGATATGGAATTCATTGCCAGGGAAGGTTGTGATGGCAGATTCAATAAATATGTTTAAGAAAGGGTTAGTCAAATGTTTTACGAAAAAGTGTATCCAGGGATACGACCGTTAATTAAAATGAAGGATAGTAGTGGATATAGGGTAAAAATAGGACTGCAATATTGGGTCTGGGGGAATTTTCACAATTGAAACAGAATGGCGGTTATTTACTCTGGATCAATTTCAAATATAAGTGCAGTATTGCAGGAGATCCAAAATAGGTTGAACTTGATGGACTGGTGTCTTTTTTCAACTTCATAAACTATGTTACTATGTTTGTTACTATGTTACCTGGTGGAACACCACATTTACTCAAAGGGAACGTATAAACTCCAAGAAGATTGGAGTGTGGCATGTGATACTGAGCAACACCGGGCCGTTCTACAACTAGGTCTCTCACCATTCAGTAATATGTTATAAAGTAGTACACAATCCTATTACTTTCTATACAGCCGTATAACACTAAACCCCCAACAACATGACCTGGCCACTGAACATCAACAAATCTATTAAAGTTTATAAAAGTGGTTGAAGTGGAATTTTAGAAGTGCTGGTATGGAACTTTCACTTTGAAATGAACGGCCTGGAGTCCACCTAGGCCCTCTGAAGGTTTAGGGGTTTTGAAATAAATTTTAAATGCATTTTAACACTATATATTATAATATAAAACATATTAAATGATGCAAGGCTTTCCCTGTGTCCCCCATGTGTCCAATTACCTTTTCTCTGTGTCCTTCCACCTCATATCTTCTTTGTGTCCCTCATATCTCCCATAATATTATAATACAATTTTCCAAAATCCCTGTTCCTGCTCCTATTATTCCCTCACTAGTCACACTTTTGCCCCTCCATCATCACAATACAGCCTCCTTCATCACGCTGTGCCCCCTACTCCCTAACACTGCGCCCCTCCATCATCACACTGCTTCCCCCTCATCATCACACTGCGCCCCCTCATCATCACACTGCTTCCCCCTCCTTCATCACACTGCGCCCCCTCATCATCACACTGCGCCCCCTCATCATCACACTGTTTCCCCCTCCTTCATCACACTGCGCCCCCTCATCATCACACTGCGCCCCCTCATCATCACACTGTTTCCCCCTCCTTCATCACACTGCTGCCCCCTCCTTCATCACACTGCTGCCCCCTCATCATCACACTGTTTCCCCCTCCTTCATCACACTGTTTCCCCCTCCTTCATCACACTGCGCCCCCTCATCATCACACTGTTTCCCCCTCCTTCATCACACTGCTGCCCCCTCATCATCACACTTCGTCCCCTCATCATCACACTGCTGCCCCCTCATCATCACACTGCTTCCCCCTCATCATCACACTGCTCCCCCCTCATCATCACACTGCGCCCCCTCATCATCACACTGCTTCCCCCTCATCATCACACTGCTTTCCCCTCATCATCACACTGCTTTCCCCTCATCATCACACTGCTTTCCCCTCATCATCACACTGCGCCCCCTCATCATCACACTGCTTTCCCCTCATCATCACACTGCTGCCCCCTCATCATCACACTGCTTCCCCCTCATCATCACACTGCTTTCCCCTCATCATCACACTGCTTTCCCCTCATCATCACACTGCTGCCCCCTCATCATCACACTGCTGCCCCCTCATCATCACACTGCTTCCCCCTCATCATCACACTGCTGCCCCCTCCTTCATCACACTGCTGCCCCCTCCTTCATCACACTGCTGCCCCCTCCTTCATCACACTGCTGCCCCCTCCTTCATCACACTGCTGCCCCCTCATTCATCACACTGCTGCCCCCTCATTCGTCACACTGCTGCCCCCTCCTTCGTCACACTGCTGCCCCCTCCTTCGTCACACTGCTGCCCCCTCCTTCATCACACTGCTGCCCCCTCCTTCGTCACACTGCTGCCCCCTCCTTCATCACACTGCTGCCCCCTCCTTCATCACACTGCTTCCCCCTCCTTCATCACACTGCTTCCCCCTCATCATCACACTGCTGCCCCCTCCTTCATCACACTGCTGCCCCCTCCTTCATCACACTGCTGCCCCCTCCTTCATCACACTGCTGCCCCCTCCTTCATCACACTGCTGCCCCCTCATTCATCACACTGCTGCCCCCTCCTTCATCACACTGCTGCCCCCTCCTTCATCACACTGCTGCCCCCTCCTTCATCACACTGCTGCCCCCTCCTTCATCACACTGCTGCCCCCTCCTTCATCACACTGCTGCCCCCTCCTTCATCACACTGCTGCCCCCTCCTTCATCACACTACTTCCCCCTCCTTCATCACACTGCTGCCCCCTCTGTTTTTTCCTTTCCTTTCTACAATCTTCTTTTCTTCTGACGTCTTCTTTTCCTCTTCTGTCTTTTGGCTTCTCTCTGCGCCGCTGCTCACTGACAGTGTTGGGACGGGATGACATCACGCCCGACAGCTAGTCAAAAGGGAGCAGCTGAGCAGAGAGAAGGGAACAGTCACCGACTATTTTTTTTTCACAGGGTCGGTGGTGTAAGGTAGTGCGGGTGAGAGTCTGGTTGGGTGAGGCAATGAGTTGCATAGGTGGAGAGCAGCGCGTGAGAAGTCTTGGAGACAGGAGAGGGAGGAGTTTATGAGAGGGGAACAGAGGTAGAATCTCGATTTGAATCTGGGTGTAAGTACGCTCTGCCTGCCATTACATTCTGTATGTTAACAGACAGAACACACTGCAGTATGTAAGGTCTCATCAGAACGCATACAAAAACAAAATATATTATAGAATAAATGAACTCTAAACAGCATAATCATTAATAAAAATATGGTTGGTTTAAAAAAAAATATTTTTTATAATTGTTTACATTATATACAGAAACCAACATGTTCTTCAGAGGTACTGCACATATAATGCATTTGTATGGCCTATCTTACTTGCATACACATGTCCGAACATGAATCAGGCTCATCATCTCAGCATAAGCCACGTGTAGCCCCAATTCAGAGACATGTGCCACCAAATACGATATTGACTCCCCCAGGCCCTCTGGTTCCCAGGATCAGCTGGCACCACTGACAGGCATTTATTATTATTATTATCATAATCTTTTATTTATGAGCAAGAACAACTCACTCTGATTGGCTGCAGTTATACCTGCCCAGTGCATACAATGGGCTCAGTACATAAAGGTCATACTGGTCAGCTTTATGAATTAATGCATTACTTTGTGAGACCATGTGTAAACAAAGGGTGTTGTGGACATTGTATAAAGTATTGAGATGCCAGGGTGTGGAGAACAATAGCAGGTGTGTAGCACAAAAAGGCAGTAAAACTGGTCCTGGGTAAACACCCTCCAACGTTACCTCCGCAGTCAGTCCTACGAACAGAAAAGGTCAGGTACATTTCATCAATCCATGTGCCGTCCCTTTAAAGGAACACGTAAATCTAAAATACAAATAAAAATATGAAAAGGCGACTGATTACATTCACGGAATATATATGTTGCATTTCCCATGGCATGACAGAACAGTGAACGTGGTCTACACGTTACACTCATCCAGCTTTTCAAACAGTTTTCCAGATCAATTTACTGCTGGTGAATCTAAGTACCTCACCAGTGAAACTGTCTCTGAGGACCTCAAAGGACTACAAGTCCCATCATGCAATGTTTACCTATTTTTATTATAATGTACTTTATGCATTTAAAGTACCTCATGTAACTAAATATTGGCTGTGGGTAGCACTGTGACAAACACTGCTGCCTCCCAGCACTGAGGCCAAGGGTTCAATTCCAACTAGGGGCTAGATTTACTAAACTGCGAGTTTGGAAAAGTGGAGATGTTGCCTATAGCAACCAATCAGATTCTAGCTTTCATTTATTTAGTGCATTCTACAAAATGACAGCTAGAATCTGATTGGTTGCTATAGGCAACATCTCCACTTTTTTAAACCCACAGTTTAGTAAATATACCCCTAAGGCTCTATCTGTGTGGACTGATCTGAATGATTCAATGCTCTCTGTACAGTACTGTGTAATATGTGCTATACAAATACACAATAATACATAAGACAGTAATAATCAATGACAAGGAGGGACTATAATATAAATATATAATATATTTATATTATATTGTATATAATATAAATGTCAGAACAGTTTTGTTTCTGCAGAAAATGAAACAGAAGTTGCACATATTTCAGTACAAGGCCACCCCAGACCCTAATCACTAACTGGGAACAATAAATATATTGCAGTGTATGATACTATAGATATTCTCACCTCTTTTGCCAGTTTACATCAAACATGAATATTTAATTATTTTTTTTATCACTTTAACCCTCAGTCAACAAAAGCTGACGATGTAACTTAGTATTGGTAAGGGAGCTACACTACATGGCCAAAAGTATGTGGACACCTCTTTTAACCACCCCCATTGCTAACAGGTGCATAAAATCAAGCATACAGACATGCAATCTCCATAGTTTTAATCATACTTGCCAACTTTTCCTCGCTGGCGTCAGGGAGATCCCGGGGGAGGTGGGTGTGCGGGGGCGGGGCTTGATGAATCGCATCATTTTGGCACCGCCCCTAAACGATTGACACAATTTCGGCCAATTACAGCAGGATGGCTAAGATGACAAAATATTTGCGACATTAAGCCCCGTCTCCACCACTTATCTATTGCGGGGACGAGAAGCGGGAGGTTGCCCTGCTCTCCCTGGAGGTCTCCCAGAAATGCGGGAGCCTCCCAGACATTCCGGGAGAGTATTCAACTATGCGTTAAAGAAAAGCAGCTAATGAATCTCTAGAGACTGAAGTGTCTTTTACATTTCTGTCTCCATTACTGAAGTCATGTTGTCTTACCTGTCAGTCTTTGATTAAATCTTGGTCTCCATGAAAATGGCCACCTCCATAGGCATCAATACATGGACATAGGACACAATTTCTGAACTGTGTCATCCTGCCACAGATGGCGAAGCCAACCACGTCTTGTACTGGCTGAGCATCAGGGAGAATGCCAGACTCTTCAGGGAGTAAGGGACTCTCCTTGACATTCAGGGCGTTGGCAAGTATGGTCTTAATCAGCAGTTGAATGGGTCGAGTTGAAGAGCTTGGCGGCTTTCAACGTGGCACTGTCATAGGATGCCACCTATCCAACAAGTCAGTTTTGTCAAATTTCTGCCCGATCAATAGGTCATCCACAAAGCAGCAGGCCACATAAGCCCAACGAATAGGACTATCGAGTGCTGGAGCATATAGCGTAAAGAAATCATCTTCCTTTAGTTCCTTTAACGGGAAATGTAAATGCTACAGCATACAATTAAGTTCTTGAGAATTGTGTGATTACAACTTTGTGCCAACAGTTTGGGGAAGGCCCTTTCCTGTTTCAGAATGACAACTCCCCCATGCACAAAGCCAGGTCCATCAAAAATAAATGGTTTCCTGAGTTCGGTGTAGAATAACTTGATTGGCATGCACAGAGCCCTGACCTCAACCCCATTGAACACCATTGGAATGCCGACTGTGAGCTAGGTCTTATCGCCCCAACATCGGTGCCTGACCTCACTAATGTTCCTGTGGATGAACAGGGCCGGATTAACCATAGGGCTAACTGGGCTACAGCCCAGGGGCCTATGGCATCCAGGGGGCCCTTGAAAGTGCTCAGCAGCAGTATTGAATGGTTGGGGGCGGGGGCGCCCCCGGCGCGATCAGTGCTGCTGAGCACTTTCACTGCGGTCCTTCCCCGGCGCGCTGTAGTCTCCTTACTGAGGAGATCTCGGATCATGGGGGGGGGGCGCGGGCAGCTCAGATCACGGGGGGGTGGCCCTGACGGGGGAATGGAGGGCCCCTTAGCCAAGGGGCCTCTATTCCCTTAATCCGGCCCTGTGGATGAATGAAGGCAAGTCCCCACAGCCATGTTCCAAAATCTAGAGGAAAGAGTTCCCAGAAGACTGGAGGCTACAATAACAGCAAAGGCAAGATCAGCTCCATATTAATGTCCACAGTTTTGGAATGAGATGTTCAACCATCAGATATGGATGTGATGTTCCAGTGTCAACATACGATTGGCCATGTAGTTTAAATTCCAGGAATGCTTGGGACTCACTTGTTTCAAAATAAGGGTCTTTTTCCATAATTTGCAGCACAACGCCTATAATGTACTCAATTTAATTTAAAATAGTCCCTAGTCATAAACTACTCTGCCTTATGGTATACCCCTCTTCATTAAATTATTTAGCAGTGCTCCTCACAGTGACTGCAAGAGGAAGCACTTTGTGATTATTGCTGCATGTACAGCACTCTTACCGTTTAGCAGCAGTTATTTACTTTTTGTTTATTTCTGGCTTTCACAACTCTCTGGATAATAGATTTGCGGATAAGGGATTCCGTACCATTATACATTATTTATCTCTTTAGCACATTCACTGCAGTATACCTCATAGATGTTGGAAATTAGTGCTCCTGACAAACGTTCAGGAAGTTGTCAGTGTATACTTCACACCTCTAAGTATAATATCTTTTCCCTCTTAGTTCCGCTCATGTCCGCTCCCCCAATGACACAGGGAGAATCAGGTATTTAGAATGTTATCATCATCATACTTAGAACCTGGAGGTCTGCAGATAACCACCACTAGTCACCTCGCTACCTCCTTACCTCTGGCAAACCTCAAATGCCTCCACTCGACGTGCTGCCCAGAACACATAAGAATGGCCCACAATCCACACCGGACATTGAACTGGATCTGAAACAGAATAAATAAACATACATATAGTAACAGGTTCATTTTCCCACATGACCTATAATCATGACCTCAGTCACCCTAGGTATCACAATTTCTTACTTCCACATTCCATATACGCTCTGTTCCATCCATGCCACGCTAACCGCCACTAGAGAACATTGGGATGCACCTAAACCGGTTTTGATCCCCTTTTTTCATCATAACGACCACTTGTAGGCAGGGCCGGATTAACCCTAGGGCTAACTGGGCTACAGCCCAGGGGCCTCGGGCATCCAGGGGGCCCTTGGAAGTGCTCAGCAGCAGTATTGGTCGGTCGGGGGCGGGGGTGCCCCTGGCGCGATCAATGCTGCTGAGCACTTTCACTGCGGTCCTTCCCCGGCATGCTGTAGTCTCCTTACTGAGGAGATCTCATGAGTCTCACTCTCACGAGATCTCCTCAGTAAAGAGCGTACAGCGCGCCGGGGAAGGACTGCAATGCCAGGAGAAGCAGGTAAGTGCCTTGGGGGCAGCTCGGCTAAGGGGGGGGGGCCCTCACGGGGGAATGGAGGCCCCCTTAGCCCAGGGGCCTCCATTCCCTTAATCCGGCCCTGCTTGTAGGTCACGTACTTTCTCTTAATCATCTCTCCTCTCTCTCAGTTTCTCTTTGTTCTGCTAACATGTGCACATACATATAAAAAAATCTAAATGTAGAGTTAGGACACCAACCAATCTCCACTTGCTGTCATAGGATATTTAATACAAAAATGTATCCAGATATAACATGTGCCAATGAGATTTCTGATCCTTTTAGCCAAGCTACAGGAACAGGTGAACTCTGTATTTTTTAAAACCATCCAATGCCTGCAGAATCTCCCTCCTCCCTAAGCCACTGCAATAACAGGCACCAAGACATACAAGTATATCTTCCATGGACTGTCATATAACACCTATGTAGATGTTCACTAAACATCACTAAACCATATAAAATGTCATAGAGCAGTTTCAACACAACGCTTTAGAAAAAATAGTTACAACCATGGTAAACATTCAGGTTACGGCAATTCTTCCCTTATTGGCCTCTCATTGCAAACATGTAGCTGGCGCTTCCTTACCATGGGCACCTTACATACACTGGTCCCCTAGGCCAAGAGTTGTCAACTTTCCACTGACATGTTGGCCATTGTTAGATCCCGGTTACACAGGATCTATCAGTGCTGAAAGTGCACTGAAAGGGAAAACTGATAAGATTTTGTCTAGTGACACCACTACGGCATAACAGGACAGAGTCAATTAGTGATTGTAAAGTAATTCTCTGGAAAGGGACCTTCACTGGACCTCAGGCCAAGAAGAAGCTTCCTTATTGGGAAACTGCATGGCTATTTTTATTTCCATCTCCTCTGCTTTTTTTTTGGGCAGGATGTTTGCATGAAGATCTCATGGCCTTTTTTATTACGGGAAGTAGTGGGCACCATTTCAGTTACCAAAATGATGGGCTCTCCACAGGGAATGAGAGTCCCGGTTTACACCTAAGAAAGAGGACCTTTCACGGGACTTGGCTGACAGATTACGGTCACTCTGCTTAGTTGTGTAAAAAACAGAAGTTTGAGACAAGCGGAGTCCACTATAAAACAATTCTGGCAATTGCAGTAAACAAAGGGCTTACCTGCGCCCATAGAATGCACAGAATGTTCCCTATGTATAAAATTTGCTTACCTAGCTATGCAAAAACAAGAACTAACCACAAAACCACATATTTGTATATTTAAGTATGAGATCTACCTTGGAACTCCCCAGTCAGTGTCTAACAACAAATAGATAAATAATAATTTAAAAGCACATTACAGTGAAAAAAAAGTATATTTTATTCAAAAGTTACAGGACGTCATATTAGGCAAGTATGTGAACATTTTTTCATCACAGTAAGGCCACTTGGGGGCAGTGCAAAGGCAGCCTGGGGAAGGGGTCCAAATCAATTTGCACAAATAGTGATAAAATCTTGTAGCCGGATCTGGGGAATGACAGCAGATTTCACACTGTCCACATAGGTAGAGACTGCAGAGCTTCATCCAGCTTTTCCCATTCATTTCAATGGAATTTTCTTTTCAATGGGGTTTCTATGTGTAGTCAAAGCTGGACACTCCATTGTAAAGAATTGGCCATTGGGGTTGATGGGAAAAGCTCCACGATCTTTGGTCAAGTGCGTTTTCTCGCAAACTGTCCAAAATTCTAATTTGAAAGAATATGGCTTTTTGACAGATCCACCCTTTTTTTTGGGCGATTTTTAGTAAAGGTGTAATAATCAACCGTTAGCAGATCTCCCCCTATCTATTCATATTATGGTGTCTTCCACTCGTTTAAAGTAATGATGACATACAGAAATATAGAGAGATGTTCTTTGTACAAACAAATCTATATTTATATGTTACACTAAACATTTAGTGAAAAAATGAAAGAAAATATAATGGGATATAATTTCCCTTCCTGCCTCAAGGGTCACAACTAATTGGACAGCCTCAAACACACAGCTTTAATTCCATATCTTCATTACAAATATCAGACAACTGCATCTGAAAAATGTCCAGTCACATAGCAATAAAGGGTATTTCATCGTTATTGATTGGGCTATTGTTGCTCTATAAAGTGAATAAGAAAATTAGCAACTTTTAGTGTCATTAATCTGGCTACACATTGGCCGAGCAACAGGATCAGTGCAATCATTGAGGATGCTTGCGGACGACCTGATATGCGGCCAGAAGTCTGATATTGGCTGGGATATTGCAGCATTTGTACCCAGCATTAATCATCTGGTTACACAATCTAAGGAGGCTTTGAATATGCTCTGGAAGTGGACATTATAAAGGATATTTGCATTACCAAAGAATGGTCATTTCAAAGGGTGTTTGGGGTAGGGCGTAGTTAAAGATGTTACAATGTAAGTTATTCAGAAGGTAACTGCTAACACTTCTCTATAGAGTTCTACCACCTGCCAAATTTTTTTTATAGACAATTTCAACACTGCCCTCTGCAGGCCAAACAAGGTACTGGTCTCCATTAAAACTCATCTGTTTGTGAAAATTAAAGTGATATTTTCTCGGTTGTCAACGCGCTAGAGCACAGCTCCATTACTTCTATTTACAAAAGTGTGTTGGAGTTTACTATGAAAACCAAGCAGGCTGATTGATGGTTTTCTCTTTTGGGTTACTGTCCATATTCAAATTATTCCAATATATTCTGCCCATTCCCTCTTCCCTCCTGTCTCCATACCTGTTCTTCTGCTCCGTCTTTACTGCATTAGCCTGCCTGGAGTTTCTGAAGTATTGGTATTTTTTGTTCATTGTTCTGTACTGTTTCACCCTGTTTAGTCTACTGTTTGTACTGTGTACAGCGCTGCGGAAATCTTGTGGCGCCTAACAAATAAAGGATAATAACAATAATAATAATAATAATAATAATAATAATAGCCACCAACTTTGACTCCACTTTTTTCAACTACATTTTTCCCAAAAATAATTGCCTGCCTGGCATTATCTATTATGTACTATGGGGAAACTGGACCTTAATTAAGCAAGAAACAGTCAAGGGAAAGTCAAAGGGCTAGATTTACTAAGCTGCAGGTTTGAAAAAGTGGGGATGTTGCCTACAGCAACCAATCAGATTCTAGCTTTCATTTATTTAGTACCTTCTACAAAATGACAGCTAGAATCTGATTGGTTGCTATAGGCAGCATCCCCACTTTTTCAAACCCGCAGCTTAGTAAATCTAGCCCATAATCTTCTTTGGTGGTGCCGTGCACATCGATTTTCACAGGAGTGCCTAAATTTCTGGCAAAACACATGGGTTTGGCAGCGTTTGTGGAGAAGCAGAAATTTTCATCGGACAAGGAGGACCAAGGCTTATTATTAGCTGTGATTTTTCCATTAACAATGCATGTCAATGGGATTTCTGCTCCCATTTAAGTGATTGCTTATTCAAATAATTGGAAATAGATTAAAGTTTTTCTCAGCCAAAAATCACCTGATATTATGATGTTAACTAGATTGGCGAGTTCGAGGAATGAATTATCGACAGATTTATGTCACCCATTGACAGATCTACCTCTAAGCCTGCTCTAGTCAACGGAGTTTCAGATGCAGAATGCAGATAAAATGCACATGACGTCTGACTGCCAGAGGGCGCTGTGGAAGCCACAACAATGCTTACAGCAGCAGGTTTATTTTATCGGTGCAATCTGCATTCCATTCATTTAAAATAAGGCTTCGTACCAAATATATGTTCAGTAGCAACAGAACATTGTGTTACTGAATGAAGTTCTAACCTGTCTTGTTAAATAAAAAGAGAGACAAAATGCTACTCAGTCCTGTCCTGTAATCAACAATCACACTTTTCAAATGTGATTGTGAAGGGCTAGCAACCTCAATGTTCAAGTGCAAATCCTTGCTCCACTTCCCCCAAATATCCCTCTTGGTGACATAACAGGGTCATTCCCTATTGGCACACTCACGCCAACACTGACTTCTGTGACATCACCATTTTGATTGACAGCTCATGCTGAAGTCACACTGAAATTCCACGCGTCTCACCCAGGTCCAGCCTGCAACTTACCCTTTCCTAATTGTCCTTTTTTGAGATCAACAAATAAACAAAAAGTATGTGTTTGTTGCCTACATTTAATATAACAGTGTCCTCCCTTCAACTCCATCGTGCTACGCCTGGTTTGCAGCATGTGCGCACTGATAACAGAAGTGTCCCTTTTTAGCCATGTACAGTGGTTCGTGGGATGACACACAGAGGCCGGCAAAGGAATGATAGAGCAAACGATATAGAGGGAGAAATCAGCAGAGACACAGAATGGAAAAGTGTCAAAGCAGAGTCCTGATCAGGCCATGAAAGGCAGACTGCAGAACGAATGGCTTGGATGAGATGTACGGCTGGTGTTTGAATGTGGAAATGGGAAACAATTTGAACCCCCTACATTCATCTTTTACTGACAATAACCATGCACAGGTCTATGAAAAGGCCACGTAAACCACGGTGGCTAAGTGGTTAGCACATCTGCCTTACAGCACTGGGGTCATGAGTTCGATTCCCAACCATGGCCTTATCTGTGTGGAGTCTGTATGTTCTCCCTGTGTTTGCCTGGGTTTCCTCCGGGTGCTCCGGTTTCCACCCACAATCCAAAAACATACTAGTAGGTCAATTGGCTGCTATCAAATTGCCCCTAGTCTCTATCTGTCTGTCTGTCTGTGTGTGTATGTTAGGAAATTTAGACTGTAAGCTGCAATGGGGCAGGGACTGATGTGAATGAGTTCTCTGTACAGCGCTGCGGAATTAGTGGCGCTATATAAAGAAATGGTGATGATGATGATAAAACTTGGTGACAGTGGTGGAGCATTAGCACATTATTAAATATGCATATTAATTTATCATTGCTATAAAACTTCAACCATTATTTCTACTTACTCAGGACTTATGGGATGTGATGGAGGTTAGAACCATGGAAAGCTCTGGTGATGACGTGGCAAGGAGGCAGGCGAAAGAATGCCAATCCAAGCCTGAAATTGTGCAGTTGACAGTAACATAGATCATATACGTGACCGTGCAGAGTTCGATGACCGTTCAACCTCAGGCTCGTTGCCAAGATTATAGAGTGATGACATCTGACATCACTATCAGCATCCACCAGCATTAAAATAATAACGGACATATAAGGATTAATTTATGAACAGGAGGTGACGGTAAGTGCATTCCTGTGTCTACAGGACTCTATGTGGAGAAATGATGAGCGAATACATTTTGCACCGGGTGGGCAGGTTGTGGGTGGTTATACTTAACTATGAGAGTTTAAGCAATGTCAAATGACCAGAAACTTACAGGACCACGGAGTGTCTACTACCTACCTCTCTCTCTCTATGGACAATGTTTTGATCAAATACATTTGTTCCCTAGCAACATGATCTGTCCAGTTTCATATACAAAATACACTGGATGCACATTGCAAAATATATGGTTTTCCACTAGTGCACTATGTAGTATCCACTATCTGGACAGCCCAATGTATTTTCATGCCTGGAAAATGTAGAAAAGCATTTAGGTGTTTGTGGAGGCAGAAAATCCGAAGAGGCGCACTTTGCAAAATTGTATAAAGTCAGTAATTTTAACTTTTAAATAATTAATTAACGGCTTAAATTACTTTTAACCGCGAGGGGGCGTGAGACTGCCTTTGTTACATGTGGTATTTATTGTGTGCTTGCAATTTTTGTTTTAATACATTGGTCAAAGTCTACTGTGGTACAAAGCTGCGAAATGCATACACAAAAAAAAAGACCCAATCTCTGCTAACTTTTAGAAATTCAACTGAGAAAACCTGTTGGCTCTTCCAATAAAGCATACAAAGGCCCTAAAAATGCTCTTTACTCCTTTTCCTTGATACCTTGTTTTTGCAACTTCTCTCATTGGACGGTGTAACATTTTGCTGTTTCTTGTTCCACAAACACATGCACTTTTGCACAAACCGTGGTGCACTTGTGCAAAGATAGGTGTGTGCGCCAGCATTCCAAAGATGCAGGACGTTTACGACTTTGTCATTACTTTTCTTTTAAAGAGGAACTGTCATGTCTCAGCTAAAGAATATTTTACACAGCGCCTTTTAGAGAGAGCATGGATATCTAAGCTCACTGTATGAAAATGCCAACTATCCGCTGCAGACGCGGACTCCTGCTCGCTCACTGGCAGCTAGCTCGTTTGCTTCTTGAGTATAGAGGAGCCATAGAATAAAGACGATCAATAGTGAGCACCCGACAGTCAGCCTTTGTGTATAGTTCTATGATGGAAGTCAATGAATAGAATTAGCCTGAAGAAGAATTTCAACTAGTCCCCTTTTGTAACCTGACCTAACTGGACCTCATATTAGGTACTAGGGAACCCTAGGAGGTTCACAGCAACAACAATTCCACTAAATAGTAAAATTGCAGGGAAACACAAAGACAACAACTGAGCAGCATTATCGGCTTTTAGGCCCCTCCTCGGACCAGACTTCACAAAGGGCATATAATGGCAATTCAGAGGTCTAAAACTCCACCAAGTGTGATCATGATCTGGGAGTTCACATCCCACACACTGCTGATAATCACAAGCAGCTACAGGCCCTCCCGGCTTTTGATGGGCTCATTCTGACTACCTGGATCTGAAAGAAACAGTGAGGCAGCAACCAACTGCTTCTTGCTGTGTAGTGGTTCACATAAATCAGCCAGACGGGAACCTGGATCCAGAGCTTTGGGTTACCTGAAAAGATCTCCCTGCCCCTCCCTGAACATGGTGTGGGTGAGCCTTTGACTTAGGTATAGCTGGGGACAGTAAACATGGCGTTGGTGTGCCATTGGCTATGGTAGTTGGGGACAGTGGGTGCTGGCACTCCACTGGCTAAGTTACTTGGAGATGGGCTGGACTGGTCAGGGGTATCGTGAATGGACCCTTTCTCAGGAATAACTCTGAAGTGTCTGGGATGGAGACTTGGGGATAATAAGAAAGCTAATGCAGGATCTTGCATGATGTAAAGCTAATGCAGGATCTTGCATGATCCAAAGCTAATGCAGGATCTTGCATGATCCAAAGCTAATGCAGGATCTTACATGATCCAAAGCTAATGCAGGATCTTGCATGATCCAAAGCTAATGCAGGATCTTGCATGATACAAAGCTAATGCAGGATCTTGCATGATACAAAGCTAATGCAGGATCTTGCATGATACAAAGCTAATGCAGGATCTTGCATGATACAAAGCTAATGCAGGATCTTACATGATCCAAAGCTAATGCAGGATCTCGCATGATCCAAAGCTAATGCAGGATCTCGCATGATACAAAGCTAATGCAGGATCTCGCATGATACAAAGCTAATGCAGGATCTCGCATGATACAAAGCTAATGCAGGATCTCGCATGATACAAAGCTAATGCAGGATCTCGCATGATACAAAGCTAATGCAGGATCTCGCATGATACAAAGCTAATGCAGGATCTCGCATGATACAAAGCTAATGCAGGATCTCGCATGATACAAAGCTAATGCAGGATCTCGCATGATACAAAGCTAATGCAGGATCTCGCATGATACAAAGCTAATGCAGGATCTCGCATGATACAAAGCTAATGCAGGATCTCGCATGATACAAAGCTAATGCAGGATCTCGCATGATACAAAGCTAATGCAGGATCTCGCATGATACAAAGCTAATGCAGGATCTCGCATTATACAAAGCTAATGCAGGATCTCGCATGATACAAAGCTAATGCAGGATCTCGCATGATACAAAGCTAATGCAGGATCTCGCATGATACAAAGCTAATGCAGGATCTCGCATGATACAAAGCTAATGCAGGATCTCGCATGATACAAAGCTAATGCAGGATCTCGCATGATACAAAGCTAATTCCACTCTTTGTGTCTTATTTGAAGAGGTCCACTTGATCTTTATTGATGTGGTCCATATACTCCCTTTTGTCACAAGTGCGCAGAGATAATTCTCACTCTCTCCCAGGACGAAGGAGCATCATTCTGAATAAATTCTATGTAGCACATACATAGCAGCTGATGCAGAGTGAGTACTATGCCAGTTTGTGTAGCATATCTAAAATCGCTCTGCATATGCCCATAAAAGTGGCTGCACACATATGCACTAATGCAGATTTGAGTGATTTTGACACATATTCCCGCTTGCGTCTAGAGAGGAAAGATGGTGGAGGGAAGGGATGTTCTATCGTAGGTCTAATACAGTAAGGTTGCAGATGCAGACCAGGACAAAGACCCATATACAGCTGTCCGAGCCGTATTATTTGTTTGTGGTCAAGGGCAGGTGCAAATAGCGGGTGCTGATGACAGTCACCAGCAATAGTGAACCGCTAGTGATTGGCTGCTTGTGAATGCACTGCTGACTGGTGCGTTCTTCATTGCACTTGTATATATTATTCTTTTATGTGCTTGTTTAAGCAAATTTTCTTTTGTTCTTCACGTACACAAGATGGGGCGTTGTATCCCCTGTATTAGAGAGGCGTTTGAACTTTTATTTATAGCCAATAGCCAACATGTATTTTGCAAATAAAACAAATGGTTATGTATGGCTGACATATACTGGGAACATCTGCTGCTGTTGCAGACCTGCACACACTATCCTGCAATTGCGGGATTTTTAGTGAACATGATAAATGTCATATTTGAAACATGATTAAATCCTTTTTAAAGTGTGAAGCTCTCCCATCAGCCTTTGCAATAGCAGAGATCACTCTCACCTGAAAGCAAATCATGAGCACTGATTTCCCCACTGCTTGCAGGTAGTCGTCTCTCCAGCTTGCTTGTTGTCTCCACCTGCACCCATTCCTTACACCCTCCCATCGGTGAGGAAGGTTAATAGTGCAAAACACTCAATCTGAGCATACACCTCTTTCCTGCACCTAGTTACACAAGTTTCTGTAAGTGTCCTGACCACTCAGAAACTTTTGGACTGTACTAATAACTGGGGGAGTCCCTTTAGCACATCATTTAATCAATTTGTTTTTTTCTGGAATTAGTTATAGTTCTCAATTAACACAAAAAAATACATTTACCTTTGCCAGGGAAATTATTAAAAACAGAAGTGAATGTAACTATTAAAGAGAAAAAGGAAACAGATGGAAGACTTACACACCCCTCTCCTGTAAAGCTAGTGAACTCTTCCAAGCTGCAGGAATCACATGGTCAGAGATACCAGTACATATACAATACTGTATATGCTTGTGTCAGAACTAGGGCTAAGATAATAAGGATGTGAAGGTTCTAAATGAAGATAGAAGGTTCTAAATGATTTGTTTACAACTGATTGGGGGCAATTTATGAACCAGAAATATATATGATGGTGCACAAATGTTCCCATCTTGCAGCTATGTGCATTCTTTGCAGTATAATTCTGTTTTTATGTTTATCTGTGCGAACTCTTTGCTGAAAATTTTTCATGTTTTTTTTCCTGAAATGCAGATACTGCCAAACTTCAGGACCCCCTCTTTGAATTGATTCAGATTTTTCCATTGTTTTTCCTAAAATACTGCTTATTGGACTATAACTATGTCTTATATATACGTAGAGGGAGTTCCCGACTTCCTTCATTTCAAGCATCTCATTGTCTAAAAGAGCTTGTGCCATATCTAGCAGAGTTTAACGGAGAAAAAAAAGTAATACATTGTTATTATCTTTTATTTATAAGGCCCACAAAGGGTCTGCAGTGCCGTACAGAGGGTACAGATATGACATACATTAGAACAGTAAGCAGAACCATGAATAGAGTTAAGCATAGGATTCATTTCAAGAAGCCAGACCTATTTTGTCCTACAAATGTTAAATTCTATTCTCTTCTAGGTACGGTTGACCCCCCCCAAGCTTCCTTGTCATGTGACATTTAGTTTACTAGCCAAGATCCTTATAGAAGTGAAACGTCAGAAAGCCGCTCACCTCCCGGACACCACCAAGATTCATCGGAAGAAGATAATTTCTTATACTCCTCATATCATGGGCCTCATCATGGATTCATCAATTTCTGTATTATTCTTATATCATATAGAAGTTGGTTGTAGGTCTGTTTTTTTCTCCGTAGGCCTACGTCTGCATATACTTTTTCGTTTGTTGTCAAAGCACTGGTGTCATCAGTTCAATTCTTGACCATGGCCTTATCTGTGAGGAGTTTGTATGTTCTCCCCGTGTTTCCCACACTCCAAAGCCATACTAGCAGGTTAATTGCTGCTACTAAATTGACCTTAGTCTCTCTCTCTCTCTCAGGAAATTTAGACTGTAAGCTCCGGTGGGGCAGGGACTGATGTGAGTTCTCTATACAGCGCTGCGAAGTTACTGGCACTATATATAAATAGACATACTGGTAGGTTAATTAACAGCTACCAGAATTGACCCTAGTCTGTGTGTCTGTCTGTCTGTGTGTCTGTCCGTCTCTGTCTGTCTGTATGTGTCTGTCTATATGTTAGGGAATGTAGACTCCAATGACGTGAGTGAGTTCTCTGTACAGCGCTGCGGAATTAGTGGTGCTATATAAATAAATAATAATAATAAATGATGATATTGTTGACTTGCTTCTTCGCGGGGGAAGTAAGTGATGGCCGTACAATAAGAATGTGTTCAAGTAATTTGTGACTCAAGAAGACCTGGTTACAGAAGCAGATGCGCCTGTCAAGAAACATATTCTCATGTGGGTGCTGGAGGACTGGCGCATCGATATGCAATGATGATGACTTTCAGCAGCACTATTTCTTTGCATCTGATTGGCTGACTGCATATTGACCCCTTCAGTTGACATAAATCATTAGTGTTAAGGCTACACTATATGACGTCACGGCTATCTGTTCACTTTACTTAATTGCAACTTCCATCTTGACTACTGTGAGAAAGGGGAAAAACAACATGTTTTGTAAGAAAGTACACCATTCCCAGAAATCGGACCATTTAGCTGTTTATTAGCAGTTGTCAGGATGGCAAAACAGCTCCAATGTTGGTACAGCAGTCATATCCCGTATCAGTACATGAAAATCCCCACCACCTACATCTGGCTAGACATTACTTCCCTGTCTACTCGCTGGCCACTTACTGGCATCAGTGGTGCCACCCACACCTACAGACAGTGTCTTTATCCTCCACCCCAAGCACTACAGCAAACCAATCACACCCATGTGGAACACCTGTGTGTGTGTGTGCTAAGAAAGGAACCTAGGGAAAACCTAACCCTGTCTGCAGCCTGCTGCTGCAGACCAACTGTGTTCCTACCTGTTCCCTTATAGGGGAACTGTGGCAAATATCCCTCTTTGCCACATACCCCTCCCCTTAGCGTCGCCAACCTTGGTGACGCTGACACTGCGGAGAGCGCATCCCGGCGGGAAAGTGCGTCTGAATTTGTGTGCAGACTCCCTGGCCTATGCTCCACTGTGAAGTGGTAGGGCTGCACCACCAGGAACCACCTAGTTACCCGGGCATTCACCTCCTTGTTCCTGTGCATCCACTTTAGTGGTGCATGGTCAGTGACAAAGGTGAATTCCCTGCCCAGGAGGTAGTACCTGAGAGCCTCGGTAGCCCATTTGATAGCTAGGCACTCCTGTTCCGCCGTGGAGTATTTCTTCTCCCTTGGCAGAAGTTTGCGGCTTAGGTAGAGGATGGGTTTCTCCTTCCCATCAAATCTCTGTAATAACACGGCACCCAAACCTACTCCAGAGGCATCCGTTTGGAGATACAATCTCCTGCTGAAATCCGGCGCTTGAAGTATTGGTGCCGAACACAGAGCCAGCCGAAGATCTCGCCAGGCTACTTCTGCTGCTTCCAACCAGACCAACTTGTCTGGACAAGCATTTTTTAGGAGTTCTGTCAGAGGAGCAGCCCTAGTGACAAAATTAGCCATAATGCCACAAGGCCCAGAAAGCTTCTCAGCTGGGTCTTCCCCACAGGCTTGGGCCAATCTCTGACAGCCTTTATTTTATCCACTTGGGGTTTGACCTGACCCTGTCCCACAACATACCCCAAGTATGGCCAGTGCGCACTTCTCCGGATTGGCCGTTAGACCCGCTCCCTTAGTGAGGCTAATACTGCCTCCACTTTGGGTAGATGGGTCTCCTAGTCCTAGGAGTGGATGACTATGTCATCTAAGTATGCAGCTGCATACTCCTGGTGTGGTTTTAGGAGCCGATTCATGGCTCTTTGGAAGGTGGCGGGAGCCCCATGTAGCCTGAAAGGCAGAACTTTATACTGGAACAACCCATCTGGGGTTGAAAAGGCTGTCTTAGCCTTTGCAGATGGTGTTAGGGGAATTTGCTAGTAGCCTTTGGTTAGATCTAATGCGGTGAGGTACCGACTATCAAGGGAGGGCTGGCGGAATTTAGCCCGGGGGCAAGCACACAGCACTGGCCCATAAGTAGCGGCCCATATCTTATATATATATATATATATATATATATATATATATATATATATATATATATATAGTTTTGGTTTTCTTTATTTTTTTACATACCTGGCTAATTATAATGGGATTTAATGTGATTTATCAAAATGTAAAAGGCCAGTTTGCTTTAAAAACCTGATGTTTTTGCCAGCAAAAGGGCTTGTATTTATATTGTCCTGGCCTAGAGCTGGATTAAGGCTCCGGGGTAACCCCTATGATGTCACATGGTTATCATTTTAGACAAGTACACAGGCAATACTGTGTGCACTACACACCTTCACGAGCAGTACACGGTGAAGCGGGACATACCTGCCAACTGTACTAAGCAAAACAGTCACCCAAATTCGGGACTGCCCCACCAGATTCAGGACAGTTGGCAGACTGTCCTGCTCTCTCCTACCTGTTCTTGTCACTGTCACCACTTGTGGCTGCTGGTTACTTTAGCTCATTTACTGGTTGTCTGGATCCTGAAATATTGGAGGCCCTATTTGGAAATAAAATGGGTACATAAAATTTAGAAAACTCCAACCAGTCCCAGTGTTAAATCAATAGCACCCACGTTTTATAATTAGGCCTCCCTCCAGCCACAACATTAAAATAATAATATTTACATTTGCTAAATAGATCTCTTTCTTTCCAACCAACCCTGACATTAGATAGCAAACACATTTAATATATAAACCCATTTCCCTCCCTCCAAACAGCCCCAGCAATAATTTAAATAGCATTTACATTTAACAAATATAACCATTTCCCACAACAATCACAGGCATTAAAACATAATCACATATTAATAAATAGATCTAATTTTTCACAAACAGCCCACAATCATGAAATAGCTCCCAAAACACACCAACATTAAATTAAAGGTCCAATTACTCCATCTTAAATTCATAGGACCCACTATTAAATTAATTAGCCCCACCATCACCCCACAAATAAAATTGCACCAAATAATTAGCCCTCACTTGCACTCCTCGATTAAATTAATAGCCTACCCCCCACATTATATTAAGACCCCCCCCCCCCTCCCTCTCACACACACATACATACATTCATATACTGGCCCCTTCTCACATACACATACATACATACATACATACATACATACATATACTGGCCCCTTCTCACACATACATACATATACTGGCCCCTTCTCACACATACATACATACATACATACATACATACATATACTGGCCCCTTCTCACATACACATACATACATATACTGACCCCTTCTCACACATACATACATATACTGGCCCCTTCTCACACATACATACATACATACATACATACATACATACATACATGTACTGGCCCCTTCTCACACATACATACATACATACATACATGTACTGGCCCCTTCTCACACATACATACATACATGCATACATATACTGGCCCCTTCTCACATACACATACATATACGGGCCCTTCTCACATACACATACATACATATACTGGCCCCCTTCTCACATACACATACATACATATACTGGCCCCTTCTCACATACACATACATACATACATATACTGGCCCCTTCTCACATACACATACATACATATACTGGCCCCTTCTCACATACACATACATACATACATACATACATACATACATACATATACTGGCCCCTTCTCACATACATACATATACTGGCCCCTTCTCACATACACATACATACATACATACATACATATACTGGCCCCTTCTCACATACACATACATACATACATATACTGGACACTTCTCACATACACATACATACATACATATACTGGCCCCTTTTCACATACACATACATACATACATACATACATACATACATACATATACTGGCCCCTTCTCACATACACATACATACATACATTTACTGGCCCCTTTTCACATACACATACATATACTGGCCCCTTCTCACATACACATACATACATACATACATACATATACTGGCCCCTTCTCACATACACATACATACATACATTTACTGGCCCCTTTTCACATACACATACATACATACATATACTGGCCCCTTCTCACATACATACACATACATACATACATACATACATACATACGTACATATACTGGCCCCTTCTTACACATACATACATATACTGGCCCCTTCTCACACATACATACATACATACATACATACATACATATACTGGCCCCTTCTCACATACACATACATACATACATACATACATATACTGGCCCCTTCTCACATACACATACATACATACATACATACATATACTGGCCCCTTCTCACATACACATACATACATATACTGGACACTTCTCACATACACATACATACATATATGAGCCCCTTTTCACATACACATACATACATACATATACTGGACCCTTCTCACAAACACATACATACATACATATACTGGCCCCTTCTCACATACACATACATACATATACTGGCCCCTTCTCACATACACATACATACATACATACATATACTGGCCCCTTCTCACATACATACATATACTGGCCCCTTCTCACATACACATACATACATACATACATATACTGGCCCCTTCTCACATACACATACATACATACATACATACATACATACATATACTGGACACTTCTCACATACACATACATACATACATATACTGGCCCCTTTTCACATACACATACATACATACATACATATACTGGACCCTTCTCACAAACACATACATACATACATATACTGGCCCCTTCTCACATACACATACATACATACATACATATACTGGACCCTTCTCACATACACATACATACATACATACATACATATACTGGCCCCTTTTCACATACATACACATACATACATACATACATACATACATTCATATACTGGACCCTTCTCACATACACATACATACATACATACATACATACATATACTGGCCCCTTCTCACATACACATACATACATACATACATACATATACTGGACCCTTCTCACATACACATACATATACTGGCCCCTTTTCACATACACATACATACATACATACATACATACATACATACATACATATACTGGCCCCTTCTTACACATACATACATATACTGGCCCCTTCTCACACATACATACATACATACATACATACATACATACATATACTGGCCCCTTCTCACATACACATACATACATACATACATACATACATACATATACTGGCCCCTTCTCACATACACATACATACATACATACATTTACTGGCCCCTTTTCACATACATCCATACATATACTGGCCCCTTCTCACATACATACACATACATACATACATACATACATACGTACATATACTGGCCCCTTCTTACACATACATACATATACTGGCCCCTTCTCACACATACATACATACATACATACATACATATACTGGCCCCTTCTCACATACACATACATACATACATACATACATACATATACTGGCCCCTTCTCACATACACATACATACATATATACATACATACATACATATACTGGCCCCTTCTCACATACACATACATGCATACATATACTGCCCCTTCTCTCTCTCTCCCCCCCCCCCCCCCACCGCGGCGCTCCCCTGGTTCATCGGAGCGGGATGTCTTCATCTCTTCTTGTCACTTGAAAGGACGGAGACCTGCGCCGCAGCTTGACTGGAGGAAGTGGCTGGCCAGAGGGGAGTGGCCACAGGGCCCGGCCCGAATACATCTTTTTTGGCCTGGCCCGGCTGCCATCTGCCCTCCAGGCTAGCCCGCCGACTATTGGCTAAGGTTTCCACTAATTTATCAATGCGTGGCATCGGATATGTGTCAAAACGGGAGACTTCGTTTAACTTCCTAAAGTTGTTGCAAAAACGAATACTCCCATTTGGCTTGGCCACTAACACAATGGGGCTATTCCAGTCACTATTGGATTCCTCAATGACATCAAGGTCCAACATTTTTCTAACCTCCTGTTTCACAGCTACACGTCTAGCTTCAGGAATGTGGTATGGTCTTACTCTCACAACCACCCTTGGAGGTGTAACTATGTTGTGTTCTATGAGCGTGGTACGGTCTGGCACCTCAGAAAACACATCAAGGTTCCTGTGAACCATTTCCTCAGTCTGTCGTCTCCGCCCTGTCACGGGCACCAGGAGTTGCTTACCCGAGTTTCACCAGATGGAACTCTGCTAGAGAGGCGGGGTTATGGCACGCACCTCAAAGCAGGCAGGTGAATGATTGGAGCGACACAACAGCAGGAGAGTAGAGATAGTCTGAGGAAGTCAGCGACTTGCAGCTATGGTTAGAGGAAAGTCAGCGACTTGGAGCAGTAAACTGGAGGCTGAAGATAATGTAGACACGAGGAGTGGACGTGGATAGGTGATGGTAGGTAGAGGAGGAGTCAGTGGTCTGCGTGCAGCAAGTTGTACCACTGCAGTGATGGGAAGAATAGTACTGGTGCAGGTAGGAAGCAGGGTAGTCGGTGGTCTGCGTTCAGCAAGTTGTACCACCGCTATGGTGAGGAGTCTGGTCCAGGTGTAGGTAGGTAATAGGAGAGTCAGTGGTCTGCGTATAGCAAGTTGTACCACCGCTGTGATAGGAGGACTTGTCCAGGTGCGGGTAGGTAGCAGGGAAGTCAGTGTTCTGCGTGCAGCAAGTTGTACCATTGCTGTGTGAAGGAATGAGGACTTGTCCAGGTGAAGTTGAAAGGCAAACTGTGGCTGTATGGAAACAGCGCGAGTAGAGCAATGTCTTGTGAGGCAGAGATGGAAGGCACAATGAATAGTCTGTATGGAGTAGATGCCTTGCAGGGAGGAGAAGCTGGTCACAGCAGATATGCACAATAATGCTAAGTAGTAGCGTGAGGAGATATCGTAGCTTGAGTGAAAGCTTGTCCTAAATGAAGCAATGCAGTAACACAGTCTATATGGGTACTTGTACCCTGTGTAGCAAACACCAATGGATACAACTGGTATGCGAGCAATAGGCAATAGTCAATAGTCAGTAGAGCATACCCAGTTGTGTAGATCCGGAATCAGCTGAGAAGTGAAGCGTTGTAGCGGTATGGGAACCGCCGCTGAGTTGAGCAGGGAGCAGCGTGGAAGCTGAAGCACGAGTAGAGCTGGAAGCAGTTTGGAAACTGTACACAGAGTAGAGCTGGAAGCAGTTTGGAAACTGCACACAGGAGTAGAGCTGGAAGCAGTTTGGAAACTGCACACAGGAGTAGAGCTAGAAGCAGTTTGGAAACTGCACTCAGGAGTAGAGCTGGAAGCAGTTTGGAAACTGCACACAGGAGTAGACCTGGAAGCAGTTTGGAAACTGCACACACCTATAGAAGTTCACTGGGAGTGAGACTTCAAGATCAGGCAACTACCTAAGGCTGCAGGTGCCTTAAGTAGGGAGGGGTGATTGATCCAACAATCACATTAGTGGTCAGGTGTAGTTGTTAAAGGGACCTGCGCATGCCCTGTGCGACAGGATGGCAGACGGCCGCGGTTCCACACAGGTGTGAGCGGGAAAGATGGAGAACCACGTACCAGAGTGGAGGCACTCACACTCCGGTGAGTGACACGCCCTGGGGACAGATAGTCAATTATGGGAACTTTGTTTTCCCGCACAACTGCGTTTACCAATGCGGCTTGTGGCTCCTCCCTATCATGCCAAGGTTTCAGCAAGTTTACATGATATGTCGAATAGGTTTTCTTCTGCCTTCCTGTCTAACTTTATAATTAACAGGCCCCACAGCCTCAATCACCTCATATGGCCCCTGCCAATGGGTGAAGAGCTTACTCTCTTGTGTGGGTACCAGAACTTTGTCACCTGGTTGGAAAGCCCTAACTACAGCTGACTTATTGTAGTTTATTTTTTGTCTCATCTGTGCCTCATGCATATGTTGTTGTACCAGAGGGCTGATCTTCCCCAACCTGTCATGCAACTGGGACATAAACTGGATCACATTGGGTTCTTTTGGACTCTGTTGCTCCCAGCCCTCCTTGAGAACATCCAAAATACCCTTTGGCTGTCTGCCATACAACAATTTGAAGGGGCTGAACCCGGTGGATGAGCCCTCATTGGGAGGCGTAGCCCCTTCACCCGAGGTCTCGCCAATGAACGATGCCAGGGTCTGGTTCCGCGTTGGTACTTGTGCAGCTCTCCTTTGTCTAGGCTTCCTCCTCTTAGGAGCTCTATTTTCCTGAATTGTCTGGTTCAGGTTTCATAGTAGATCCTTGCGCTTTCCATTTTCTGTCCCCTCAAGCTCCTCCATCAAGGCTGGACTTTCGGCCGGTGCTTCAATTGCCAACGTGTTCGGCTGGATTTGCTCCTGGAGGATCTGCTTGAACAGCGGAAAGTCTCTGCCCAGGATTAAAGGGTATGGCAGTTTTGGGGCAACGGCCGCTACCATTTTTACGGTCTGGCCATTCACAGTAACAGGCAAAAGAGTCCTGTCATATTCCTCGGCAGTCCCATGGATACAGAGTACTTTCACTTTGGGCACATTATGCGTCAGTTTCTCTGGTAATATGGAGCTGGAAACTAAGGAGAGTTCACTACTATGAATCTACCAGAGCCAGCACCAGATGGTGATTCACAAACACAGTCACGCGGAACAAGCAGGACTTCCCGGTGACTGGACTCATTGTATAGCAGCTGGGATAGCTTGGTTGTGTGTGCGCTAGTGAACAACCCATTGGCTCTACTGATGTTGAGTACTGAGCCCTCAAATGTCCAGGCTCTTTGCACTTGAATCATATTGGACTTAATGCAGGTTTATCAAGCAATCTCTCCTCACCAACATCCAGTCCACTGTTCCATATGCCAGTCTTTGACCGAGGCACAAACTTTGGAGTAGGCAACGGAGGTTTGGGCATGTGCTGCAAGGCGCTGTATGTCTCCACCACAGCAGCCAATTCCTCATATGACAGTGCATCCGCCTGCAGTGCCGACCTTTGAAGCCCTCGGTCCATACCCCAGATACAATGGTCAATGGCCAGAATTTTGATCATTCTGCATGCAGTGTTCTTTTCTGGCTGTAACCACTTCTTTAGTGTTCTACCAAGTTCAGCAAACTGAGCCCGAACGGGTAAATCTTTGGAGAGCCTCCAGTCATGATATTGTTGGGCCTCCCCTGCTCTGGTGACTCCAACCCTCGCTAAGATGGCGGTGATAATCGCTAGCCTGGTCCTCATCTAGGTCTATATATGTTCGCTGTGCTTCTCCTGAAAGATAGGGAGCCAGGTATTCGGACCAAGACCCAGGTGGCCACTTGGCTCGGGTGGCGGCACGCTCAAACGCTATTAGATTTGCCTCCACGTCATCATCAGAAGTTAATTTCTGTAGCGTGGTGGTAGCTGGAGCCTCTCTATCCTGTCTCCCCTGAGCAATCTCCTCACTTAGAAGTCGGGTATTTTCCTCTTGCACTGCTGCCACCTGCACTAGGGTTCTTAAAATGTCTTCCATTCCCACAGGAGTTTGTGCTGGGAAATCAAACCTAGATTCTCTCAGCATTCAGGTAACAACAAAAGTTTCTGGGCCACACCCAATTCACAACTGAGTGACCCATAAGGTTTGGTACTACAATTACCAGAAAATAAATTTGTTTTTTTGTTTGTTTTTAAACCCTTTTTTTTTTTTTGCCGACATGTGCTGGGAAACCTTCACTGGTAAATAGTAAACTATCCAGAAAAAAGAAAAAATCCTTGGACCACACACAACTCACAGTCTGAACTTTTAATAAGTGTGGCACTACAGTGTCCAGCAATGTTTTAACTTCTGCTTTCTTTTGCAACAAAACAGGTGCTAATCAGTTCCCAATGCAAAGGTTTGTCTCTTCACAGCAACACATTTAAAACATAGCATTACAAGTTTGATTGATTTTCTGGACCACACCCAATTCACAGTTTAAACCTTTAACAAGTGTGGCACTACAATGACCAGCAGTGTTTTAACTTCTGCTTTCTTTTGCAACAAAACAGCTGCTAATCAGTTCCCAATGCAAAGGTTAATCTCTTCACAGCAATACATTTGATACAAAAGCATTACAACAGTTTGGTGGATGATAGTGGTCTTTCACAGACTCCACTCACCACCCTTGCGTCTGGAGGCTGGGAGGACGACTGTGTCTTAGCGGTCCTACAGATCCCACTTCTGACACCATTTGTGAGAAAGTACACCATTCACAGGAATCGGACACAGGTATGCTGAACCATTTAGCTGTTTATTAGCAGTTGTCAGGATAGCAAAACAGCTCCGATGTTGGTACAGCAGTCATATCCAGTATCAGTACATGAAAATCCCTACATCTGGCTAGACATTATTTCCCTGTCTGCAAGCCAGCCACTTACTGGCATCGGTGGTCCCACCCACACATACAGACAGTGTCTTTATCCTCCACCCCAAGCACTAAAACAAATCACAGCAAACCAATCACACCCATGTGAAACACCTGTGTGTGTGTGTGCTAAGAGAGGAACCTAGGGAAAACTTAACCCTGTCTGCAGCCTGCTGCTGCAGACCAACTGTGTTCCTACCTGTTCCCAGGGCCGGACTGGCCATCGGGCACTTCTGGCAAATGCCAGAAGGGCCGATGGCTAGTTGGGCCGATTCAGCGGGGCAGGATGCCCGCCCGAACAGCGCCGTCAGCTGCGCTGCTCGGCGGACAGTTTCAATGTGCCGTGCGGCTATTCAATCACATGTGACAGCACCTGTCACGTGGTGCGCGTCCCATGTGATTACTGCCCGCACAGCACATTGAAACTGTCCACCGAGCAGCGAGGTGACAAAGGTAAGTGTGTCTCTCTCACAGGGGGGAGGGGGGGCTGTGTGTACTAGGGGCTTGCTGTCACTGGAGGAAGGCTGTGTGTTACTAGGGGCTGGCTGTCACTGGAGGGGGCTATGTGTTACTAGGGGCTGGCTGTCACTGGAGGGGGGCTGTGTGTTACTAGGGGCTGGCTGTCACTGGAGGGGGCTATGTGTTACTAGGGGCTGGCTGTCACTGGAGAGGGGCTGTGTGTTACTAGGGGCTGGCTGTCACTGGAGGGGGGCTATGTGTTACTAGGGGCTGGCTGTCACTGGAGGGGGGCTGTGTGTTACTAGGGGCTGGCTGTCACTGGAGGGGGGCTGTGTGTTACTAGGGGCTGGCTGTCACTGGAGGGGGGCTATGTGTTACTAGGGGCTGGCTGTCACTGGAGGGGGGCTGTGTGTTACTAGGGGCTGGCTGTCACTAGAGGGGGGCTGTGTGTTACTAGGGGCTGGCTGTCACTGGAGGGGGGCTGTGTGTTACTAGGGGCTGGCTGTCACTGGAGGGGGGCTATGTGTTACTAGGGGCTGGCTGTCACTAGAGGGGGGCTGTGTGTTACTAGGGGCTGGCTGTCACTGGAGGGGGGCTGTGTGTTACTAGGGGCTGGCTGTCACTGGAGGGGGCTATGTGTTACTAGGGGCTGGCTGTCACTGGAGGGGGGCTATGTGTTACTAGGGGCTGGCTGTGTCAATGGGGGTGGTGCTGGCTGTGTCACTGGGGGGGGTGCTGGTTGTGTGTCACTGGGGGTGTTGCTGGCTTTGTGTCACTGGGGGGGTGCTGGCTGTGTGTCACTGGAGGGGTGCTGGCTGTGTGTCACTGGGGGGGGTGCTGGCTGTGTGTCACGGGGGGGGGGTGGCTGTGTCTCATTGGGGGGGCTGTGTGTCTGACTGGCAATTGTGTAACAGTACATTGTGTGGAGTCTGGACCTTTAATTTCATGCTGAGGTGGTTTAGGTCTATCAATTGAATATGGTGCTGATTTTGGGGAGGAGGTCTATTTATTAAATGTGAATTTGAATTATTTATTGCTGGGGATGGTTGTGGAAAATGGCTATATTTATTAAACTTTAATGCCATTTAATTTATTGCTAGGAATTTTTGCAGGGAAGGAAATATGTTTTGAGTAAATGGGTATATTGTTAATTTAATGTTGGGGCTGGTTGGAGGGAAATAGGTCTACTTATTAAATGTGAATATTATTATTGTGGGGACTGGAGGGAAGTCTAATTATAAAAAGTGAGTGCTATTGTTTTAACACCAGGGCTGATTGGAGTCTTCTAAATTTCATGTACCCCATTTTTTTTTTCAAAATAGGGCATCCAATATTCCAGGATCAAGACAAGAAAGAACTAAGCTAAAGAAACCAGCTGCTACAAGTGGTGAAAGTGACCAAGACAGGTAGGAGAGAACAGGACAGTCTGCCAACTGTCCTGAATTTGGTGGGGCAGTCTTGAATTTGGGTGACTGTCTCCCTTAGTCAGGATTTGGTTTGATTGCAAGGACAGTTGGGAGATATGTCCCGCTTCACAACGTACAGCTTGTGAAGGCAGAGCTGTGTGCTTCTAACAGTAGTGCACACAGTATTGCCTGTGTATTTTTCTAAAAAAATAACCATGTTACATAATAGGGGCCCTGCTGTCTTAAATTCCCCGGGCCCCCTGAGCCTTAATCCAGCTCTGGGGAAGGGAACGGATAGCTGCTCTCAGTTCCCGGACAGGACACAGACTACAGAACAAGCCAAGGAGCTCTAAGTATCACAAGATTTGGTAATCTCGTGAGACAAAGAGCTTCCCTGCTCACTCTACAGGAAGTTCCCACCCTGATGGATGTCAGCAGCACCAGAAGAATAGATAAATACAGTGGGCTGGGGATGGCATGATGGGGTTGGGAGGGCATGATAAATGTAATGTTTTATTATAATGTATGTATCAATGCCCCATGTTGGCCACACCACAACACAACACAATGTGGTTACGCCCTTTTCAGCACGCCGCGCAGCGGCGGCACACAGTTTCTCTCATTCTGGGACTGGGGCGGGCCTGTGTACTTTAAATGCCAGGGCTGATTATTAGTCCCAGTCCGGCCCTGCCTGTTCCCTTATAGGGGAACTGTGGCAAATATCCCTCTTTGTCACAGTTTGTATTTCATTTAATTTGGGCTTTATGTTTGTATGCAATTACATCTTATGTGGAATATGTGACTTTTGCATTCAATAACACTGTCCAGACACTATCATCGTCACTATTCATTTTTGTAAGTCACCACAGAGTCCTCAGTGCCAAACAGCAAGGGTGCATCTATACAAAACAAAATACATAGTTGTCTTTGCGTTCTTTGCGCTGCGCATGCTCAAAAAATGGAACACACAAAACTTTTTGGCCTTTACAACTCCTTTGAGCAATCTCGCCTCTCACAATCACCTCTTTTTCTTGGCTGTTTTTGCGGTAGTTAAACGGCAGCTTAGTAAATCTGATGGTTTGTATTTTTATCATGATAACAATCAGAACGTCGATTTGTAATGTAGAGCTCTGGTAAACTGTTTTCGGGAGGTTACTGAGCAGTTTGGCCTTTAGGAAATCCTTCGATTTAGAAACTGCCAGAAAATCTGCTTAAAACAGGCAATTTTAACGAACCACTCTTCAGTAAGTCTAGCCCTTGGGGGGGGGGGGGGATTTAATTGTTCGCAAGTTTTTTTTGTAGACGGCGTTAAGTCATTTTAAAGCTGGTTTTTATCATTTTCGAGTGGGTTTACTTTACCCGCGATCCAATTCCATTTTTAACGCTACGTTTTTTTTCATGAAACGGTCATTGTGCACTCCAGTAGAAGGTCTATTGAAATTATAGGGTGTGCGAGAGCCAGCCGTGTTAAAAGCTTTTCAATTGTTTTTTAACGCGGCACGTTAAACAGGCAAATATGCTGTTTATCTCGCACACCTTTGGGGTGTGATAAAAATAAAAAACCTATTTGAAATCATGTAATAATGTGAAAAAAAGAGTTAAACTATGTTTATCACTAATGCCTAAAATGTAAAAGTTAATTTTCTTGTGAAAAAATAATGAAATAAAAAAATAATTAAAAATTAAAATCACTAATTAATTATATTTATGTATGTTTTTGGTACAAATATGTATGTACTAATGTGTTTTGACATGTATAGATGATTGTATGTTAAAAAATAGTTCAATAAAAAAATATGCTAAAGAAAGTACTGTAATGTAGATATTATCAATGTGTAATGTAATCTAATTATGAAAATTTATGCAAATCCTTTTTTTTGTGTTATACATGACCGCGTTTAAACTCCCCTTCTCTCCCCTAAAAACTCGAAACACTCTGATTAACGCGCGTTCAGGATTCTGAAACAGAGGTTTAAGAATTCCTACAGCTGCCAAGCATCTGACTTTTTGACCAGCTAAAAGAGAGAGGTCTGTTCCCATCTCAACATGGAGACACGGGCAGACCGGACCAAGACCCATCTGACAAGGATGGTAACTAATGTACTGTATGTGCTATCTCTTTTTCCCAAACTAATGGGTAATTTTTGTCATTTTACCATTAATGTGAGGTTTAGATGTCAGTCTGTGTTTACTTTTCTTGATAGACAGAAATGTGATGTATACATGCTGCAGGAATGTTCTTTGCCTTTCTCTAGTTCTTATAGACATCTGGGTAGGCAGTGGCCTCATTGGCCTAGGTGGGGGGAGTGTAAGTCTGCGTGGGTCACCATGCTTGTCAGGGGAAGCCTCTCCACACTAGATTCCGTTCAGGAGTTTGTCTGCGGCAGATTTACTTATCGTAGATAGCTCTTGGGCAGGTGAGCCTATCAGACTGTTAGTATGTATCCCCTGGTAAGAATGAGCATCTGAAGCTTTTCCAGACCCAGAGGGCCTGCTTGCAACCACTACGGTGGTAGTGATGGCCGGGGATTTTAACTGTCCTATAGAGGAAGAGGGTTTAGTACTAGTAGCACTACTAAACTAAATGTTACTTCTAGGTTGCTGTAGGAGATGGTAGCTGAAGCATCCTTGCGGAATGCAGTGGCATCCATGGGGGCTGACTTGTTAATTATATTATAGTCCCCCCAAAGGCTCAGTGCGTTCCTGGATTGACTTTGTGTTTAACTCTAGAGCAGCCAGGCAGAATAAGCTTGTCATGGTTCCCTGCTACTTCTCAGACCACAGGGCCATTTTCTTTAAGGGGGTTCTGGGCCACAGTTTTCCTTGTGACCCAGGCTCCTGGAAATTGTATTGTGCTCTGCTGGAAAGGGTGGATGTGTTACAGCAGTTGAGGAATGCCTACATCACATGGAAGAATGATAAATGTTATTTCGATAGCATGTCTGACTGATGGGAATATGTTAAGGTCAAAATTTGCAATTTCTTTCAGGCTAAGAGCGGATAACAGGCTTGTAAGAGGAAGAGAAACTTCAGGAGGCTAAAAAGACACCTGTAGTCCCTGCTGGATCTCTATCTTTGCGGCTGGGATGTGAAAAATCACCTGGTGGAATCCAAAGGGGGCCTGAAAAGGCACTTCGTGGAAGAATCCAGACACATCATCTACCATTCCAAGGTGAAGAACCTGGAGAAGGGTTCAAAATGTAACTCTTTTTTTATCAGAAAACTCCGCTCCGGTCACACACTTCTGACGGAACTGCGAGATGAGATGGGCATTCCCAGAAAGAGGAAAGAGGGCGCCATGGGAGTCGCCACAGACTACTACTGCAACTTCTACTCTCCTAAGACTATTGACACAGAAGCGGCCGATTCATTCCTATCAAGTGTCACTCACCGGACTGTGAGTGCCTCTTCTCCCGTTGTTAGGAACCGTGGCCGCCCGCCATCCTGATGGTCTGCGCATGCGCAGCCTCTATGAACCCTTCAGACCTGTTGCTTTTAGTTAATTGGCTGATCAGGCAACACTCCCTATTTAAAGCACCTGTGGTCAATACCTCGTGGCCTGATCTTGGAGTCTCATTCCCTGTGAGTCTCTGAAGGTGTTCCTGTGTTTCATCGTGTCTTCAGCTCCAGCTGATTCCTCGCTACTGCATTACCGGTTTCCAGACCGCTTCAACTCTCCTGTGTTTCATTGTGTCTTCAGCTCCAGCTGATTCCTCGCTACTGCATTACCGGTTTCCAGACCGCTTCAACTCTCCTGTGTTCATCGTGTCTTCAGTCCTAGCTGATTCCTGACTACTGCATTGCCGGTTGCCAGACCGCTTCAACTCTCCTGTGTTTCATCGTGTCTACTATTCCTGCTGACCTACGCAAGAATCATCATTGCTCCACTCGTGTTATGTTCTCTGTCTGTGTGCTTCACAGACACGGATTACCGCTACCACTCTCCTGTGGCCTCTATTTGTGTCGGCGTTCAGCCGCTCAGCTATCCCTGTGTTTCTCTCGTGACAGCCTGCTCAACTGAATCGCGGTATGCTTATCTTTTATTGACTTTACCAGTTTATTGCATATCCGCTTGGACTGTGTTCTGCTCATCTACGGAGTCCTCTATCTCACGAAGTTATAGATGCTATTGACTTTGTCTCATATGACCTGGATCTCAGTAGTGACTTTGTATCTTCAAGCAGCGCTAGTCATATGCTATTGTATTATATATACCATTGGAATCAAGTTCCTTGTGCTCTCCGTGTTACCTTTGATGCTCCACTCATCTACCCTAGTGCCTATCCTCACCTATATATGCAGTGGTACAACTTGCTGAACGCAGACCACTGACTCCCTGTTTCCTATTGGCACCAGTTACAAGTTTCCTCACTATAAGCAGTGGTACAACTTGCTATACGCAGACCACTGACTTCACTACCTCCTATCTATCCCTGGACATAGTGTGCATACACTACTCTGGTAAGACTACATCTGGTGATATCCCGGGCAAAGACTCTTAGTGCCCGTGACATCAAGTATCACTAACATTAATGATCCTGCAGGTAAAGAGGTCATTGATGCCCCCACAGGTATTTGGGGAACTGCTCTCTGCTGCTAGATTTTTTAGGCTGTGTAGGACCCCGGGTAGTGATGGTCTCCAGGTAGAGCTCTATGTAGCACTATGGGACCTCATTGGCCCAGACCTCCTAGAGCTGTACAAGGATATGATGGTGGAGGGCAGAATGCCTACTACTCTAAGAGAGGGACTGATTACAATCCTGCATAAGCACAAGGGGGAGAGATGTGACCTTAAAAATTGGCATCCCATTTCTCTCCTGAATGTGGACTGCAAGATCCTTGCCAAGAAAATAGTCAACAGGCTGAAGGTTGTTATTGAGCAAATTGTTCATCCAGTTCAGACTTGTTGGTTGAAGGACTGCAGATTTGTGCTGCTGAGGGGCAAGGTCCATTACATCAAAGATCGCCATGTACATGTGATCCTGGTCAGTCTTGATAAGGAGAAGACCTTTGATCGTGTTTCTCACAAGTTTTTGCGTAGGGCTTTGTGCAGGTTTGGTTTAGGAGAAATGTTTTGTTCATATGTTAACCTTATGTACCTTAATATATACAGCTTGGTGTTGGTGAACAGCTGGAAGACTGACCCCTTTTCTGTCATGTCTGGGGTCAGACAAGACTGCCCTCTTTCATCTCTCCTTTTTGTTTGTTGTATAGAGCTCTTCGTGATGTGCATCAGACAGATTATAGACATAAGAGGCATTATCGCACCGGGCCCAGACCGTCTAGAGGCCAAGTGCTTGCTCTACATGGACAATATCACTGAATTCTGCGTTGATCAGCGTTAGGTGCCAGCAGTCGTTCAGACCTGTGAGAACTTCGGCCGAGCATCAGGGGCAAAGGCCAACTGCGGAAAGGCAGAGGCGATGCTCTTCGGGGAGTGGCACCTGTCATCCCCTGCTGCATTCCACTTCACAATCAAGTCAGACTTCATCAAGATTCTTGAGTTTGGCTTTGTAGAGAGGAGGTGGCCCTAAAGTGTTGGGAAGAAAGACTGGAGACAGTCAGACAGAAAATCAGTTTGTGGAGCCTGAGAAACCTCACCATTGAAAGGAAAGCACTGGTGCTGTGCAACGAGATCATTCCTGTTCTGCAGTACATAGCCCAAGCCTGGCCACCTCTTGCTGTGATCTTCAAGACCATCACAAGGACACTACATCTGGGGCTCCAAAATGAACAGAAAAAAACAGTTGGTTATATACAAGGAACCCCTCAAAGATGGGAAGGAGATATCTGATATCCTCACCATGCTGCGAGCCTTCTTTGTTTGTAACTGTATCCGCAGGACTCTTATTGAAAAAAACACTTGCCCTGCTGAAAGTACATGTCTCTCTTTTTTCTCCTGCCTCTTTAAATGGTCCTTGGTTGGTAAAAGTGGAACAGCTCCTTTCCGTACAACTGGACTACACCTAGGTGTTATCTGGATTTTGGACAATGTGTGAGGGAACACCATCTGGAGAGACTTTAACCACAAGCTCATTAGTGATTAGAACGTTATGGAGTCAGTTCCAGGGCTCTCTGCAGCACCTGCAAAACATGTGTGGGAGAATGTGGCCTCTAAGAAGAGGTTGACCAATAGACATAGAGACATTGCATGGATAGCTATCCAGGAGGGCTTGCTCCTCATGACATTCATGCACTTTCAGTACCTGTGCAGATATGTCTCTTTTGTATTACTAGAAGGGAAACATCACAGCATATTTTTTGGGACTGCCCCACTGCTCAGGCACTGTTGGATGCCTTGGAACATGAACTTAATGACGGTGTGCCCAGGAATTGCCTGTCCAGAACTATCACAGGCTGATCCACAGCCTGCTAAGAGACTAGAACACCATTGACAGCCCTGAGCAAGAGGAAGATGATTGATTTTGTCTCCTTGTTCCCCTTCTCTTCCATGTGTCTGTTTTTTCAATAAAGTTACTCCCTCAAATCCATTCCCTCATCACTGTTTAAAGTTTTGTTGCTATGTCATGCCTTCATTTATTCACTGTCCCCTTATATGTGTGTGTCCTTCAATAAAACCTTGGGCCTGTGATCCCCCTCTTCCCCCTTCACCTGCCTCCCACTTCACAGCCAATGCTTGTTTGAAACTGTTGTGTTGCTTAAGTGATGCATGGTTAGTGTACTTGATGTGTACTGTAGAATGTCATATATTAAAAAGTATGCCTGATTATGTTTGACGGTATATTTTGCTTACAGCTGCATTAGGAAGCAGTTGTATTGTATATTGTGTAAAGATAAGTTTTTAATCCAAACACAGGCTTGTGAAATCCTTTTTGCTGAACAGACTCATGAAGTGCTAATCACTGAGCCACCGTGCTGCCCAATACTATACACAATCAGTACATAGCATTAAATTCACCTGTTCTTCCCTTGTCCCAATTCAGCTGCTAATCTATCAAATGTCTGTGAGTGATAGAATTTTGCAAAATTCCTGTATATTGCCTTTTTTTTATTACATATATAACTTCTGAGCACCAGACAAGGTCACAGCTGACTTGATGTGTGACTCAAAGATTGTATTTCTGTGCTTTCACATCATTGTATAACTGAGACACGCATGTTAGAATCCAATCATTTATAATCCGCTCATTCTTAACCAAAGTGCATTTTCAGTACAAGCACAGCGTAAGACTATTGAAGGATCAATGTACTGTATGTTTACAGTACACATACTTCAATTAATGTCAATCTGATTCTTTTCATTGAAAATTTTCCACTATCAATTGGATTATTGATCGATTAAACTATCTACATTTGATTGTATATTGTAGGTTGTCAATAGAAATGAGTGAAGTGGCAGCGAATTTTCACACAAGTCTCATGGTGGAACAGACAATTTCACAGAGGTTCAGACGATACAATCTTTGAGTTTCGGCTTTGTTTTGTAATAGCACATTGTGTTTGCATATATTTTTGTATATTCACATTTTGCAGAATTTATATTATAGGACTAGAGCTGGGACCATGACAGTCTATTTATTATGAGGTGTGGTTGGGGAACAAATGGGAGCACTTAAAGCCAAATTCCACCAACAAAGCGTGCAAAAATTTGCAGCCAAAGCATAATGAGTTGAATATTTACTCCAACGACTCCTGACCAAAATTCCACACTGAGAACTCCCTTGACACCCCTGGGATGGTGCTTTGAAACTATCTCCATTTCCTAGATTCCGATCAACAGTTAGAGGATGGCTGGATGCCCTGGCTCTTGGTCCACATTGTAAGGTAGGGTGCATAGAAAGTGAGAGGGGTTAGGATCCAGGGGGCAGGTAGCGGCAGAAGAAGTTGACAGAAAAGCGTAGACTTCGTCTCCAGAGAGAGGAGAGGAACAGATGGTTGGTTTCGTAGAGGGGGAGCTTGTGAGTAGGGTGGGGACAGGCATGACAAGATTTCTTGATGAATGCTAATCAAAAATATAGACACATTTAACATATGTGCCACTAATTCCCTGTGTTTTTAGATATTATGTAACTATAAGTATTGGTGTGAAATCACAGTAGCAGTGGGTCCAATAGTGATGTACACACAAGGGGCCTGATTCATCAAGGTACGCAAATGCATACGCATCTGCTAAACAGGACTTGAGCTACGTAAAACACCACATACGCAGCGCAAACAGAGCAGATACAGTACTCAAAGTCAACTCAATCTCAAACTCCAACGCAAATATAACGGTTTGCGTCACTCAAAGTATGAAACACAGATGCGTATGCATTTGCGTACCTTGATGAATCAGGCCCAAGGATCTTATATGTAGTTTGTTTATTTTATCCCAAAAATTGTTCATTTCAAACCAAATGTGAAGCATGCCTGATCTCCAATAACTATGGGAATGTCTACTATAAAATGTATGCTTTTTAATTGTAGTTCTGTACCATCTAGAGAATATTTTATAATTAGTTTATAACAGTTTAATACACCTAGATGAATTATGAAGATTTTTAAAATATACTCCCAATCTGACACATTGATTTACTTTCATTATTTCTTCCATTATCTGTTGTGCTGTGGGGTCCTGTCCCTTGTTGCATCATTTAATACTTTATTAAAAGCTGTCTATCTGTGTCTTATTAATAAGGAAAATGGTCATCAGTTCCCTTAACCTTGTAAGTTCTGTTTTCACACACAAGCGTTCTCTGAAAACCTACCTCTTCAGACAAGCTTATAATATTCCTCAACCACCCTCTTAACCTCACTACATTACCCTATTACCACCCATTACACAATTTCACACAATACAACTACCCCTTGACCAACATTGTTGTGTGACGGGATCATTTAGCTTATGAGTCACTTTTACCTTTGCAGTCTGGCTGGGCCAAAATGCAAAATGTACACTTAACCTCATGTGTCAAACTCCCATTGTCCCATAGATTGTAAGCTTGCGAGCAGGGCCTTCTCACCTCTTTGTCCGTTTTACCCAGTTTGTTTATTAGTTTACTATGTTTGCCCCCAATTGTAAAGCGCTACGGAACATGATGGCGCTATATAAATAAATGATGATTATGATGCTGATGATAATTTATCTGTTAATGTTATCTTGTCATATACATTAAGAATAGGGCTAATTGTATAGTGATATTTGACCACCTAGGGCCTGATTCAATAGTGGATGTATTCTGTGCGCAACTTGTGTAGCGTAAGATGCGCAAATGAGCGCAAATAATGTACACACGGATTCATCAAGCAAGGGATCTCTAGATACGTAAAAAAATGAATTTGGTCGCAAGTCGCTTACGCAACGTAAAAAGTATAGCTACAGTCACTTGCGTCCAACCACGGAAATCATGCGCTGAGGGTAGCATGGACTCAATCAAATGTCCGTATACAAATAGGTCAGTTCCATGGATTTGCCTAGTGTTGAGATGCGATTAGTGTATATTGTAATAATTATTATAATGAGTTTACTGTGCAGAACCGTTCTGTCAGGCGCTGCTCGGCGGCCGCCCGCCCGTCCACACAGAACGTCTGGTTGCCTAGCAACCAGACGCGTCACTTCCCCTTCCGCCCGGCCGGCCAGCTCAGACCCAGAAGCGTCCCCGTTGCTAGGCAATGGGACGCTGCATGAAGAGAGCGCTACGGCGCTGCAAGATGACTAGCGCTACGGCGCTACAGCTATGACAGCACTACTAGTGCTGAGGGCATTGGCTAGCAGCACTATTTAAGTCCCTCTGACCTCACCTCCTGTGCCAGAGTTTCAGGTCCTTTCCTGTCCTCCAGCGTTCCAGTGTTCCTGTGTTTATCTGTTTCCTGACCCTTGCCTTCCTCCAGTTTATTGCCGTTTGCCTGTGACCATTGTGACCCGGATTGCCTTGACTACCCCTTTGGATCTCCCTTTTGTACCTCGCTGTCAGAACGTTATCGACCCGGCTTGATTCACACCCCGTTCGGATTCTCCTTGTGTACCTGCATTGCCCGCACCGTTGCTGAACCCGCCTGTCTGACATTCCTCTCGTGCTTCGCTATCTGACTCGTGGAAGGACCGCGACCTGCGTGTTTCCTGCAGCTAAGTCCATACCTCCTTGCGGGGGTCCCTGGTGAATACCAGGGGCACGTTAGACTCCGCGCCTTCCTCCGAGTAGTGCCAACGATAGCAGGTACGCTATACTAGTTGTGACACGTTCTTAGGTATGTACCACATTATTTGAATTTTATATTTTTATACTATTGAGAATTAATAAATAATAATAATAATATTAACTATTAGTAATAATTATTATTAACTGTCCTGCAAAGTAAACGTGAGGTTGCTCAATAAGGAGTAATTTCAACTCAATTCATCAGAACACAACGCAACTAAGATCTACTGCATTGAACTACTCTAATTTTATATGAGGATACATAGGCAAACCACAAAAAATAAAATAAAAATAAATTACAAACAATGCAATGAGTCATGGAAAAAACTATTCAACAGACACATAACAACATTTGAAAATAGAGGAGCTTTGTTAATGTGGCACCCCAAAAAAATCAATACAGTATAACAAAAAAAAAAATGCATAAGACATACAATTGTAAATGTGTGCATCAGTAAAACTCTTAAATGGTTTGTGATGAGATAAATGTCTGCAGGTGTATAATCAGCTGTGTTTTGAACATGCCGAGAGTGACAGAGCTATGTTCATCCAACGCTGCCAATATTGCCATGGACTTAGACATGGTTCCGAGCTTGTGCAAGTGTTACGTATGGTATTACTTAACTTTCTGCATTCAGCAGAGAATTAATCAGACGTATAGTTTGGTCTTGCGCACAAAAATCGGCAGATACGTTCCTTGATGAATCAGGCCCCTAGCGTTTATAATCTCTGTCCAACCAAGGCAGAAAGATAATGTTTTATTTCCCCAAAACAGTATAGAGGCATTACCGCTGTTTGTTACCAGCCATTCTCCTAACTACTAAAAAGAGAGGACTGATTATATCCAGGACTGTAATATCTCTCTATTTAGGGGGACTGATATTTATCTAACTATTTAGGGTAGTTTCTTTCATGTATAAAATAAAATACCTTTTTAGATATTGGGCCTGATTCATTAAGGAAAGGAAAGCAAAAAAAACCGAGTAACTTTGCACCTTGGCAAAACCATGTTGCATTGAGTCGAAGGTAAATTTAAAATGTGGGGACAGATTTATAATTGGGGTAGTGCATGTCCTAGATCAACTGTAAAATTTCAGTGTAAAAATAAAGCCCGTATTTTCCTTATTTGCAAAATAATAAACTAATTTGCACCCCTTGCATTGTAACATAGTTTGCCAAGATTCAAAGTTACAAATTTTTTTGCTTTCCTTTCCTTAATTAATCAGGTCCATTATTTGGAACAAATGTAAGTTCATTCTCCCCACCCAAGATACCCAGGGGATAGCACACTGAAGTAAGTCCCATCTTAATTTAATCAGAAATGGAAGTTATTTGATTTGGTTATAATATAAGTTAATTTGGTTATATGGCAAATGTGTAATTTAGGGGCATATTTAACAATATGGCGATGTGATGGTGCACTATCGTGCACTTAACGTACAATCCATGCCCCGATGTGTCCCCCGCATATTTATTAAAGGTGCATCGCAGCAGATATCGTGGATATCGTGGATATCTGCTGCTTTGCATTCTGCTTCGTTTTGGGGAGCAGTCACCATTCAATAGTATGGTGACTGCTCCCTCTTCCAATCTAACAAGTTCCGAAAAATTGTTTTTTTCGGGAACTTGTCTTGATAATGTACGCCAGTTGAAGCTGGCATACATTATCATAAATGAGAAATCTCAGTGCTGTCAGCTCTGCTCCGAAGAGCAGAGCTGGACAGCGCATGTGTGTCATTCACCGCTCGCTCTCTGCAACTATAGTTGCAGAGATCGAGCGAGATGTTTTGTGCGCATGTGCAGTTCTTAGAAAAAGGATAGTTTACCAGTTTCTTATAATAATCTGCAAGCCAAACAATTCTATGTTCTTTTCTACAAATTCTAAATTCTGAGATTCAGAGGGGCCTGATTCATCAAGGTACGCAAACGCATATGCATCTGTTTTTCATACTTTGAGTGACGCAAACCGTTATATTTGCATTGGAGTTTGAGGTTGAGTTGACTTTGAGTGCCGTATCTGCTCTGTTTGCGCTGCGTATGTGGTGTTTTACGTTGCTCAAGTCCCGTTTAGCAGATGCGTATGCGTTTGCGTACCTTGATGAATCAGGCCCCAGGTGTTCTGTCTAATCACTGCAATCAAGGTTTACATTGCTAGCGGAAATTAAAGCAGGGATATTGGTAGCCTTGTTTAGTACTCTGTTAGCTCCTTTTCTGGCTGTGGGGCATGTTCAAAGACCTTTTGTATAGTAAATATACAAGAAAGGTGTCAGGATCTTACCTGTTCCCCGCTCCGCTGCGCTGTCGGGTCTGGCAGCTTGTCATCTTCAGCGGTGAGCACTCTCCCTGATGGTGCCGCTGCACTTCCGGGTTCTCGCAGCAGGGGTCATGTGACTCTGGGCGGGGAATTCAAAAACTACTTATTCCTGCTCTGACACGCTATCTGTGTCAGAGCAATGTGTTTCCTGTTCCTGGCTACCTGTTTCTGTGTATCTGACTCCTGTGACCCTGCTCCCTGTGGACTCCCATATTCCTTTTACTCCTGTGTACCAACCTGGCTGTGACCTGACTATTCTTTGGCTTAATCCCTGGCACCGCGAATTGGACTGACCATCACGTTTACCGACCCGGCTGTGTAACCGACTCCTCTCTGGATTTTCCTCTGGCACCGTATACCTGATACCTCCTGTGTACTGACCCGGCTGTGTTTCTACTCCTCTGGACTCTACTCCTGCTCCGCACTCAACCGACTCCGTTACTGCTCCAGACCTTCAAACCCTGGAATTCACGGTTAGTGCCTATATTTGCATCACTTTGTCATATTTCCTGTTTGACTACCCATCACTTAGAGCCTTCTCCCTTACGTCAGTAGGCTAACCTGGGGACCGCGACCTGCGGTTCTTCGGCAGCAAGGTCCACCCTACCTTGCGGTGGTTCTTGGTGAAGACCGGAAGGCCGTTAGACTCCGCGCCCTAGGTAAGCCTGTGCAAATACTGACTAAGGCATTAGAACCGTAACAAAAGGAAAGACAAATTTATACATAACTGATAACTTGACAGAGAAACATCCAATAGACCCTGTTAAATGCATTTTTGGAGTCTATCCATACATAATAAGTGGAATTGATGGGTACTATTGTTAATATTATTATTCTTATTCTTTATTTATATGGCGCCACAAGGTCCACAGCGCCGTACAAAATACAGATTAACAGTACAGACAGTATCAGAGGGTGTCACAGTACAGTGTAAAACAATTATAAACAAGAATTCTATCCCCGAGAAAAAAATGGCACAGTGGAGTAATATATTAATATTATATCACTCTTCTTGTATTGTCTCTAGATTGTCTTACGGAGGTGAAACCGATTTCTTCTCTAATGAGATATGGCCGGGTATATAACTAAGTTTTCACGATTGATTTTGAGTTATGAAATGTATTTGTGTTATTGAGTAGCCATGATTGACGTCTTACTCCAGTGAATGCAGTAGTTATATGAAGATTTTAGAAGGATTTATAATATTTATTTAAGAAATTAGATATATCCTTAAAGTCCCTTTGGATGATATTATGAGAATCTTTGATCCCATATTGTATGAGGCCGCTGTTTTGAGTTTAGTTACGTGACCTAACAGCTTCCCACACTTATTACTATTCCTGTAAAGTCTTTGCCTGCCAGATTTAAAAAAAAAAAAAAAATCTCAGCATTTTTAATCTATTTCTTACATTTCCCAATTGGTTTAGAGTATTATTATCAAGGGAAGTCTTCCTGCAACTTTTCTATACCAGGTGACAGTGTAATATCTCTCCAACTTCCTTTTCTCTACTCTTCTTATTTTGGGAGGTAATTTTCTTCTTACTATGTACCTAGGGGCTTCTCAATACCAATGTGTCAGTAACTTGGTTATTCTCTAGAAATTGTACAAAGTTTTATTTAATGGATTCTTCTGCATCTCCACTAGGCTGCCAGAGTATTAGGTCTTACCTGTATCCAGCAAACTTACCTGTTCCTGTTCCCTGAATCCTACTTGACCGCTCTTGTTGTGACCCCAGCTAGTCTCGACCTCTCCTTCTGGATTCTGGATTTTGTTTGCACACTGAACCAGCTCCTGACCTTTGGCTTCCAGACCACTCTTCTGCATTCCGATTTTGTACTTTGTTCCTGCCTGGCTAGACCACGAATTGTCTGACTTAGAGAATCGCGACCTACATATTCCACGCAGCAACGTCCAAACCTTCTTGCAGGGGTCCCTGGTGAACACCGGGAGCATGCCTCTCTGTTCAGTAGCGCCAACCACTGGTAAACCGTTTCCATTCATCATTTCCCTCGCTAAGTGTGAACGTGCGCATAAGGAAGTGAAAAATACATTGTACAGGAGCATGGTCCGTTTATGTTACATTGCTGATACTCAAGTCCTATACATATGAGAGATAAGCCTGATTAATAAAGAAATAATCCATGCAGTTATTATCCACTAAGCAGTGACATCTATTGGTTTTATTCAATTTAAATAATTGGTCTCTTTTCAAAGAGGATTTTCCACTAGAACAGTCCAGTGCTGGATTGAGGCCTATATTTAGGCTGCTGCATAGAGACAATCACTACTGTCCCCTAAGCATGAGTGGGGGAGCCTAAAAGGGGAAGGACACCAAAAGAGAAATGGGGATTGCTGCATGCATTAGTGTTGCTGCATACACAGAGGGGAGGAGTCCCTTAATCCCAGAGAGGGGGAGAACCATATATCACTAAAGAGAACCCCAAGAGAGAGGGGGACATTTTGCATGGAAGATACCCTGGAGTGAGGTTTGCTGCATGAGGCATGGTATGTAGTGTCAGAGCCAGGGGATGAGAGTACACAGAGAGAAATGTCAGAGCCCAAAAGAGAAATCATCCCTGCAGAGGAGGGGTGAGCTGCAGTTGAGAGTTACACAGCATGTATCAGAGCTGCATTGAGGAGAAGCTGCCTGCCTTTTAGCATCCATGTGAGTGCCCCTGCAGAGAAGGGTGAACTGCAGTGAAGTATGGAGTACTGGAGTATAAGAGACATGTGGACTATGTCATATTACATCTAGATAACATTAAGAACTGTGCTGGAGAGAGTAAGGAGCTGTATATGTATTTCTTTGTTGCAGCAACCATTATGATTATCGTGCTGGAGTAAGATTAGTGTAAATAAAGAGTTCAGTTTGTCATAGAAATGGTCTGACACAGGCAAGGTTAGGCAGTTGCCTAGGGCGCCGGGCTCTGGTGGGCTCCACAGAAGTAAAATGCAGAGTATTGTACTTTAATACTGTGCGGCGACCGCTGAGCATACCTTCCACAGCTTCAGATAGATCCACATAGGGGGGGGAGAGGCGATGGATCGCGACCGCCGCCCTCCCCTCCAACAGCTGATGGGGCGGACCGTCCCTCCGACTCCTCTCCTCCACTCCTTCTCCCCTCACTGACTGTCGGGCGTGACATCATCATCAAGGCCCGACAGTGTCAGTGAGGGATGGGACCCAGCAGCGAGGAGCATCTTTATGGAGTCGCCTTTAAGGTAAGGAAAGAGAGGGGAGGGGAACATTTAGACCCAGGGGGTGGGGCAGTGTGCTGGGGGGGGGGGGATTTTGAAATTGTGCCTAGGGCGCCGAGGACACTAGCTCCGGCCCTGGTCTGACACCCAAATTATTGTGACTTTTATTGCACTGCACCACACAGTGACCTCCCCTGTGTCCCACTACTTACAAAGAAACACCAGCATGTGCAGGGACCCCCTGATCATTTACACCCATGCCCATCAGCTAGCCAGGGCTGGAGAAGGAGATGCACTGTGTAACTTCACACACCACACTACACACAGTGACAGGGAGTTACATATATTTTATATTTGTCTATGTTACTAGAAATCAAGGACAACGCATTGTATGGAAGAAGAAAAAACTCATAAACTTATGTAACACTTATAGACACAACTATGTTTAGAACTGTGGGCATATTATTACACACAGGTATCCACACCCTCAGTCGTCACCTTATAAAGATCAAATCTGATTATATCCCACAAAAATAGCGTGGATTGGCCGCTTATGACTTTAATAGCTTTGGTAAGACGGGGTATAAAGATCTGTAAAACTTATTTTGTCACCAGATATGACTCTGACTTTAATGAAATTGTTTTCTGCCTGTTATTGCAGAGTTGTACGTGCACAGTACGACATGCTGATCCTGTGTGTTTAGACAATTCCAATAGAATTAGAGATAAATCCCTTGCAGTTTTATCAACAATACAGCAAGTTCCCACAGGGTAAGATAGAAATGGGAGTTATACCATACTTGCCAATCTTGAAGATCTCCAGGACTCCCGGGAGAGCAGGCAGTTCTCCCGCATCCTGCCCACTTCCTAATGATGTGGTAAGGATTGGGGACCTCAATGACGCGATTTGCAGTGAATTGCATCATTTTGGCCCCACTCCGGTGACAAAGGGCCTGATTCATTAAGGAAAGTTAAGTAAAAATTTGAGTACGTTTTCTCCTGGACAGACACATATCAACTTTAAATTTCAGTGTACAAATAAGCTATCAAGTATTTGTGTGCTACAGGAAAAAACAGTTAGTATTTAACTTATGTGCAAAACAGAACACTCATTTGCACCCCTTGAATTGCAACATGGTTTTGTCCAGGAGACTGAAATAAGGATCCTCTTCATTTAAGATCCTTAATGAATCAGGCCCCATGTTACAATGCAAGGGGTGCAAATTAGTTTTCTATTTTGCACATAAGCCAAATACTGTCTGTTTTTTCATGTAGCACACAAATACTTCATAGTTTATTTGTACACTGAAATTTACAGTTGATATTTGTGTGCTATGTAAGTCCTGTGGTGAACTGGACAGACGCACACAAATGTCTTACCTTCTAACCATTAACCGCCTACCATCCACTTCGGATTCGACCCAGCCGCTCTCCGTCTTGGCACCGTCTTCAGTCAAGGTCTGACTTCTGGACCCTACAGGAAAATACACTAAAGGAGACAGGTGCATACAAATAATAAACAGTTTGGTATGTTATTTGCCAGTGGCCACCATAACAATGATCACCAGCTACTTTATTATTATTATTATTATTAATATTTATTTATAAGGCGCCACAAGGCGTCCGCAGCGCCGTACAGAGACAAACAAAATTACAATACAATGGGAGACAGCACAATACAGTAAACACAGCAACTCAGTAAGCTCAATGCACAGCTAGAGTGGGCGGGGAAGGGGGAGGGAGGATCCGCAAACGACGGGGCCCAAGAAGGAGGGCGCGGAAGACAGGGAGACCCCCAGGGGGGAGGAGGGAGCGAGAGTGGACGTGGGGTGGAGGACCCTCGAGGAGGAGGGCTAAGTAGCTGGAGAGCAGAGTTAGAAGTGGTGGAAACAGGAGGAGAGATGGCCCTGCTCAGAGGAGCGTACAATCTAAGGGGAGGGGTGGACAGACAGAGAGACGCAGGGGAGAGAGGGAGAGTAGGGGGACAGAGGCAGAAGATAAGGTAGGAAGTTAAGTGGGAGACAGGCTTTAAGAAAAAGGTGGGTTTTTAGGGCCCATTTGAAACTGGACAGATTAGGGGAAGTTCTGATGGAGGGAGGGAGCTTGTTCCAGTGGAGGGGGCAGCGCGGGCGAAGTCTTGGATACGCGCGTGGGAGGAGGTTATAAGGGGGGAAGAGAGGCGACGGTCAGAGGCAGAACGGAGAGGGCAGGATGGAGCATGAATAGAGAGGAGGGTGGAGATGTAGGGCGCAGTGGAGTTGGCGAGGGCCTTGTAGGTGAGTGTGAGGAGCTTAAAGAGGATTCTGAAGGGGAATGGGAGCCAGTGAAGGGCTAGGTAGAGGGGGGAGACAAAAGAGGAGCGGCGAGAGAGGAAAATAAGCCTAGCTGCAGAGTTAAGGACGGATCGAAGGGGATCGAGATGAGAGTGGGGGAGGCCAGTGAGGAGGAGGTTGCAGTAGTCCAGGCGGGAGATGATCAGAGAGTGGATAAGGCATTGCCTGGGAACAGACCGATACCGCTCCTACTTACCTGCTCTAGGCCTCCCGTGTCTGCTGGAACTCAGCCTACCGCAGGCCTCCTCTTGCCGCCTGAGCCCCAGCTGTTAAGCCCGCCTTGTCTTTGAGCTCAGGACTTTTGGTGCCCTTTCGGACAGATGAGAGGAGCCTTATATGCCACTCTCAGTAACTTAAGCGTTTAACTGACAAGGAACCAAGTTTCCCCTACACTATTAAGGACATAGCGCCCTGCTAAACCAAGGTCTATTGCCTGCTATCAACTATAATGGCCTACTGCCCTACTAACCAGCAGGACCTAATGCCCTCCTAACCAACCGAGGCGTAACTCCCTAGCTAAGGGCTTTGTGCCCTTCTCTGTAACTCAAGGGCCTGGTGCCCACAATATCAGTAAAAAGGCCTGATGCCCTAGCTATCAGCTACAAGGCCTTGTGCGCTCCTAACAACTACAGGGCCCGGTGCCCTTGCTAACAACTATAGGGCCTTGTGCCCTTCTAACAACTACGGGCCCTTCTAACAACTACTTATGGGCAAATGCCAAAAAAACCTCCTAACTGAGCCAGGTCTTGTTCTCCCTAACTGGCCATGAGCAAATGCCATGGATTGCAGCAGGGCCTTGTGCCTTATTTGTGGTCAAAAAGTGCAGGCGGGTGTCCGAGAGAGATGGTGCCCAGAAGGGCCCTACCTGTCTCCCAAGTCTTCAGGGATCTTCTCCAGGAATTTCCATGTCTGCTGCTGCCTCCACGCTCTGCCGCCGTCTTCTGATCTTAATCCCGCTGGTCTTCAGGAAGCAGAGTAGCTCCTAGCCCTGACAAGTGCTCTCTGACTCTGCTTTCTGTTCCACGCTGTCTTCTGCTCTTGTCCGCGCCGTCTTCTTCTGTCCGGCGTCTTCTTCTTCTTCTCTTCTTTGCGCCACCTCTTGTCCGTTGGCCTCTTCTGTTTCTCTCAGGTGAAGAACTGAAAATGCGCGCACCGACTTAAATAGCTTGAATGAGCGCCGACATCACGTGGCGTCGCTGCGAGCCCGGATTCAAATGGCTGGGAGGTGAGCCCTGATTGGCTCACCGCCCCGGCCATGCAGGGAGCAGCGCCACGGGATCGGAGGTAGCAGTCGGATTATCGATCCGCAGGTAAGCTCTCCACATGCTACATGAAAAAACAGACAGTATTTAACTTATGTGCGAAATAGAAACTAATTTGCACCCCTTGCATTGTAACATGGTTTTGTCCAGGAGAATACTTGCTAAAATTTTTACTTAACTTTCCTTTATAAATCAGTCCCAAAATGTTGATTCCTTTGTGGGGAGAGGTTAAAATGACACAATTGATTGTGTCCCCCCCCCTCTTCTGCTCAGGGCTGCCCAGGGCTGCCAAGAGGAATTCAGGGCCCTGGTACAACCAATTAATGGGGCCCCCCTTATAGTCGAGTATGGTAAAAAAAAATATTGGGGGCGTGGCAAATGCGCCATTGGGGCGTGGCTAACACATCAAAATCAATAGGCTCTTTTTTAACCCCTCTATGACAGCCCCCTTTCGTTTTTTAACCACTCTATGACAAGCCCCCCCTTGCTTTTTTAACCCCTCTATGACAGGCCCCCTCCCTCGTTTTTTAACCCCCCTATGACAGGCCCCCCTCGTTTTTTAACCCCTCTATGACAGGCCCCCCCTCGTATTTTAACCCCTCTATGACAGGCCCCCCCCTCATTTTTTAACCCCTCTATGACAGGCCCCCCCTCATTTTTTAACCCCTCTACAACAGCCCCCCCCCATTTTCCTCCCTTTACTTACCTTTTCCTCTCTCTTGGTCCTCTCTGCTGCTCTGTGCTCCATTGCTCCAGACTGACTGAATGCTGGGCCCTCTGGCATGCCCGGACCCGGGTAATTAGTACCCACTACCCCCCCTCTCGGCGGCCCTGCTTCTGCCCCCGCAGCACGTCCCCTATCAGGCATCTCCCGGAGCTTCATATATCTAAGTTGGCAAATATGAGTTATACAGTTAATTCCCTCCATTGGACTATTCATCATCATCATCACCATTTATTGATATAGCGCCACTAATTCCGCAGCACTGTACAGAGAACTCATTCACATCAGCCCCTGCCCCATTGGAGCTTACAGTCTAAATTCCCTAACATGCACACAGACAAACACACACACACACAGACAGAGAGACTAAGGTCAATTTTGATAGCAGCCAATTAACCTACCAGTATGTTTTTGGAGTTTGGGAGGAAACCGGAGCACCCGGAGGAAACCCACGAAAACACAGGGAGAACATACAAACTCCACACAGATAAGGCCATGGTCGGGAATCTAACTCATGACCACATTGCTGTGAGGCAGAAGTGCTAACCACTAAGCCACCATGCTGCTCCTATTGTTATTGATGTGTGCGGAATTCTTGGGAGTAGTGAATTTTCATTATCTATATGTTACATTCTTATGTGATCATGTGTTTAGAAAACAAACTTTGTTTAAGAATCACAAACAAAAATAATAACAATAACAACAACATATAAGAATCACAATAATAACAGCACATAAGAAATAATAACAACCACAAAAACACATAAGGCTCATAATATAATACTACTACTACTACTACTACTAATAATAATAATAACAATAATAGCAACAATACATAAGAATCATAATAATAATAATAATAATAATAATAATAATAATAATAATAACACATAAGAATCACAATAATATAATAATACTGATAATAATAATAATAACAACAACAACACGTTAGAATCATAATAATAAAAATAACAACACAAAAGGATCACAATAATAAAAACAACATCAACAACACATAAGAATCATAACACTAACAACACAAATACCACATAAAGATCACAATAATAAATACAACAACATATAAGAATCATAATAATGATAACAAGAACAACATATAAGAATCACAATACTAATAATCAGCAAAAGAGAATTTTAAAAGAGATTTCCCCTTGTGGGGTATTTACAAGAACTACACCTTTCCGAGACTGTTACTTTGGTGCAGGCGGGTTAGGAAGGGTATATATATTTTATTTGGTTGTAGATATGATAAATCTGTTAATTAGCATATAAATGTTTGCCACTTGCCTCAGAGGTTTCAACTTTGAGGCAACATAAACCAGGAGATAATATCAGGAATTCATCCTGCTTTTCATTAATCCACCATTTGGCCAGTCCCTCAAAATAGGAGATCCCTAGACATTACAAAAAGGAGCCTTCTCTAAACAGTGACAGTGAGTGAGATCTGTACCCAGGACTCTATTGAACAAGAAAACCATGAGTTTCACTTTCATGATCTACTGGTCCTGAGAAATTGCACAGCCCGAGTTTGAGACAGGATTCACATATTTTCTTCTTTGATAAAGCTGGGCACATACTACGGGTATTTTTTTAACCAATCGTAACAATCACATGATAAACGATGGTTAGATCCATTATCACATTAGTGTGTACGCTCCCACGATCTTGTTTTATCGTACCAATGCACAACGTTTCATTTGATTTTATCTTATAAACCGACTAAAAATTACTATCAACGGTGGAACAACGTTGTGCAAATGTGGAAGTGTGTATGTACTCATGAACAGCAGCATAGGCAGACATCTTTACAGCAAATCGTTATGACAGATGAAGAGCACAGCTCTGAAGGTAAATCCTGTAGGTGTGTACACATGAATCGTAATGTCCATCCGGACTTTCAGTCGTTGGTATAATCTTTAATCGCATCTGCATTTTTTGTAGTGTGTATCCAGCTTAAGGCTGATTTTTAATAGTTAGTTATCACGGCCTTATAGCATTAATTGAGCATGAAAAAATATTGCCAGGGAAGCTAAGAAATAGTAAGCTGCTACGGCCTGGTGGGCGAAAGTTTCTCTTGACGCTTCACTTAGCAAATATAGGCAGGCATTAATTGACTTTCTGTCTGCCCGGCCCTCTGGATACGTAGTTCCACTACCGATAGTACAGACGCAAGAGCCTAGAACAGTCTTTGCAGGCTTCCCCAAAGTGGCTACGGCTCTGAAAGGGCAAGTCAAACCTCTTGTGTCACCACAATGCTGTCTATAAGGACAGCTGCACAGTGCCACTTCTCTTGTTCTATTTGTTAGGTGTAATTCTTCCACTTTATTTTATTGCCTCGCCAATCGGAAAGTTAACTTCCATATACTGGTAGTCATTATACAGGAAGTGGTTATAGCCCAGGACCCACGGGAACCTGAGGACAGGTTTCAGTTGTGTATGTATATTTATATTTATATATTTATGTTTATATTTATATTTAGGAATATCTAAAAATAGTTTCAGTATTATAACCTTAATTAGTTTGGTATTTATTTTACATACTATCTTGGTTTTATTATCAGAAATGTTGGAATTTATGTCTATGGTTGCATGCAACTTTTTTCTGCTGTATGTATTAGAATAAACTATTTATGTTAATTCTATTTACTGTTTTCTTTTATTGCTTTAATATTTGTGGCCAGAGTCATTACGTAACGTAAATACTGGTATGTGCTGTATTTTGCGTTAAATTGCTCTGCGCATATCCAGAAATGAACAGACCGACAAGCGTGAGTGTACGCATCAGCGCCCGATTCAAGCTTTGGGTATCTCTAAAGTTCGTGTTTTCTGTCGTATCAGTTGCACCAGAAACAAGGAATGTATAAGTGCCGAGTGATAGTGACGACGATCGTGTATGCTTGCAATCAAGAGCAGCTGTAAAAATGTATTTTATGTACAGTAGACATTAGTAACATCATGATAAATATATTTAATGTGGAAAAAAATATATTTTTTAAATGTTTTTTTAAGTAATGACTAAGGGCCTGATTCATCATCATCATCATCATCATTTATTTATATAGTGCCACTAGTTCTGCAGCGCTGTACAGAGAACTCATTCACATCAGTCCCTGCCCCATTGGAGCTTACAGTCTAAATTCCCTAATATAGACACACACTCAAATAGACACAGACAGACAAAGATGGAGAAAGACAGTCAGAGACTAAGGTCAATTTTTGATAGCAGCCAATTAACCTAGCAGTATGTTTTTGGAGTGTGGGAGGAAACCGGAGCACCTGGAGGAAACCCACGCAAACACAGGGAGAACATACAAACTCCACACAGATAAGGCCATGTTCGGGAATCGAACTCATGACCCCAGTGCTGTGAGGCAGGAGTGCTAACCACTAGGCCACTGTGCTGCCCATTCTTATCTGCCGATTTTGTGTGGATTGTATGAAATTCCACTCTGTGCACACCAAGGAGATAAGAACGAATCCGTCACTTAAGAAAAAATCTTTCTTTAGTTAAGGCCTTAATTGTTCTTAACTGCACTTAAGAATCTCTCCAACCTCTTGACAAAAAAATGATGGAGAAAGGGTGGAGAATGGGAGAAGATCGGGAGGAGATCATACTGACTTAAGAAGAGTAGACGTTTACCTCTGGATCCGTTAGATAGATAAGAAGCAGTTTTCCTTAAAGTTATGCTTAACACTTAAGGAAGCTTGGGGTCATGTTTAAGTCCAAAAAAGCTATAGCAGCAGCGCTGAATAACACTAAACTGTTTAAAAATCATTGTTTGGATTAAAATACCCCTAATCACAACTAAATATGCACAGCATACATCATACACTTCACTCATAACAATTGTTTTATATATTAATGTTAATAATTAAAAAATGGACCATTTAAAAAAAAAAAACATGATGGGTGAATAGTTTTAAAAAATTGCAATGTGAAGTGGTTGATGTGTAATGTCTAATAGTTAGCCTATGCCTTGTTTGATATTTTTGGTTTACGGCTTATAATACGCTAGTATAAATAAAAGGCTTTACAGTTCAATTTGTTTAAACTATGTATATAAAATGTGAGTACTTAAACAATGCGTACTCTTCCATAAGCTACATATAGGAGGAAACTCACACAAACATGGGGGGATATTCAGGCTCCACAGAGATAAGGCTGTGAGTCAAGAATCAAACACATGACTCCACTGTTGGATTGTCAAATGGAAAAATATGTGCATTATATAGACTAGAACGACAAGCTCAACAATATACTATGCCTGCAAGTCATATAAGTGCTAGTGGCAAGCTAAAGTGTTACTGAGAAAAATTAACAATTGCACATGCCAGCAGCACCAAATAAGCCACAACACTAAACTGTTGTAAAACTAATGTTTGCTTTAAATACCCATAATCACAAATAACTATGCACAGCATATACCTGCATACACTTCCCTCATAACAAACAATTTCTTTTTTTATTACTGTAAGTAATTATACAATGTACTATTTTACCCCTAAATCCATGGTAGGTGCACAGTTTTAACAAATTGCAATGTATATTCATTGATGTATAATCTAATAATAGTAATAATAATAATAGACTCTAATTTATTTGTAATTTTTTGCTATCTGCAGATTTTTTTGTGTCTCTGTGACTGGATGTCTAAACGGTATGCAATCTTTTGTAAGCCATAATAATATATCTCTATTTTAAAATGTGCTTTTATTTGGCAGTGGCATACTTTTTCACAAGCTTTATTACATGTCATTTTTGCCTTGGCTTGGCTGTGTATCTCTTATCTGTGGATATTTTCTATTTGTTTGGATTAATTTTATTTTGTTCAGCTGCTTGTCTCTGTTGTATCTTCACACAAATTACAAAATTCAATTTAGGGATATTCCTCAATATGGGTCAAGAATCAAACTCATGACCCCAGTGTTGGCAGGGGGATAGCTAACCACTAAGACAGTGTGCAGATGGAAAAAATCATACATTATATAGACTTGAATGACAAGCACCATTGGGGTATATTTACTAAACTGCGGGTTTGAAAAAGTGGTGATGTTGCCTATAGCAACCAATCAGATTCTAGCTGTCATTTGTTTAGTATAGTCTAGAAAATGGCAGCTGGAATCTGATTGGTTGTTATAAGCAACATCTCCACTTTTTCAAACCCGCAGTTTAGTAAATATACCCATACGTCTGCAAGTCCTATAGGTGCTAGCTAATAGTGCTCCTAACAAACATACAACACAACTGTGGCACTAAAGGCAACATGAAGGTTTAAGTATAAACAATAAAGAATACACACACATTCTCCGACATGAAGAATGTGTCATCTGTAATTTTGTATTGAAAATAAATGTGGATGCTAATGCAACGGCTAATAATTCGCAAGCATAAATAAACATAGACGATACAATACTCAGTATAAACAAAGGCAGGACCAAAACAATTCCTAGCGTACTCTTCTGTAAGTGACACATAGGAGTATCCCACAGAAACATGGGGAGAATATACAAAGTCCACACAGATACGGGCGTGAGTCAGGATTTCAACTCATGACCCTACTGTTGGCAGGTGGAATAGCTAAACACTAATGCAACGTTCATATGGAAAAATACATACATTACTTAGACTACAACGACAAGCACAACAATACACCATGGCTACACCTGATCTAAGTGCTAGATATCACATATGGAACACATGTGATATGTTTGTTTTATGTGCTCAAAACAAACATACAACACAACACAGCATAATTAAATGAACAATTGCACACACCTTCTTAATCACCGCCATGAAGGATCATGTTTTTTTTAGAATTTAAAATGAGAATGTCTATGTAAATGCATCTTAGAATAACTCGCAATCGGAAATAAATGCAAACATTATAGTTATCAGTGTAAAATTAACCAAGAGATACCCGCAAACAGTATTGCATAGAAGCAGCATCAGATCTCGTCATATGATACCACAGTGAGCCATACACCTTCATACACGTTTCTCATTACAATCCACTATAAAAGACTGGTTCATGCACACTTGAAGTTGGTTAGGAGTATATAGTGGAGTTACTGGTGTGGATTTGTATAGTGGACTTTTATTTGTATTGAGAGGTATATTTTCTCTTACTCTTTTATAGACACTTTAAAAGTTTGTATTTGTAAGATATTTATCCCCATATTTGCATGGCTTTGATGTCAATGATTACTATTCTCTGTACATTCCTGCGTGATATGAATGGCGCTATATCATACTTGCCCACTCTCCAGGAATGTCTGGGAGACTCGCAAATTCTGGGTAGGTCTCCTGATCTCTCGGGAGAGCTGGCAATTCTCCTGCATCCTGCCCACTTCCTAGTGAAGTGGGCAGGATGGGAGCCTCAATTATGAGATTTGTGGTGAATTGCATCATTTTGGCCCCGCCCCCGTGCCAAAATGTCGCCCCACCACCACACCCCCTCCCAGAGGACAAAAGCTCAATGTTGGCAAGTATGCGCTATATAAACAATAATAACAAGCAATGTCACTACAAAGTAGAGATGGTCACTGACCCCCGTGTTTTGGTTTTGGATCAGGATTACCTTCGTGTTTTGGTTTTGGTTTTGGCAAAACTGCCTTTGCGTGTTGTGGTTTTGGTTTTGTTTTGCTATTTTTTAAAAAAAATACTATTTTTGGGCTAAAATAACATAATTTAGGTATTATTTTGTACCTACATCATTATTAACCTCACTAACACTAATTTCCAGTCATTTCCATTCAATTTTGACCTCCTTATAGGTCACAATATTATTTTCATACACTTTCAAACAAAGATTGCAGCAGTTCTTGCCAGTTATAAGAAAAAGGCCATTGTCAATCCTGGGCATGAGACCAAAAGTCCATCTCTTAAGTGTGGAATTATTTTTACAAAAATCCTGACAACAGTTGTCTAGCCATTTGTAGAGTTTTTAAAGCCACACTCAGTAGAGGTAGGGACCTTAACCATCTAGGATCCTCATCCATGTTACGGCATTTCAAGTGAGTTCATGGAAAGCTGTTGGAAAAATCAGAAACTTAGGAAAAAAAAATAACAACAAGCAGTCCAGCATCTTCTACCTCCCTTCTCTCATCTAGATCCCAGCACCTGCAATCTACACCCCCAACACCATCATCATCAATATCCCCAGAGGCAACAATTGACTGTTAAACAATCGTTTGCAAGAGGAAGCAAGTATGAATGCTGTCACCCAGTCGCAAAGCGGATCACAGACGCCATGGGGACTATGCTAGTATTAGACCTGCGTTCAATGTCCACTATTAATGGAGCTGGTTTTAGACAGTTACTTGAGGTCTTCTATCCCCGTTACCAAATTCCATCTCAACACCATTTTACTAGAAAAGCTATTCCTCACCTCTACCAGAAGGTTCATAAAAATGTAATTATTGGGATACAAAATGCCATTCTACCCTCAGTACACTTAACCACAGATATGTGGACAAGCGGAACTGGGCAAACTAAAGATTATATGACTGTGACAGCCCACTGGGTTGGTCATTCGCCTTCACCCGCAGGAACAGTAGCAGCATGTACCCAAGTACGTCACATTTATCAGAAGTAGGCTACTCTGTGTGTCAGAGGCTTCGGTAAGAGGCATACAGCTGACAATCTGTTACAAAAAGTAAGGGATGTCATTGCAACATGGCTAATCCTGCTTGGACTCTCCTGAGGATATGTCATTTCTGATAACGACACCAATATTGGTCAAGCATTACAGCGGGAGAGGGGGATTCCATAACATTTCCTGTTTTGCTCACACAATCAACTTGGTGTTACAGAACTTTTAAAAAATGACAATGATTTGCAGGAGATGCTGTTTGTGTCCCGAAAAATTTAGGGTCATTTTCGGGATTCTGTAACAGCATGTAGGAGAATGCAGCAGCTGCAAGAAGAGTAGCATTTGAGGGGAATGTACTTTAGTCCGGCGAAGTAGTCACCTGTGAAGAGAGTGCAGACACGGTTAGCTTGAGTCAAGTGATTGCCTTAATTATACATTTAGAGAAGGAGCTACAGAAATTTAACGGATGAAATAAAACTGTCATGGTTAAATACAGGAATACAGCTAGGAGCCATGAATAAGGTGAAAAACACTCTATGTTTATTTGCAGAAGTGTACAAATAGCAGATAATAATGAGTTTGTAGTAAACACCAGGTGCAGAGCGGATGCAGGAGGTAATATGAACTTGCAGAAAACACCAGGTACACAGCTGATGCAGGGAAGCAGGAGGTATGGAGAGATCCCAAACAGCAGTATGGAGAGATCCCAAGCAGCAGTAACATGAAGAATAACAGAAGGCAGGAACAACAAGTAACAACAGGATGTGACAACAGAGTGTAACATCAATAACCAGCAATGAATGCTGGGAGAGACAGGTATACATAGGGAACACCCAGGTGCCAGGGATAATTAGTGCAGCAGGGTTAACTCCTAAGGGACTAGAAGCAGGCACAATAGCAGCACCTCTGGTGAATAGAGGTGCTGCTGCAACACATAAAAGAAACACAAATAATAAAGTCTAATAGTCCTGGAGGCAGGAGCTACCAATACAAAGCAGCAAGCTGCAGGCAGATCGTGACAAAAAAAAAGTAAATGTGCTAACTATATTTTAATTGTAGATTAACTACTTAATTCGCTTCACCAGGATCCAAGAGCTATCATCATCTTGTAATGCGTCAATTCCTTCAGTTTATCTGGCAACTGCTTGTCGGAAAAAAAGTAGCTTTCCCAAGACACCCAGTGGTGATGCAGATGAGTCTAAAAGAATTGCCCAAAAATCATGACAGCTCTGCCCTAAAATGAACTACTAATTCCATTTGGAAGGCCATTATCGACAATTACATCATAGTACACAGACTTCTATGATGGTGGGATGAATTAGTATTGTTTGAGGAAGATAAGCACTGACCCCTGCCACCTCTCCTGTTTCTGAGTGAGCTATGGTACAATAAAATGTAACTGCAGATTTAGACCAAGCCAGGCAGGCCTATCATTTCTATTTCAGCAATTACAATTAGCAATGGAGCTCTTCTCTTTGGGTGTTACCTATATAACGCAGTAGAATTTGCCTCAAAATTCTACAGACAAGCCTGCTTGTCTTCCTCTTCATCAATGACTCTTAGCAATTGAGCACTAGTCTTTGGGTGTATATTACACCCAAACCTTATTAGTGCAAATTAGGAAAAATACAGTTATTATTATTATTATTAATTTTTATTTATAGGGCGCCACAAAGTATCCGTAGCGCCGTACAAGGACAAACAATGGCACAGTACAAGCTGAAACAGCACAGTACAAGTAACAGTAAGCACTATGACTCTGGGGGCTCAGGCACAGCATGAAAGAGAGGGAGGGAGGGAGGTGAAAAGTGAGTATAGGCAGGTAACTATGGCCCAAGAGGGTGGGCATGGATGACAGGTTGAGAGTCACTGAGGGGAGCGGAGAGAAGCGAGAGGAGACAGAGGGCAGAGGGACTGAGAGGAGGTGAGCTGAGTAGCTGGAGAGCGCAGTTTAAAGTGATGGAAACAGAAGGTAGGAGAGCCCTGCTCAAAGGAGCGAACAATCTAAAGGGAGGGGAAGACAGACAGACACATGGATGAGACGGAGAGACGGGAGAAACGGAGACGGAGTCGAGGAAGGGGGAGAAGGGAAGAAGGGATGAGAATAAGAGGTAGCCGACCGGTGGGAGTTTAGGCATAAGACTGGAAGGCTTTAAGGAAAAGGTGAGTTTTTAATGTTCGTTTGAAAGAGGACAGATTAGGGGAAGTTCTGATGGAGCGGGGGAGCTTGTTACAATGGAGGGGAGCGGCGCGGGAGAAGTCTTGGATACGTGCGTGAGAGGAGGTAATCAGAGTGGAAGAGAGGTGACGATCGTTGGATGATCGCAGTGAGCGGGAGGGAGTGTAAATAGAGATAAGGTTAGAGATGTAGGGAGCAGTGGAGTTGGTGAGGGCCTTGTAAGTCAGAGTGAGGAGCTTGAAAAGGATTCTGTAGGGGAAGGGGAGCCAGTGAAGGGCTTGGTAGAGTGGGGATACAGAGGTGGAACGGCGAGAGAGGAAAATAAGCCTAGCAGCGGCGTTAAGTAAAGATCTAAGGGGAGCGAGATGACAGAGGGGAGGCCGATAAGGAGAAGGTTGCAGTAGTCCAAGCGGGAGATAATCAGAGAGTGGACGAGAGATTTGGTGGCATCCTGGGAGAGGAAGGGCCGAATGCGGGCAATGTTGCGAAGCTGGAAACGGCAGGATTTGGCGAGAGAGTGAATGTGAGGGGCAAAGGAGAGAGAGGAGTCGAGGATGACACCTAGGCAGCGGAGTTGGGGAACAGGGGAGATAGATGAGTTGTCAACAGTGATGGAGAGGTCAGAGGGGAAGGAGGTACGAGAGGGAGGAAAGACAATGAGTTCAGTTTTAACAAGATTGAGTTTAAGAAATCTAGAGGACATCCAGGAGGAGATGGCAGAGAGGCATGCGGATACCCTGGAGAGAAGGGAGGGAGAGAGATCAGGAGAGGAAAGGTAGAGTTGAGTGTCATCAGCATAAAGGTGGTACTTGAGGCCGAAGGAGCTGATGAGTGCACCCAGAGAAGAGGTGTATAGTGAGAATAGTAAGGGTCCAAGGACAGAGCCCTGAGGGACCCCAACTGGAAGGGAGGAAGAAGGGGAGAGAGAATCAGAGGTGGAAACAGAGAAGGAACGGTCGGCAAGGTAAGAGGTGAACCAGGAGAGGACGGTACCGGAGAGGCCAATGGACTGAAGGGTGTGAAGCAGGAGGGGGTGGTCAACGGTGTCAAAGGATGCTGAGAGGTCGAGGAGAATCAGGAGGGAGTAGTGGCCCATGGCTTTAGCCGAGAGGAGATCATTTGTAACTTGAGCCAGGGCAGTTTCAGTGGAATGGAGGGGGCGGAAGCCTGATTGGAGAGGGTCAAGGAGGGAGTGTTCAGAGAGGTAGGTGGAGAGACGGTTGCAGACAAGTCTCTCGAGTATTTTGGAGGGGAATGGGGCGGTAATTAGAGAGTGAGGTGGGGTCAAGATTGGGTTTCTTGAGAATGGGTGAGACGAGAGCATGTTTAAAGGCGGAGGGGAAGATGCCGGTGGAGAGGGACAGATTAAAGAGGTGAGCGAGGTGGGAGCAGGTGGAGGCGGAATGGGAGCGAAGAAGGTGAGAAGGGATGGGGTCCTGGGGGCAGGTAGAAGGGGGCGAAGAAGAAATGAGAGAGTGGATCCCTGCTAGGCCCTCCACCATCCTTTGCATGTTAGTAGTAGGATTGGTTGGAGTTATGGGCAAGGTCACACATTTTTTGGTAAAATCTTTCAAACCAGCCCAGATGTCAAACTGTTGTGGTCTGCCACCTGCGTCATCCCTGCTTGTGTTTGGAAAGTGCAATTTGGTGCCAGAACTGCTGCCACTCGTGCCACACTGCTGCCACTGGTGCAGAACTTACCCAATCAACCGCATCCTCATTAGCCCTCTCGTCGGCCATACATATCTCCCCCTCATCCTCTTCTAATTCCAAAGTGTCATCCTCACTTGGTGTATCACCGGCTACAGTCGGGCTGTTCAGGTACACATCAGCAGAAATGCTGAAAGGGCCCTTCTTTATGGGTACACTATCAGAATGGTCACGATTACACATACTACTCGCGGATGGACTCTCCACAGGGATTGGTCTCATTTCTGATTCTGAGTCTACATTTTCCTCTAATGCCTTACTGTTTTCTTGCAGTTCAGCTTTCACACATAACAGTAGTTGTGCACCACTTTTGGACTCCAAATTGCTTGGTCTTGCTTGGTCACGACGAGTGACCTTACAAGAAGAAGGCTCAGTAACATTTTTAGATCTCACACTAATAGAGAAAGGTGAAGGCCTCATTCTTTCTTTGCCACTGCGTGTGTAGAATGGCATGTTGGCAATTTTTTTTTTGTCTGCAGTTACACCTCTTTTTCTCTTCAACACGGTAAATGTTTTTTTGTGTGTTTTTTTCCCCTGACTTAAAAAGACTATGTACTTTTACACCTGCTTGTTGATCCTGCTCATATGTGGACTGCTGTGAATCGATTTTAATGAGACCCCATGCACTTGTAGTGCAAATTCAGAAATATATAGTGCTGCTATATAATAATTTCAGCACCAGAAAAATTGCATTTTTCAAAGAGGGGAATATCTGACACCCCAAGCACTTGTAGTGCAAATTCAGAAATATATACTGCTGGTATATAGTAATTTCAACACCAGAAAATGACTTTTTTAGAACTGGGGAATATCTGACACCCCAAAACCTTGTAGTGAAAATTCAGAATAATATAATGCTGGTATCTAATAATTTCAGCACCAGAAAATAGATTTTTGGAAAAAGGGCAATATGTCACACCCCAAGCACTTGTAGTGCAAATTCCAAAATATATACTGCTGGTATAATACTATTTCTGCAGGCAGAAAATACTTTCTAGAGGAGGGAATATGACACCCCAAACAGTTGGTAATGTTTGCAAAAATGCCTCCTCTATCCTCCTCTCTTCCTGCTGTAATAAGTGCTCTAATAAGTGGTCTAATGAGTGCTCTCTCCCTGCTCTAATGCTGAGCCCTATCCCTTCTCTCTCCCTCTGTCAAATGGCGCTGGATTGCTGTGGAGGCAGATATTTAAGCATTTCGAGCTCCGAGATCCGACGACGTCACAATGACGTTTTGTCTCGATTTCGATTCCGAATAGGCGGGAGAGTACCGAGCCTGCTCGGCTCCATACTCGGATACCTCAAGTTCGGGCGGGTTCGGTTCTCGGCAAACCGAGCCCACCCATCTCTACTACATAGTACCCTTACCCCACCAAGACTGCATTCTTGCATGTTCTTACAAAATATTTTTTTAGGCTTACACAATTGCAAAGAACACAAACATATTTACTAGGCAACAGAAGCTTATTATACATACTATGTTAGGATAGAAATACCCTTTAACATGCTAAACATTTTCCTGTTAAATAAATGTTAAACAAAACAATTATATCTTTGTACATGTAGCAGAGAGTTTCCCTCTGGCTCATTCATACAGTGCTTCCTTAGGGAAGACACAGCAGGTAGGTCGGTAATTAGAATAACTCTGTTTCGGGAACATGAAAATGGGATGACATATTGTCACCCAATAAATTAGCTATTTGTTAGCTTACCAGAGAATATAGATAATGTAACTTGTACCTTTTTCTATGGAATAAACAATTTTTGCTTTACTTGGAATGCTGGTGCTGGACAGTTCATTTTTCTAATGGAATTTTTATGTTTTACTGACATAGACTAAAGGGTAAATTCTGCTTCCTGGAGTAGATGTTTACAGGCTGTATGGATATTATGCTTAATTATGCAGTGGGTGGGCAGATACATCCAAAATGAGCCTTACATCTATTCCATATATATATAGAACTATTATAATGTATATGAAGTCTTTTATATAAAGACAAACTTAAAATAATTACTCTTTATCATAGCATGCACTGGCTGATTGCCTTTATATAACAGTCCACCTTAGTTGCGTAATAGATATATAGCAGCTGTGTTGAAAGAAAAACATGAAGTACATCTAGTTCAACCTTGTATTATTTTCAGTCATCTGTAATGATTTTGGCAATGTGCACCTATGCTGATAGCATTAAGATTAAAATAACAGCAGTACTCATACCTTTAACTGGGCTGTACATGTTTATAATCCGAGGTAAATACAATAACTGTTATAAGCACAGTTATAGTATCTATTTTTGCTGATAACCCTCCTGATTGCAATCATATGGCTATTGTTGACTTCTGGGTTGACTCCCTTCATTCCCTTGGCCTTCACAGCACTCTTCTCTCCTTGTTTACCTCCTACCTTTGTGTCAGGAAGAGGAGCAACAGTCCCAGTTCTGCCTGGACCCACCAAATAATATTCTCCAGACAATATATCTGTGTTAATAAAACAGCTAATAGCTCTGCAGGGGCCTGGACCCTCCACGTGGTCTACAAGAGGTTTCAAGCAGAAGAGGAGGCCTCCGACTGTGGGGAAACGTTATACGGGCTTCTCACTGTTCTATCTGTGTGTTGGGCTGGTTACACAAGTGCTAGCTCTGTTTGTAAGGAGGGTTTTTGTCTCTGGAAGGTGACTGTTCCTGTTGATTCTCTCTTCAATGTGGCTTCTATTGCCCAATGTAAATTACAGAATTGACTAAGGCTGCAATATATATTGGGCAATGAAAGGAGTGTAGGTGGGTAGGTGAGGGGGTATATAATTTATATTGTTGTAAGTATAATAAATCCATTAATCAGAATCAACATCAGCATTTGAATCATGGTATAATTTTGCCTTATAATCCTACTATTCACAAAACCACCACATACCCAGTCTCTTACAATGTGAAATACCAAGACCTTCAAACATTCTACCCAAGAAAAAGAGATTCCGCTCTACAAGTGGAATCTTGCACCTCTCCTATTTAAATTACCAGGAGTGGATTTATGGGCCATTAATGTGGAGAGAAGACCTGAATAACTCTGTGGAGTGGTTTCAGATTCTGAGAGGTTTCAGATTCGATCACCCTAAGGTGCCTGTATTTGTTTGCAGCTGAAGGGGCTTTATGTAGTTTTTGGTGGATAATCTGCCTTTAAATTCATTTAAAAAATAATGAAGGTGATAGGATAAATCTATATTTTAGTAAGTATTAGACATAAAAGTTGGGGGTATATATGTTTTAATATATGAAAATGGATAGTTGTATGGTTGGAGTATTATAGAATTCATTCATATACAGTCAAGTCCATAAATATTGGACTTAGAAACCGTTGTAATTCCTACATTGTTCACCTGATTTGGATGTAAATACCCTAAAATTAAAGCTGAAAGTCTGCAGTTAAAGCACATCTTGTTAGTTTCATTTAAAATCCATTGTGGTGGTGTATAGAGCCTAAAACATGAGAATTGTGTCAATCTCCCAATATTTATGGACTTGACTGTATTATTGACCAGATATTTTGGTTTTATTTTATTATAAATTTGGAATTTGTGCTTATGATTGTATACTATTTTGTAAGCTCTTTTATTTCTGTTGTAAGAATTTAAATAACCAATCAGCATATAAATGGTTTTATGTTAATTCTATTTATGTTTTATTCTTTATTTCTTTTATTGTTTTGGTGCTTGGTGTTTACTAACCCCCAAGAAATGCCTAATTCAAGTAAATTAATTGATTTAAATGATCACTTTACAAATTTTATTTTACTGCTACATTAAAGGACTCGTCCATTTTCCAGAAAGTGGCTTCTTTTTAAATCTTTGAGGGTTAAACCCGCACCATACTTACCAACTTAGAGGGAGGGGAGGTCAGGTTGCAAGTGTGGGAGGGGGTGTGGTGAGCAAATTGTGTCACAGTAGCCCCACCCCTGTTGCAATTTATGGCTTTGCCCTGCAGGGGTGGGGCTTAATGTCAAGATTTGTGTCAATAAGCACTGACCCCGAAGTTTGAGAGCCTCGCAGACATTCCAGGAGAGTAGACAATTATGACACACATATTTGCCATTGCAACCTGTAAGCTATAGTATAGAAAACACAGAACTGCCTTGCCTCCTGTGGAGTAATCCTGTTTAGTTGCTCCGGATAATAGACTCTGCTATGCAGTTTAAGGACTGTCTGGCCCACCTCCTCCCACTTCAGATTTTATTTTGTGTTACCTTCTCTGCAACTGTTAGGTCTGTGCAGGTAGGTTCCAAGAACTAACTACTCCATAAAGGCTACTGGCAGCTTGGTGATTATATCACAGAGTCATTGGATAGATGCCGGCAGTGGATAGTTTACAGAAACAATCATTGCATAAGGACTGCATTCTGAAAAGATGCAAAACATGGAAAACATTTATAGTGAGATTCCCAGAAGTTCTTACAAAAAATATCTGTAGGGTCACAAAAAAATAAAACAAAGAACACAGACATATTTCTCAGCTTTATTATGAATGTCATTTTAAGATGGAATTACCCTTTAACATATTAAACATTTTCCTTTCAGCTTGTTCTCACCCAAAATAATTATATCTTTACAACCTTTGTACACTGTAGTGGAGAATTCCCCTCTGGACAACAAAAGGCTCATTCATACAGTGTCTCATTTGGGAAGGCCGAGCATGTTGATAAGGGAAGTGGAAGAAACCATTTACGGGACATAGAAGGGATGAAAAATATTTATTCTGGAAAGATATCCAATAAATTACTTGTTTTGTATAAAACACAGGTACTCCTATGTCTGAGAGCTCATTTGTTCACATTTTATTACTTGGTGATTCCTGGCAAGTTTTCTATCATCTGTCATGATATCTTTACCACCATCCACCATGATGACTAAGACTAGAGAGAGACTACAGAAAAGGAGACTGCCTTGTTAATGCTCCCTCTTTTTGTTCTCTTCCTCCTGTTTGCTGCCTCTCAGCAAAAGCTTGCTGGATGTATAATGCCTTGACATCGGTTATTGGGCTGGAACTTCCTTAGCATAACCACTGTCAGGATTCCGGGTCTCCTGATGGCTCTATGATAATGCCAACCTTAGAGGAATGTACTTGGATTTAACCAGGCCCAAGCTGACACCACCAAATTAGTTCTGTAGCCTTCCCCTATTTATCCGGTTGTACAGAAATGGGTTTAAATGACACACCTAGGCAAATATCTTGAACCAGAACACAGGTTTTAGTAAGCAAATACTCACAGCTATAACTTTATTATGACTATTAAACACTGTACAAGCCTGGCAATTGATCTCTAGTCTCCTGGGCCCCCTGTTTTGCTCTCAACAGAGCAGAGCAGTGGCCTCTTTGAAGTATGTGTGTCAGGCGCTGTCCCCACTGATCCCCTGTCAGACGGGGACGGACGGACGCCTGCCTTCCTGGCCGTAGTGCTCTGTTGCTTAGCAACAGACATGCTGCGGCTTCCACCTCAGCCTCCTGTCGGGCGCATGCGCCGTGCGCCGTCCCGTTGCCTAGCAACGGGACGCTACCTCTACTGCAGCGTGCCGCCTCCTGGCTCCTCCAATCACTGCCTAGTCTGCCCTATTTAAACCTGGCTCTGGCGCCATTAGGGTGCCAGAGTAACAGGTCCCTGTCTCTAGTATTATAGTGGTGATTTCCCTGTTGTGACCCAGCTTCCCTGACCATTCTCCAGTGTTTCTGATGCCCTGTTGTGACCCGGCTTGTCGACCATCCTTCTATCTGCGTGACTCATATTGTTCCTGCGACCTTGGCTTGTTGACTGCCCTTCTGGATTCTCCTTTGCATTCCCGATTGGCTTTACCCGGACCGTCTGAGTCTTCTACACTACACCGGCAACTGGCTAGTAGGACCGCGACCTGCGTGCCCTGTGCAGCGAAGTCTAAACCTCCTTGCAGGGGTCCCTGGCGAATACCAGGGCTACATTAGACTCTGCACCTGCTAGTTCAGTAGTGCTAATACCGGTTAGTGTTTTCCTTCATTGCAGTCCTCAGTAAGGCCTACAGCCTGACAATGTGTGGTCTCCAGTAGTTGCATTTTGATGTCTCAGAAGAGTCTTCCATTCTGCTTTTTTCAGAGCCGAGCAGGGGTCCTGAGGGTAATGGTACTCTTAAAGGGGGGCACGTGGGTTTGCCCAGCATTACTGTTCCATATTCACCTCCAGGTCCCATAGCATCCTCCAGGTTTACTACAATGTATTGATTGCTCCTGCTGACAAGGCAATGGTCAGGCTCAAATGTCACGCTCTTTTGGGCACACAGGGCCAACTGATCTTGTATAAATTAACACATAATCCCCAGTCAGTCCTGTCACCCAAGCTCCCCATTTGCTCTCTGTCACCATCACTTTTGTTTGCCTAGTAAGAAGGGGGAGCCACACTTTGGACAATTTTATAAGCAACCCCTATCTCTAGTGCATCTAGTGTTCGCGTATGGTCCCTAATCGGTCTGAACATCCTGATGTGGAAGGATTCCTAATGTTGGTAAATACGGGAATTACACAAGAGCATTGTTCCAACAGGAGCCTAATCACTCCCTATAATGACCTCCTTCCTGAATTAAAACTATTTAGTGCTTTTTAGGCTAGCTGTGGCTCTAGCTCAACTGACACTTTCGGTGGTTAATAGCCTTCCACTAATACGCAATATCACAGTAGTAGCTGGGCTGCAAATAAACAACAACATCCTTAAATCACAGTTTTGGGTGGTTAGAACTCTTCCAAGGAGTTTGCAGGGTATAATAGAGTATGTAACACCACAAATATATAAATACATAGATATAACTTACGCATGACAATGTCTAAAAAACTGTGGGGAAATTTCATCAAACAATCTTCCAATCAAGAGTGAGTCCTCGGTGGGCTTGACTTATTTTGTAGTATGCCGAATACTCCCATCTCATCACATCAACTCAAAAGATGTGAAAGGGCAAGTCCCGGCTGTATTCAGGTATCTTGGGTGGGTAAGTAGATGTGTGAATATGTAAATCACTCTCACATATGTATTCTGTGTGTCCCTACCATGGTGGAGGGGGTGGAGGAAACTTGTGTAAAGCTGGCCGTGACTAGCGTCACCTTAGTCACTTGGCAATAAATACACCATGAAGGATTTATTATTGTGTCCTTACGTTCACCAAAACCATTTATTAATGTTTCACATTTAAATCACATACACATGTAGCATAATCCCACCTGGGCTTCGTAAATTCACAAAGAATCACGGAGAATATGCTAGATAAAATTTATTTAATCTTAAAAATGTTTCCAAGGTTTAGTTACAAAAAAATTAATGGCAAGGCATACAATATGTTGCACAAATAAGTTTCAGAAAATAAATTAGTCTTACTTAGTTTAGATTAGGTGTGTGTGAGGGAACACAACTGAGAAAAATGAGACATTTCAGACTTGATAGACCCCCTCATGCACACTATAATGTCTAAAGCAGAAGATTTGAAACCTTCCTCGACATAGCTCTCACCACAGCATTTGGAGTTTAGCTGTCAATAAGGACGGATTGATCTCCATATGTCACACGGCTTTCGAAGTAAGCCAGGGATATCCTGAGCTCTGGAATGTTCACAGGACCTGATTTCTCACCTCTTCTCGATCCATTTGGCTGGTCATGTCCACATTCTCTGCATATCAAAAAAACTCCTCAGAGATGCTTATCTATCTCTGTATAATTTCAAAAGATTATTGACACTTGCATAGGTTCAAACTCATGTCATTTAGCAAAGCACATGTTTAGATTACATTACAAAGTTACATAAAATATTCACATTGTAATACATGAATTCAACAGAAAATAACAGTCATTAGATATGCTACATATTCATCACACTTGGTATATAACTGTGCACTCTTATCTGAATTATATGTCGGTGACTTGGTTTCTGTTTATATTGTATTATGGTCACTTGAATGCTTTCTGTAGTGTATGGCTGCCACTAGAATGGTCTCTGTATTGTATATCATCACTTGGATGCTCTCTGCATTCTATACCAGTAATTAGCATGCTCTCTGTGTTGCATATCAGTCAATAGGATGCTCTCTGTATCATATGGTGGTCACAAGAATGGTCTCTGCATTGTATATCGGTCACCAGGATGCTCTCTTTTTTTTGTATCTTTCAGTAGTATTGGGCAAATTTTTATGCATAAAAGTATAATACCTGCTTTTGTCTTACTTGCTATACATTCCTCTTATTTCCACTGGAAGATGCAATATGCAGTCTTCTGCCTCTACTGACTAAATACCAATGTTTATGGCTTAATAGCAATAATTATAATATATATATATATATATTTATATATATATATATATATATATATATATATATATATATATATATATATATGAAGAAGTTTGTTTGTTTGTAGGCGAATGTCTTCAACACTCCTGCACCAATTTGGATGTAATCAAAGCGAGGTGGTCCAGTTTGATCCCGGACATATTTTAAGGTGTTTAGGGATGTTGGTGTACACTGGTCAGAACCTTCCACTGGATGGTTTTGGATGAAAATTCCAAAAGACTCTTAACATTAGATCCCAGAAGACATACTAGGGGGTGTAGGTATCAATTGGACCTCCTGTTGGTGTACACTGGCCAGAACTTTGAACTGGGGAGCCTGTTCTGGGCCCTCCACTGGATGAATTTGGTTTGTTTACATTCAGACACCCCTGCAGTGATTGGGAGATTAAACAAATTCGAGGGGGTCTAGTTGGATCCTGGCCAGGATTTAAGGGGGTTAGGGTTTATGTCAGATCTCCCGTTGGTATACACTGGGCAGAACATTGACCCAGTGAGCCTGTTCTAAATATTCCACTTAATGGATTTGAACAAAACTTTCACAGACTGGTAACATTCGATCCCAGAAGACATACAAGGGGGTTGAGGTTCCAGTCGGACCTCTCATTAGTGTGCACTGGACAGAATTTTGACGTGGGGAGCTTGTTTTGGGCCTTCCACTTGATGGATCTGGTTTGTTTGTCTTTCCAGTTATGCATTTGGAAACCCTTGCACCAATCGGGATGAAACCAATGCAAAGTGGTCCAGTTGTATCCTGGACAGGTTTTAAGGGGGTTAGGGTCCCGTTCGGACCTCCCATTGGTTTACGCTGGTAAGAATTTTAACCTGGGGAGCCTATTCTGAGCCTTCTACTGGATGGATTTGGATGATAATTTCACAGACTTGTAACATTGGAATCAAGAAGACCTACTAGGGGATTTAGGTCCCGGTCGGACCTCGCGTTGGTGTACACTGGTCAGAACTTTGACCCAGGAAGCCTGTTTTGGGTCTTCCATTGGATGGATTTGGTTAACATTTAATATAAAAGCAAAAATGACACTAGGCAGCTACCTAATCAGTGTGTTGGAAGAGCTTCTAATCTATTTTTAAAATATTAACATTTACATACAACTCATTGCTAACTTAACAATGTGAAGATTTAAACATGGTCAATGTCGGGTACTTCAGCTAGTTAATAAAATAAATAACAACTAATAGAAGCCCTGGAAAGAATCAGTGCTACAGATAAATATGTATAAATAATTTGCAGGACTGATTTCTCCAATTCCCCCTTGTGGTTGTCTGCCATGTCAGAATGTATATTTATCAGCAGCAGTAATTCTTCCCAGGGCTTCTCATCACTGTCAGCATATACATCGATCAGTCACAACATTAAAACTAATATTGTGTAGGTCCCCCTTGTGCTGCCAAAAGAGATCCAACCCATCGAGGTATGGACACCATAAGACCTTTGAAGGTGTCCTGTGGTATCTGGCACCAAGTCATTAGCAACAGAGCCTTTAATTTCTGTAGGTTGAGTGTTGGTGCCTCCATGGCTCGGACTTGTTTTTCAAACACATCCCACAGATGCTTGATTGGATTGACATCTGGAGAATTTGGAGTTCAAGTCAACACCTTGAACTCTTTGTCATGGTCCTCAAACCATTCCTGAACAATTTTTTCAGTGTAGCAAGGCGCATTATCCTGCTGAAAGTGGCCACTACCATCAGAGAATACCATTGCCATGAATGGGTGTACTTGGTCTGCAACAAAGTTTAGGAACAGGGGCAAACGCAGGATTTTTAAGGGGGGGTTTCCGCCCCCTCCCCCCAAAAAAAAGAGAGCGAGAGAGAGCTGCTCCATTTTGGCGAGTCTGAAATGTACAGCAGCCTCTAGCTGTCAAAGAAGCGTCCGGGGCAGTGCTGTATTGTACTACAATACAGCACTGACATCGCCGCGGCTGCTGTACAGAACCGTTCGTTCGTGGAGGTAGGTGGAATGTGTCAAAGTAACATGCACAAGACTGCCACGACCAAGCTTTCCCAGCAGAACATTGCTCAGAGCATCACAGAGACTTTCTTCCTTTCCATAGTCCATCCTGGTGCCGCCTTTTTCCCAGGTGAACGATGCACATGGTTGTCCTCATGATATTAAATTAAATGTGATTCACCAGACCAAGCCATCTTCTTCCTTTGCTCCATGGTCCAGTTCTGGTGCTCACGTGCCCATTGTAGGCACTTTTGTCGATTGACAGTGGTCAGCAGGGGTACTCTGACCGGTCTGCGGCTAAGCAACCCCATACACAGCCAGCTGCAATTCACTGAGTGTTCTGACAAATATCTATAATAGCTAGCATTAACTTTTAATTTGTGCAACAGGAGCTCTTCTGTAGGATTGGACCAGACGGGTCATCAATGAGCCTTTGGCTCCCATGATCCTGTGACCACTTTCGGTAGGTACTAACCACTGCATTCCAGGAACAACCCACAAGACCTGCTGTTTTTGAGATGATCTGGCTCAGTCGTCTAGCCCTCACAATTTGGCCACTGTCAAAGTCGCTTAGATCCTTATGCTTGCTCACTTTTCTGGCTTTTACACATCAACTTCAAAAACTGAATGTTCACTCGCTGCCTAATATATTCCACCCCTTGACAGGTGGCACTATAGCGCATTAATCAATACTTTTTACTTCACTCCTCAGTGGTTTTAATGTTGTGACTGATCAATATATATATGTATATATATATATATATATATATATATATGTATATGTGTCGCACTTCTCTTCCCTGCTTCTCAGAGCCCCATCTGCCACAATCCCCTTCCCTGCTTCCAGGAACCCTATATGATAAACTCTACCTATGTCACATGCCGTATTCAACACGTGCCGTATCCTTCGGCTTACTCACCAGGGTCCGGTGCACAGGGTTGGATTCCTGTACTAGGCTCCTCCGCTCTGATGGCATCCAGTGGTTTCCTACATCTTGGTGTTTTGTCATTTAAAGTTTTATAAGTAACTCTCCCATTGGCTAAATGCCTTTCACTCCCCTCCTCCAGAGAACTATTTAAGACACCTGTTCTGACAATAGGGTGCCAGATAATCATATATGTAAATCTGCCCACAGTGTACAGTTTGGCCCAAAGACCTATATACAGAACTCTGCTTGACCTTGCAACATAGTGGAAAAATGGGCCCCGCAACCTCTTTATGATCAGGGAATGTCCTGAAAGACCCCACATTTGTCAATGCAGATACCAAAAATTCAGGCCTATAACAGTTGCAATTCCAACATCCACACTCTCTATATGCTCGAACTGCTTAAATGAGCCTCCCTCAATGCCCAACCTCTACAGTGGGCCAGATTAGGCTTCGCATATAGAGAGATTGATCCTTTGCTTGAGAAATTTAGACACAACAGAACCTGGGACTGAATAATGCTATTTCAAGGAATAGAATCAATGACCATCCATATATGAGCTAAAAATTCCACAGACAGACACAGGCATGGGCGAACCGAGCTGGGTCCTGATAGAATGCAGGACTTTCCTCCACTATTTGTTTTTAATGTATAAGGGGAGCTGGGCAGCCAAGTCATTGCTGTGCTTCTGGTGGTGGCCCCTCCCCCAGGACCAGTCCCTTTATTCCCTCTATTTTCTATCCATCCCTTTCCAACCTTATACCCAGGAGAATTCATCACTGCATCACATATTTCCACAACATTCTATAGAACCGATAAGTGTGGTGGTGGGGGGGTTTATGTCATGTTGGGACTGATGGGGTGGTTATTAATGTTATATGGGAACTAGTGTGGTGTGCTAATGTTATGTACAGATAGGTGTGAGGGGTTAATATTATGTGTGGCTAGTGTGTAGGGGTTATTGCTATGTGAGGTTAATGGGAGGCTAATTTTATGCAGGCAATCGTGGGTTATTAATGTAATTTGGTGCTATTAATGTAATGTGGAGTTGGTGGGAGCTATTAATATATTTTAGATGCTATTAATACAATGTGGATTCTCCGATATATGTGTGTATATTATAAATTTGATGTTGGGGCTGGTTAGATGGAATTAAACCTATTTATTATATATGAATGCTATTTAATGTGTAGGCAGATTGAGAGTGGCTATTTACTAAATGTAATTGCTATTAATTTTAGTGTTGGGGCTGACTTGGATGCAGAAGTCCTCATTATTACATATGGAGGCTACTGACTTAACGTCAGGGCTGATTGAAATAAGGATGACCTACAGTATTTACCCTTTGCTCTGCTTTCTAGGAGGTGATTAGTATATATTCCTTTTTCAAATAGGGTCCCAACATTCCAGGATCCAGACAAGCAGCAAAGGAGCATTAGACACGAGCAGCAGTAGGTCATTAATGTTGCAAGAACAGGAAAGATAGGTCAGCACAGTCTGCCAATTGTCCCGATCCCGGAGGGAGAGACCCAATTTTGAGATACTGCTCCAAGCTCTCTGGACATAGACCTTGACCTATCATCACCTACTGATAGTTTGTTACTAACAGAAGTGGCAAAGAACATTTCTGTAAGAGCAAAACTGTGGGCCTGCAGTGCCAAAGATGTTATGTGCTGTCTTTTATGCTCTTTCTAAATTAATGCACTTTTCTTTGCGACACACGCATGAAATTTGCATATGAAAATGTCTTCAACTGCAGTGGTGCAGTGTTTAGCATGTTCTCATGGGAGGAACTGGGCGGGTTGGACCATAGCAAACTAAATGTGGGCTGGGCACACTTGTGCACCTCATATTACGTCCACATGCACAGAAAATTAATTTGTTTTGCTGTAAGAGGTATTAAATTCTTATCACAGGTGATAATAGTGCATTTATGGGTCGTTACTCGGTTTGCGTTGCATTTTGTTTGCTAAGTGGACTGAGAGGATGAACGTAGCTTGGACATTCCTCCTCCGGTCTATGGTGGTGGGGCACACTAGGAGTAATTGGAGTAATCCACCCGGTTAAATGTTGCCAATCAGCCCCTGACTGTACAGCATCAACTTCAGGCAGTCAGTGGAGTGTTTCTATACTTGCAAATGTGCGGCCAGCATAGGGGCACATATGTTGTGCATGTGCAGGTTAGGTAACCACTTGCTCCTGGCCTCCCTAAACCTTAATGCTTACCCGGCTACAGCTAAACTGTTACTGTTACCTCCATCTAATACATTGCAGACATGGCGGCATTTGAAATGGTCCCACTACCAAAAGTAACTGTCTGGGTAAAATGGAATTCTTATAATTTCCACACAAGTGGAAACTTCCTTTTATATACTTGGTGGTTTGTTATAATTACTGGCTACAAAAAAGTATAACATGTAGGCACACCATCACTTACCTGAATCAAGGAGTCATCTCTAGCACAGCCCTTGTTCCTGGAAAACTAAGTCAGTCAATGCTGTTTCATTAGAGCTGTATTGAAGAACTCTGGACAGTTTGAAGTATGAAGTCTGCAATGTGCTCATTTGCCCTTCAGGGGGCTACTCCCCACCCCACCGAGTCCTCTCACACACTCTCACTTACTATATGAGGGAGAGAAGATGTAATAAGGTATAATAAAAGTGAAAAAAACTTCATAAGAACAACAATGAACACACATTTTAAAACTCCATGAAAAACGGGTCAGAACACGGTTATAGGACCATCTTTGGAATTAAATGACATGCTTGTTATCTTCAATTCAATCATCTATCGTGCATCCCAGTGGTCACCTCTAGTCATATGAGTGCAGTCAGGAAGGTTATCTGTACAAATAGATACAGTGACTGTGTTTATAGCAGCTATTGCATTTTACTTCTCTGCTTATATGAGTATAGTCCAGGAAAATATGGGATAATTGCTGTTATCTCAGTCTTTATGCTGCTGCTTCCAGTAATGGTGCATTGCAAAAACTATGGCAGACAACTGAAAATAATACAAGGTGGAACTAGATGTACTTTCTGGTCTCCTATAAACATAATTATTTCTACATATTTGTTACATTACTATGGTAGACAGTCTACCGTAGACTGTGACGTAAATAAAATCATTCAGTAAATGCTAAGTTACATAGCCCTTTTTTTGAGTTTGTTTGATATAAAAAAGACACAATAAAACATCTTAAATATAGTTTTAGAAGTTCTCTATACATAATACAGATGGAAGCAGTGTCAGACTGGGGGCAGAAAGGGCCCACAGGGGGAATGCAATGGTAGGGGTCCATGAAATAGTTTGTATGTGTGATACCACAAGAGGAAGCATGGCCAACTCACAGAATACAGTTTTGTTTTGTTTTTTAGCATTTGATAATTATTTTTTCTTCTGAAGTCTCCAGTAGAGCCATGAAAGTGGTGCAGGGAGTCCGGCCTAAAGTCTGAAACAGGAGATGAGGTGCAGCATGTCTGGAAGTGGGGACGGAAAATTTGTTAGCGGGGCCAGCGTCAGCATGGGGTGACCGGCAGCGAGGATCAGTGTGGCAGCAGGTAGGGTATCGCGAAGCTGGTTACACCACCAAGTCGCGTTCTCCGGATAGATTCAATGAAGCTGAGAGGCATATAGAGCTGGATACCAGGATCTGCTGATAAGGAATGAATACAGGATACCAGGATACACAGGGTATTCAAATGAATACAGGAGCCAAACAATCCAGCAGCTTAGTAGGCTACATGCCATGACGGCCTGGACTTAACAGTGATTATAGCAGGAACTGGTCAAGCTAAAGTTGTCAGGCACTGTCATAAATGGATGTGTGTTTTCCAGTGGGAAGCTAGGGCATCTGATTTTGTTGGGCACCTGTCACTTTAATGTGTGCCTTCGGTGTTCCACAAGACCACGGGTGACATATGGTCTGTAAGGCTTTAGAGGGACCCTAGGTTGCAGCTAACAGAATCAGACTTTACAGGTCAGTAGGTTAGGAGATGGATCCCAATGTTAGCAGATTAACACAGGTAGTCTCAAAAGCAGAGACGAAACACAACTGTCTCCATGTACCCCCTTTTCTTAAATGAAAGTACAAACAAACTTAAAAGAATTACTCTGTATCACAGCAGGTACTGACTGATTACATCTGCCCATCTATATTGAGAACAGAGAGGGGTCCCTGGAGGCGAAAATGGCAACACCCAGCCCCCCACCTAAATTTTGTTAAGGGGACTGTCGATGCTCTGTTCTGACCCTTGCATAAAGATTATAATAACTGCAATCTCATACATTAACCTGGGCTGTAAGCACATATGTAATATGCAATAACTCTAGTTACTATATATGTTTCTACATTTGGAAGAGAAAATGAAAGCTGATTACACTCATAACTAGTGTTGTTTATTGGGTTGCACAGTAGATGTATGGGTCAATTGGAAAAAATAGCTTTTATTTTAGTTCAGGAATTTGACTATAACTGTGTCCTGACCTCTTTACACCTGTGTGAAGTCTCCTTCATTAAGTTTTACAATAAGTGTGTTCTTTGTTTGTGGTTATTACCTTCTTAAAGGGGTTGGCCTTTTTTGGCAAACACCTCCTAGGCAACCTCTTCTTAATCAATCTTGTTTCTAATGTGTGTTAAAAACAGGGGCTCATCCTCCTGCAAACTGTCAATTTCTTTGATATTAAAAATCTACATTTGTGGTACATACCATTCTGTTAGATCTAATAAAGCTTATGAATTAAAGTACAAACAACTCATACATAAATATGCATGGTAGTCTGAATAAGGGACATGAAGTTCAACCTTTCAGTTGCCGCCTTAGACAGGAGAATCACTGAATGCACCCATGGCCGTATGGAAACCCCAGTCATTGAGACATAGCTGAACAGCAAACTGGAATATCAGAGATGGGATAAAGTGAACGTGCCACAGAAAAGGTCACCATACCCCCACTGTTATGAACTCCACAATCAGTGACTGATAACCCCTAAACAGAACCTGTGGCGTGGTATGTTTTTCATCATTAGCAGACGCCGTTCCAGGACCACACTATTCACTGGCACTCGGATGCTCCTGGACTTAATCTCAGTACTCTAAAATTGTCAGGGAAATTCACAGCTATGGAGCAACATGTAGACAAAACATGTGAGACAGGACACAAAAAAAGGATAGTCAAACGACAGGACTCAAAAGAGGATCGTCAACCGGCAAGCCGGTTCAGAGTTCTGGAGAGGCACTCGAGGTCAAAAAACAGGCAGAGTTCAAGGGTAGGCCAAGATCCAACATCAAGGTCAAGGTAAATATAGCCAAGGTCAAACAGACAGAACTTAGCAACAGAAGACCAATCTATATAGGACAAAGATGCAGGAGCTAGCCTGCAAGGCAAATATGCCAATGAATGTATTTATGTAGTTCCTGCTCAATCAGCTGCTGGGTAGAAATCACATTAGTAGAAAGTATTGACTGATGAGCTGCTAGGTAGTGAACAGTGATGAGTCTTGCAAGAACTGATAAATCAGCTGCAACATGAACTCCCTGTGAGAAGCTCAAGAAGCAGGGTGAGTATGGTTGCTTAGCAAGCTCCAGCACACAGAAATACAACAACTTTGACAGTCAGCAAAATCTGGAATGGATTCTGTAGATAACAGAGCACCAAAAACATAACACCTACCAACTAGTGGTAGAAATATCTTTGGACTTTTCCCAGAGTTGTTGTGTTTTGGTTTGTATTTGAAGTGTCTAGTAACAACAACATGTCCTATTAGAGTGAATTACGTTTACACCTCGAGTGAATTACGTTTACACCTCCACCCTGGCTTACAGTGGATTTTTTATAGACAGAAGATCAACAGTTCTACTAATAAATGTAATATCACCTGTGTATGGTCACATCATCATCATTTATTTATATAGCCCCACTAATTCCTCAGCGCTGTACAGAGAACTCACTCACATCAGTCCCTGCCCAATAGAGCTTACAGTCTAAATTCCCTAACATACACACAGACAGACTAGGGTCAATTTGTTAGCAGCCAATTAACCTACCAGTATGTTTTTGGATTGTGGGAGGAAACCAGAGCACCCGGAGGAAACCCTTGCAAACACAGGGAGAACATACAAACTCCACACAGATAAGGCCATGGTTGGGAATTGAACTCATGACCCCAGTGCTGTGAGGCAGAAGTGCTAACTGATCCTAAGCCACCGTGCTGCCCACATCCACATCATGCAGCAATTAGAGCCTTACAAAATTACTTAGGCTGGACAGAGATTGTGAAACAGTTTTTGGGCCTGGGTTTGGCATTGTCTCCAGCAGGACTTGTCTTTGACTGGGGCAAGCACTATCTGCACCTGGCATTTTGTGGGGATGGATCAGGGTACGACACAAAACTTGCTTCTTTTTTGCTTCACAAACTCGGCACAACACTGAGCATACTACCTTCACCTTTTTTCCATCCTGCCGGGTCTTGGGCTCATCCCGGCACCCGGCAAAATCAACAAAAACTTTACTGGAAATACTTGTGCTCACTTATAGGTGGACCTACAACCAGTTGATTTCAAATGGGTAAACAACAGATTACATTTTATGTGGAAATTGCGACTTTAGCATTTATTAATACCAGTCCATACACTATTCTCTCTCTTTCTATATGACACTTCATCACTTTATTATGTTATGTACGAATAGGATAATGCGACTTTATCATTTACTACTAAAACTGTCATACATCTGGCACAAAACACTTCTATTTTTGAACTGCATGCACTTTAAGATGCGTCCAACTCAACATATGCCCGTAAATACACTATTTTAGTGTACGTCTTTTCCTACGTACATTCAGAGCGCAAATATATTCACCTCTAAATGATCCTCACTGTGCAAATAGCAAAGGTGAGAGAAGGAGCCAGCACGTCCTCCTGCTGAGTGTTGGTGGGGGATGAGAAGGCTATGAGGGGAGGAAATCATGGGGTTGAGGAGTTGGTTGATGAACATTAATGATCACATAGTAGTTACTGAGGTAGGTGGAGGTTAATAACAGTGGGCCTGATTCATCAAGGTACGCAAACGCATATGCATCTGCTAAACGGGACTTGAGCTACGTAAAACACCACATACGCAGCGCAAACAGAGCAGATACGGCACTCAAAGTCAACTCAATCTCAAACTCCAGCGCAAATATAACGGTTTGCGTCACTCAAAGTATGAAACACAGATGCGTATGCGTTTGCGTACCTTGATGAATCAGGCCCCGTTAGAGGGTTGAAATATAATAAGGTGGTACTAATGATGAAAAAATAGTTAATGGTTATAGGGATAAATGATGATGAGGAAATGGGTAATGAGTACAAATAATGATGTGGAGTAAAAATTATGTGGATAGGGTAATGAGTAGGTGAATAGGGTAATGAATATGGACCTGATTCACTAAGGAAAGTAAAGCAAAAAAAAAGGAGTAACTTTGCACCATTGAAAAACCATGTTGCATTGGGGGGTGGGTAAATTTAAAATGTGGGGACAGATTTATAGTCTGGGTAGAGCATGTCCTAGATCGCCTTTAAATTTCAGTGTAAAAATAAAGCTATCGGGCCTGATTCATTAAGGAAAGTAAGGCAAAAAAATTAGTACGTTTTCTACTGGACAAAATCAAGTTACAATGCAAGGGTTGCAAATTAGTCTATTATCTTGCACAAAAGATAAATGTTGTACAATAATGTAAATATATACATATATATATATATATATATATATATATATATATATATATATTTAATTAGCCATTTCTTCCGTGGTACTCTAAAGGTTCCAGCATATGTGGGGCACCATTAAGTGGTTGGGCATGCTGATGCTTGTAGTACTACAAGTGCCAGCATAACAATAGCTGCCATGACATGTTGGTACCTAGTGAACTATGATTGCCATAAAGCTCTGGCATTCATGGTCCAGCTGGGACCTTTACTAGAGAAAAACGTAAATAAAACACAAACATCATTTTTAATAACAAATATGTTAAACAATCCTGTAAAGTCAAAGTGCTTTAAACTCTTGAAGCTCAGACATTCAAAGGCATATTAACAGGAAGATGTGTCAGGGCTGAAAGTTTGCACTGCTGCTAGGCACCATAGAATCACAGTACTGGAAAGACTAAAAGATCTTAATATGTATAGTTTGGAGCAGAGAAGGGAAAGGGGGGACATGTAGAAACTGTCAAATATTTCAAGGGTTTTAACAAGGTACAGCAGGGAAACATTCTTCAAAAGAAGAGAAGTATTAGAACACGAGGACATGCACTGAGACTGGAGGGAAGTAGGATCAGAGGAAATTTGAGAATAAACTACTTCACAGAAAGGGTAGTGGGTAAGAGGCATAGCCCCCCATTAGAGGTGGTTGAGGCTAATACAGTAGAGCAATTTAAACATGCTTGGGATAGATATAAGATAGCCTTACAAAGAAATAAGGATCATATAGGGTTGGAGGTTACCATAGGATAAAAAATGGGCAGACTAGATAGGCCAAGTGGTTATTATCTGCCGTCAAATTCTATGTTTACATGTTTACCGCCAAGGTGGAAGACTAAAGTATACTAGAAATACCTTGTATACTGTAAAAAAAGAAAATGAGACAATATAAGTAAAGTATTATTGTGTTATTGGCTATAAAAGTTAAAATGTATTTGCTTGAGTAAGTTATGGTCTGCATATTGTTGCTGTCGACAATACATATAATATAGCTATACATAAGCTTGTTTTTAAAAGTAGTTTATTGTGACCTTTACCTGTTTGTGTTTATGTCTTGAGCTAGATGCACTAAACTTAGGGTTCCCATGTTTTTAAAACTAAAAAGTGGGTCATTCCTAAGACATGTTGTTTCCACAGTCTTTAGAACTCACTCACTGTCCTCCCCTCCTGTGCCCAAGCCATATATCCTCACAAGGGGTCCTGCCAGATTCTCAAATGACTCGTGGCATGGATCCCTAACCAAGTTCACCGCAACATGGGCCTGGGCTTGTGGACAGGAGTACAGGGGTGGGTCTCTGCTCCATCATCAATAATTGATTATTCATTTAAAGCATTTACAAATGTGCTGAAAAAGGGCTTAATTATTTCCATGTATTTATGTTATATTGATAGGATGCAGTATATACTGGGACAATGGAGGGCTGCTGTGGTCAGGAAGGCATAAAAAATGGACTAGGGTGGCAAAAAATGAAAGGTGTCATGGAATTGCAGAGATGGCCGCTAACCGGTATTGGCGCAACTGAAGAGGGAGGCGCGGAGTCTAACGCACCCCCGGTATTCACCAGGGACCCCTGCAAGGGGTTTGGGCTTAGCTGTAGAGGGTATGCAGTTTGTGGTTCTCCAAGACAGTCACCGGTGTAGCGACAGTAGTAGACAGGTGTAGTCAGGCAATCCGGGTCAGAGCCAACCCAGCGGTGTAGTACACAGTGAGGATCTAGAGAGGAGTCAAACCAGCCGGACAGCGAGGTACCAAAACGAAACACAGGAGAATAGTCACAAGAAGCCGAGTCAGAACCGAAGGACACTGGATCAGAAGTTCAGGAAACGCTGGAGCAGGAGTGAACCAATACTCTGGCACTAGACATGTGTCAGAGGCCACCCTCTCTGTAACGCCAGTTTTGGTCTGTGATTTAAACTGGCATTTTATCAAGGAAGCCAAGTAAATCATATACGCTGCTGTAAATGAATGTAAAAAATAAAGTCAATTTTAAAATGTATCCTTGATCCTTAATAATTCACGTCATGCAGTCTAATTACTTTCCAAATATTTCCAAAGAACACGTACTAACATCCATTGTTTTCATGGCATGTTTTGGAATCTTGTTTTTTCTTTTCAATATCTTAAATCTCTCTTCAAATTGAATAGTTTTTTTTGGGCTTGTTTTTTGATTGGCACATCCCAAAAAATATACATTTTAATATATGATATATTTTTAAGGAGCTTTGTATGGTGATGAATCCTTTGGGCCTCATGTGGACCCAAATAAACCCATACACAACGTGTATTAACAATAAGACCACTCTGACACATTCTTGTTCACAAATGATTTCCTCAGCTATATCCTTGGGGGATGCTCTTCCGTCTTCCTGCTTGCAAATCCCTTGGATAACCCCCCCAAAACCATAAGGAACGCTGATGACCTGCTCTGCGAGGACCTGCACTTACGACAGGCTGTCTGTCAGATTTTAATCGATACAGAGTGGCTTCGCTCTGATTGGTCAGAGAGTATCATATGCTTTAAGTGATTAAGACTAACAGAGGATTCCTCTCGCGCTCTCACACAATGAGTAATTCTTACTAAAATAAATTGCCTAATAAAAAACATTATACTGGGTAATACAACTCCCATAAATAACTGATGCTTGTATGGCATGTGCCTGATATTGGCTGGTGAAAACTCAGAAGCATATATAATTGACCTTCCTTAACAACATCTGTAAACATAAAGTAAAAAGTGCAGTTCACAGTCAATTTTTATGGCTACAGATTTCGCTAAGTGAGGTCAGTTTTTTGCCTCCCATCTGTCAAAAGGCAGCATCAGTGTGCCTACGACTTTTCAACAGGCAAATAGACAGACGTCCTTCAAGCATCAGGAATTTATTAAATTTGTAGTGCCCAATATCATAGGTATTATAACTATATAAAGGATCAAGAGTCATTCCAATAAGCTGTAGCACACAACTTCGAATTAGGTAAAATAATTTTTATTTAGAGTTGCCCTTTGGGACTGTAACCTCTCTTTTTCTCCATTTCTATTTTACAGAGACCAATTTTAGTTAACTGCTCAAATGTCTACACTCCTCTAGCTTTAAGGGTCTTGCTCCATTCTAGAAAAAAAGTCTGAACCTTGTACCACATTAAGGAGTGTCTGTGTCGTACAATTTTTACACTCTTTATAGACACCCCACCCACTTTATATACACTTAAACTTTTATTGTGGTCATATTTGGATCAGGTAAGATATCAGGAAGGATATAAGGACCATGAACGTAGTTAGAATCATAAAGTCCTTAGAAGCACACTATAACTATTAAGAGAAGGAATGGAGAAGATTTTGGCAGGTTCAAGAAGAACATTCCAAGGAAGAACATCTAACTTCAGGACAATGGAGTTCCTGCTATGGTCACTCTTTATGCTGTTAATTCCATGCCAGGCAATTGGTAAGTGACATTAATGGCTTTGATTAATGCGGGTTAATGTTTTTCTAGAATACAGCGTCCAATGATATCTTCTGCTCTGAAACATTAGTACTCAAAATCCATCAGATATTTTTTTAACCACTTGTCAATGGACATGTCCCATGACTTATGTCATTGAGTATCTAGGTGCCTTAAAGGGTGTGGATTTTGACTTTTACTGAGGATGAGGTTCATGTACATTTTGCAAAATTAGACAATTTTGTAGACTAGAGTCTCAATATATGCATCTGTCTATTTGTGTGATCACATCCTAATTTTCCCTTCATGGGATGTAATAGAGTTATTGACACTTAATGGGTAGCTCGAATTAAAAACTGTTTTTCTACCCCAACCTCTGGCTAATAATGATATGACTATCTGGACACTTGTGTGATATGCGCTGTATGTCACAAAGATACCATTTAAGCTATAAGGGGTCAAACAAATAAAACATAATTTGTGCCCCCCCCCTCTACTACACATTAGAAATATGTATTTTAAAAAATATTTTTAATGGTTAGAAAATAATTTTTATACCCAGTTAATTTCAACAAAGTGTGTGAAGGTGTTATAACACATTAAAAGTATGCTCAGGGTCAGGTATGTTGAAATAAGAAGTAATCGTTCTTTGAACTAATAAAAGAAAGAAAACGTTTTAAACAATTGCTTATCCATAAGTCAAATACATGTTTTATTTTACTCCATGATATATGGGGGATTGTGGATATGGAAAGTCTGGAAACCCTCTGTACTTTAGTTTAAATTAACACAGCAGCTTGGGAAGATCTCAAGCTGTCTCACATCTCATGATCCCGATATATTGTCAGTATATGTTTCTGAGAACTAAAGATAAATACGATTTTCTTGTCCAAATTGTACGTTTTATTAATCATATTTACTATCCAGCTAGATTTGCTGTCATGTTTTATAATGGTTAAATATAGGTTGTATAACAATTTCCCATAGATTGTAAGCTTGCGAGCAGAGCCCTTTAACCTCTCTGTCTGTATGTATTACCCAGTATTGTTTTATTACTAAAACACAAACACTAAACCCTCCCGGGTATATTCTGGGCGCTGATTTAGATGACAGCCACAACAAACAGTTTCAAAATCAATATATATATATATATATACAAGTTAACCCGTGCATGATACTCATGCATTCTAGTCAAATCAAGATACTTAAGGTCTTAAAAAGGTTCTTGTCATGCATTTGGGCCTAGCCCAGGCCTCCTCAGGGGAAGATCGTTACTTCCCGACGCAAGCGCCCTTTTAAATGTGTGTTCATGAGGTAAAATTACCTCACAAAAATGAGTTTGACCCCTCAACTCGTAAATTTAGCCTTTACTACCCCTCCCACGGGGGGAAGGGGGGATGATGGAAGTTAACTGACTTGACTATTCTAATTTTTTTGTCAAATAATGTCAGTATACCAAATTTCAGGTCAATTGGATGAGCCCTGTCTGAGAAAATAGTTTTTTACACACACACACACACACACACACACACACTAACGCACGCCTCTACACATGTGTGTTCATGAGGTAAAATTACCTCACGAAAATGAGTTTGAGCCCTACCAAATTTCAGCCCTTTTTGAATTTTTTTCCCCACACACACTAAGAATTTAGTAGGTCAGTGTATAACTCTGCCCAGCAGGTGGCGCTGCAACTTGGTTTTTTTTTTTCACACACACACAGACAGACAGACGCCACTAAGCATTTATATATTAGATATATATATATATAATTGTAAACATAATTGCATAAAAAATATACACAAAAATATATACATATAGCCACTACTTTTATGTCCTGAAGGAGACAGATGCAGCTCCCTAGAGAATCTATGCGCTTACAATTCCTAATACAATATAATTTATAGAAAAGTATAAGCGAAAAATACTTTCTCTCTTCAGTACATATAGATACCACTCAACAGAAAATTATAAAAGTTATATTTATTAAAAAAATAAAAAAAATCAAATAAGCCATATTAAAAAATATTGTTATGAAATTTGGAGTTAAAATATACAATATGAATAGAAAAAGCAGCTTATAAGTCTGTTTTGTGTCTAATAAATATATGATATTTTCCTTTATATTGTCCTTGTCGGGTACCTCATTATCAAACTCTTATAATATATAAGATCGCCGATGGCGCACAGCACAACTTATTGCTGCGATGTTGAAAATATAGTTTTTCTACAGAGTCTTAAACAAACTTTTCAGTGATCAGCTGTAAACAAATCTTTGTACTGCATAGATGTTAAGACCCACACCTTACAAAAATAAATCCGGGACCTTGGATGTATGTCCCTCCTTCTAATGTACAATACCAATGAGTCACTATTAATAATGAGACCTGTATTACCTGCGATCAGCTTTACCCAGCAGGTGGGCATCCGTAATTGTCAAGTACACAGCACAGAAAAATATCTGTTGGTTTCCAGTAGGGATGTGCACCGGCGACTTTTGAGGTCTCGTGTTTTGTGTTTTGGATCCGGATTTTCATTATTTTTGGGGTTCGGATTTGTCTCGCAAAACACTTGACGAAAGGTCTCGGTTCGGATTTAAGGTTTTGGATTCGGATTTTTTTTGGAAAAAACCTAAAAAGTTTAAAAATCAAGTTTTTGGGCTTATTTTCACTCCTATGCTATTAGTAACCTCAATAACATTCAATAACAAGCATTTCCACTAATTTACAGTGTATTCTGAACACCTCACAATATAGTTATTAGTCCAAAACGTTGCAACGAGGTATCTTTCTGGACTGCGTAGAGGAGTGGGTCACCACAATATATATAATAAGAAAACCATCAACTTCTATGATTCGCACCAATAAATGTACCTGGACTGCGTAGAGGAGTGGGTCACCACAATATATATTAAAAACCCTTAACTTGTATGATTCGCACCAATAAATGTACCTGGACTGCGTAGAGGAGTGGGTCACCACAATATATATTAAAAACCCTGAACTTTTATGATTCGCACCAATAAATGTACCTGGACTGCGTAGAGGAGTGGGTCACCACAATATATATTAAAAACCCTGAACTTGTATGATTCGCACCAATAAATGTACCTGGACTGCGTAGAGGAGTGGGTCACCACAATATATATTAAAAACCCTGAACTTTTATGATTCGCACCAATAAATGTACCTGGACTGCGTAGAGGAGTGGGTCACCACAATATATATTAAAAACCCTGAACTTGTATGATTCGCACCAATAAATGCACCTGGACTGCGTAGAGGAGTGGGTCACCACAATATATATTAAAAACCCTGAACTTGTATGATTCGCACCAATAAATGTACCTGGACTGCGTAGAGGAGTGGGTCACCACAATATATATTAAAAACCCTGAACTTGTATGATTCGCACCAATAAATGTACCTGGACTGCGTAGAGGAGTGGGTCACCACAATATATATTAAAAACCCTGAACTTTTATGATTCGCACCAATAAATGTACCTGGACTGCGTAGAGGAGTGGGTCACCACAATATATATTAAAAACCCTGAACTTGTATGATTCGCACCAATAAATGTACCTGGACTGCGTAGAGGAGTGGGTCACCACAATATATATTAAAAACCCTGAACTTTTATGATTCGCACCAATAAATGTATCTGGACTGAGTAGAGGAGTGGGTCACCACAATATATATAATAAAAAAACCATCAACTTGAATGATTCGCACCAATAAATGTACCTGGACTGCGTAGAGGAGTGGGTCACCACAATATATATTAAAAACCCTGAACTTTTATGATTCGCACCAATAAATGTATCTGGACTGCGTAGAGGAGTGGGCACTGGGCACCACAATAAAATATATAAAAAACCTTCAACAGGTCTGCATTACACTGCACATACGGCTGCTCCTCCATCCTCTCCATCATATACATGTTGGAGTTTTAGCATGTGACAACCTCTTGTTTTTGATAATGTCAGTGCATTTTGAATATTTTTCAATTTGCCCCACACCACTGAATGTACTTTATCTATGATACGCATCTATCTATCTTGACTGCGTAGTGTGGTGGCCCCGGTACACAATTTGGTACCGAGGCCACAATATAATTAAAAAACCCTCCACGGGTCAGAATTCCACCAAAAAAGGGTATGGACTGCGTAGTGTGGTGGCCCCGGTACACAATTTGGTACCGAGGCCACAATATAATTAAAAAATTGGACATCAACTGTCACCGTTGTTTAATATCTGATACACCTAAATATGGACTGCACAGTGGAGTGGCCCCGGTAGTAAATTTGGTGCCGGGGCCACAATACCTCCTCCAACTTCCAAGTGTAGTGTTTATAAAGACAGACAGCGTCGAAGTGTTATTAGTTGACTTTCTTAACCCTAAAATTGTCCCTGTTGCAAATATTCGTGCAATGGACAGTTACTTTTTTATTGAAAGACTCAAGCTTTCAAGTGTAGTGTTTATAAAATATAAACAACAATACAGTAGTTTTAGAGCACGTCAATACCTCTTGTTTTAAATTATGACAGGGCATTTTACTTTTGGTTTAATTTCTTGAATTTGTTTAAATTTGGTTTTACTTTTTGAACATGGCAAACGACTGTTGATTGGTCATATAATGCAAAAAAAAAAGTTCCAAGATGGAATTGTCCTTGGGCCCTCACACCCACCCTTATGTTGTTGAAATAGGACATGCACACTTTAACAAACCAATCATTTCAGCGACAGGGCCTACCAAGCAACTTTGGCTGAAATGATTGGTTTGTTTGGGCCCCCACACCAAAAAAGCTATTCATCTCTCCCTGTACAGACTAAACGGGCTCTACTGAGGCAAGATGTCATCCTCATCCTCAACCTCTGATTCCTCCCCCCCTACAGTGTGTACTTCCTCCTCATCACACATTATCAATTCGTCCCCGCTGGACTCCACAACCACAGGTCCCTCTGTAGTATCTGGAGGGCAGTGCTGTACTTCATTGAGGAATTGATTATTCATTTTTATAAACATCATTTTTTCAACGTTGTGAGGAAGCAACCTCCTTCGCCGCTCACTGACCAGGTTCCCCGCTGCACTAAAAACTCTTTCCGAGTACACACTGGAGGGGGGACAACTCAGTTAAAACATAGAGCCAGTTTGTACAGGGGCTTCCAAACTGCCTTTTGGAGTTCTACCACGTCACTACCACTAGTGAATTTAGATTGCAAGGCTTGTAAATATAAATACTTTGAAGATAAAAAAAGCAGGCTGCACAGACTGTGGAGCTAGAAAGTTAAATTAAATGGACCACGTTACTTTGGTGGCTATCTATGCCCCCCCCCCCCACCCTACACTTGTAGTTGAATATAAATAAAGCAGCCTGCATAGACTGTAGAACTAGAAATTGAAATATACAAAGAAATGGACAAAGGCAGTTTGGTATCTGTCTGCATCAGATTCCCTCTCCACTAGGAGTAAAACAGAAAACTTTTCAGCCGTTATATAATCTAGAATATAAATATAAATTGAAAAAGGCAATTTGGTATCTGTCTGCATCATAATCATCAACATCCTCCTCAGCGCCAGCTACATCAATATCCTCCTCCCGGTGTACAACATTCACACCTTCATTAGCCAAATCTGTAACTGGACTGTGGGTGATCCTTCCAGCATATGCAGAGGGCGTGCTGCAAATGCTGGATGGAGTCACCTCTTCCCGTACAGTGATGGGAAGGTCAGGGTTCACAACCAACAACACCCTTGGACTCGCCTTGGGGATTTGTGATGTCATCTGTTTAGAAGGCAGAGTTCTTTGCTGTTTTGTTGTTGTTGCTGACAGCATAACTCTCTTAAATTTTTTGTAGGGGGGGAGGAGGAAAGCTTAGATCCTTGGGTGAAGCTGGACCACTAGTCATGAACACGGGCCAGGGCCTAAGCCGTTCCTTGCCACTATGTGTCGTAAATGGCATATTGCCAACTTTACGTTTCTCCTCAGATGATTTTAAGTTTCTCTTTTTGCTATTTTTTGAGAACTTGGGCTTTTTGGATTTTACATGCCCTGTACTAGGAGATTGGGCATCAGGCTTGCCAGACGACGTTGATGGCATTTCATCGTCTATGTCATGACTAGTGGCAGCAGCTTCAGCATTAGGAGGAAGTGGGTCTTGATCTTTCCCTACTTTATCCTCCAAATTTTTGGTCTCCATTATATGTAGCACAAGATACTGCAGAATGTGTGAACTTGGTAATATTGCAGTACCAATGGACTTATACTGCTGGATTGGTTTTGCAAATTTGGTTATAATTATATATATTTTTTTTAATTTTTAATTTTTAATTTTTTTTTACTTTTTTTTTATTTTTTAAAAACTTGGGAATAATGGGGAAATAACTATGCCCTTAGAAGCACAGAGCACAGGACACAGCACCACTGGACTGAACAGGACACGGCACAGGACCCAGCAGCACTACGGAACTCAGCAGGACAGAGCACAGGACACAGCACCACTGGACTGATACTGCAGAATGTGTGAACTTTGTAATATTGCAGTACCACTGGACTTTTACTGCTGAATGTGTGAACTTGGTAATATTGGAGTACCAATGGGCTTATACTGCAGGATTGGTTGTGCAAATTTTGTGGTAATTAAAAAAAATTAAATTAGTTTTTGGTATTTTTTTAAATAACTTTTTTTTATTTTTTTAAACACAGGGGAATATTGGGGAAATAACTATGCCCTTAGAAGCACAGAGCACAGGACACAGCACCACTGGACTGAACAGGACACAGCACAGGACCCAGCAGCACCACTGACCTCAGAAGGACAGAGCACAGCACACAGCACCACTGGACTGATACTGCAGAACACAGCACAGCACAGCACAGCACAGAACTAAACAGCACAGCACAGAACTAAACAGCACAGCACGAGATCTACCAGGACAGAGGACCACCTAACACACCCTCCCTCTACCCTGATCAATGCCCGAGTGAAGATGGCGGCGACTAGCGGGGAATTTATAGGATCCGAGTATCGCGAGATCCGACAACGGGATTATGAGTCAGAGCCTCAGTTTCAGATTTGAATTTGGCGCCAATACCCGGATCTGTCTCGGATCTGACTCGGATCGGCAACGTTCGGGTGGGCTCGGATTTCAGAAATCCGAGTGCGCTCATCTCTAGTTTCCAGGCAGTCTCTGGGCACTTCAGTACTCAAATTGTTAGTCCGTTTGGAACAGATAGTGGGTAAATAGTAGCAGCATGTTAGTTTACAAGTCCATCAATCAGTTAGTGAAGTATTTCCAGATTCCAATATTTCATAAAGTTTGTTGATAAAACAATCCGACCGGTTCCTCCACACTAAATCGGGTTTTTTTCAGTGGGGTTGGGTACGTTTCAGCGATGCTGACATGAGCGACATAGTAAATTCTTACAAAATAAGTCCCAGTGTAACAAACCCGATAAATACAAAATCAGACTTAACTTAAAAAAGACAGAGTACAACCCCGACACGTCTGCTTGACGACTGCTATATTTATCGATTGAAGGCAATTCCGGGACTTGGTATTGACGTCAGTAATGTGTACGACAGTGAAGTCTCCTGAACTGAATACCATCAGTAGGCGCATTTACGATTTAATTAGAATGTAGAAATAGAATGTTCAGTGCAATAACCCTATTCCTATCCCTATCCCTATCCCTAATCCTAACCCCTAACCTTTAAATTAGATTGTAAATGCGCCCAGTGATGGTATTGCCGCTTTAATTCCAGAGATTTTACTGTTGCGTACATTGTTGACGTCAATTCCAAGATCCCGGCATTTCCTTCAATCGATAAATATAGCAGTCGTGAAGCAGACATGTCAGGATGTACTCTGTCTTTTTTAAGTTAAGTCTGAATTTTTTATTTATCGGGTTTATTAGATTCAGGCTTATTTTGTAGAGATTTACTATGTCGTGATATGAGTCACGGGAATGTGACTACCACCGCTTCAGAGGTAGCAATTAACATGCAGAGGTCTCCTTATAAGCCTCATCGCACCAATCAGGAAACATAAAAATAATATGGCATCTGAAAACTCCCGAGAGCTACAAATCAGTTACTCCAGAATGATGTCTGTTTAGTGGTATCAGGTTGGCTATGTTAATTATCCTCTTTTTCACAAACAAACTTTCTTAATCATCTATACATTATTTCCTAAATATTTATTAATCAGATATAAAACAGTGTATAACACAAATTCTTAATAAATAAATAAATATATGTCATCTACCCCTTAGTCTGTAAATGATCTCATTAAAGATCCTTCCGCAGGTTCACCTACGGGAGCCTTGTTACGACTTTTACTTCCTGTAGATAGTCAAGTTTGATCGTCTTCTCGGCGCTTAATTTAGACACATGGAAAAATCTCAGAACCATAATATTGCTGTGAATAAAGTAAGTGAGTTCATGGCAGGTTAAGCAGTGCATTGGGTTAATTATTACCAATCATAAAACTAACTGTGTTTGATTGACAGAGCTACATGATGACTAAAATCATTAAAGCAAGATTGTAAATAAATAAGTAAGTACGTTGATATTTTCTAAGATTAAAAACGAGCTCAGAATATTCTAATGGAACAATACCCGTGTTCAATTTTATAAGTGATCAGAGTGATGCTTTTATTAATCAAAACATAATTTAAAAAAATAAAAAAGAAGGTTATGTATATTTTAGCCATCAAAGATGATGTTTAGATGGATTTTCACAGTCCCAGTTTATATGGCTTTGCAATCTTTTGTTTACATAGATATTACATAAATGCAGAGTACATCATAAACTTTAGCTTTCCATAACTATTTGCTATAACATCTTTTTCTGTACCTCACAGCGCTGGAGTCATGAGTTCAATTCCCGACCATGGCCTTATCTGTGTGGAGTTTGTATGTTCTCCCTGTGTTTGCGTGGGTTTCCTCCGGGTGCTCCGGTTTCCTCCCAAACTCCAAAAACATACTAGTAGGTTAAGTGGCTGCTGTCAAAATTGACCCTAGTCTCTCTCTCTCTCTCTGTCAGTGTATGTATGTGTATGTTAGAGAATTTAGACTGTAAGCTCCAATGGGGCAGGGACTGATGTGAATGAGTTCTCTGCACAGCGCTGCGGAATCAGTGGCGCTATATAAATAAATGATGATGATGATTTTTTCTTGTAATTGTTCAATCATGAATGCAGGTTTAAACATTGATGTAATGGATCTTTTTAATAGAGAAAACCAATAACCGCAATTAAAAAAAGGTCATAAACAAAAGTCCATCTGAAACTAAAAGTTGTAAATAATAATTGTATGATCTTCACATAAATATCTGTAATGTATTATTTGTTGTTAATTTGTGGTGGTGGTTGTTGAAAGTGCTTTTAAATTGTTAAGGTTTTTAGTTTAAGCACCTAAACCAGAATAAATTGCCCTATTTAAGTGTATGACCAAATTGCTCACTGAAGGGGTCATTTTGAGCACACAAAGCACCAGTTCTGAAACATGACTTTGGAGTACTACAATACCCATCATGTCTTATTTACTGAATTGGATTTTATTGTAGTTTGTCATAGTAGCATAAAAACTCAGATGTCTATGAATGGGATTATAGAACAGTATACAGTAGCCCAGAACAACACAGATAGCAGATAAGATAACAAAGCAGTATACTTTAGTTTATGGCAGGCGATAACGACCTTTGATAATTATACTGCAGACAGTTCCGTAATGATAAGTTGTGTCGATTATGTATTATTGTTATTTTCCCTTAATACTCAGATATGACAATGTATATTGTATGTAACCTTGTAATGTAGTCTATACGTCATGACATCTTCCAGCAGTCCCTTCTTACCCCACCCTCTCCCCCCTCCATGCCCATTCTGTCCCCCTTCTCACCCTCCTCTGCTGCTGTTATCTCTTTTCTCCCCTCCCCTCCTGCTAACTCGACCTCCTTCTCTTCCTTCACTCAGGTATCTGCAGATGATGTCCAAGCCCTTCTCTCTTCCTCTCCCCCCTCCACTTGCACACAGGACCCAATCCCCTCCCACCTCCTCCGCTCCATCTCTCTCTCTTGAAGCCTGCTCCCACCTTGCACACCTCCTCAACCTCTCCCTCTCCTCTGGAATCTTCCCCTCCTCTTTTAAACATGCTCTTGTCTCCCCCATACTCAAGAAACCGTCCCTTGATCACACCTCTCTCTCTAATTACCACCCTATTTCGCTTCTTCCTTTTGCCTCCAAACTCCTTGAAAGGGTTGTCTACAACCATCTCATCTCCTTTCTCTCCTCTCACTCACTCCTTGACCCGCTCCAATCTGGTTTTCGCCTCCTCCACTACACTGAAACTGCCCTCATTAAGGTCATTAATGACCTTCTCCTCGATAAATCCAATAGACACTACTCCCTTCTTATCCTTTCTGCTGCCTTCGATACCGTTGACCACGCACTCCTTTTGCAAACTCTCAAATCTATAGGCCTATGTAACACTGTCCTCTCCTGGTTTTTCTCTTACCAAACCAACCGCTTCTTCTCAGTTTCTACTCATGATTCTACATCACCCCCTCTTCCCCTACCTGTTGGCGTTCCTCAAGGCTCTGTTCTTGGCCCCCGCTTTCCTCCCTCTACACCTCCTCCCTTGGTGTCCTCATCCGCTCCTTTGGCCTCCAGTACCACCTCTATGCTGATGATACCCAAACTTATCTTTCATCCCCTGACCTCTCCCCTTCCCTCTTGTCTCTCGGCCATCTCATCTTGGATGTCCCAAAGCTTCCCTAAACTCAATATTTCCAAGATCGAGCTTATAGTCTACCCCCCTGCCAGGACTCTCCCACCTCCCCCTCTCGCTATTTCTGTTAATAACACTACCCTCGGTTCTGTCCCCCAAGTACGATGCCTTGGGGTCTTCCTTGATTCCTCCCTCTCATTCAATCCTTACATTCTGTCCCTCTCAAAATCCTGCTACTTCCACCTTCGGAATATATCTAAGATACGTCCCTTTCTCACCACAGAAGCCACGAAAACCCTTGTTCACTCTCTTGTTATCTCTCGGCTTGACTACTGTAACCTGCTTCTCTCTGGCCTACCTGATTCTCGCCTTGACCCTCTTAAGTCTATCCTCAATGCTGCTGCCCACCTCATTTTCTCTCCCGCCGCTCTGTCTCTGCAGTCTCCCTCCAACAGTCACTACATTGGCTCCCCATACCCTACAGAATTAAATTTAAACTCCTCACCCTCACCTTTTAAGCTCTTAGTCAATCTTCCCCTCCCTACATCTCCAATCTCATCTCTACCTACACTCCTACCCGCTCCCTCCGCTCTGCCTGTGACCACCGCCTCACTACTTCACTGATCACCTCCTCTCACTCTCGTCTTCAGGACTTTGCCCGGGCTGCTCCCCTGTGGAACAATCTTCCACGTTCCATCAGGTTAGCATCTACTCTCAAAGGCTTCAAGTGTACCCTTAAGACTCATTTCTTCATTCAAGTCTATCAGTCCACCTCTTAACTTCCTTGTCCTGGCTCTCTCCCCCAATTAGTACCACCCCATTTTGTGTCTCCCCCTTCCTTTTAGGATGTAAGCTCTCATGAGCAGGGCCCTCTTTCCTTGTGTGCTCCTTCTACTGTTCCTTCACCCTCGGTACATCTTGGCCTGCTTCACTAGCCCTCTTTCCCCAGTTTTCTTAAGCTTTGGCCTTCTTCTCGCCGATTTCTACCATCCCTTTCACTATCTGTCCCAGATTTAATCTGATTTGCTTTACCCTGTCAAATGTGTTTGTATATATTTTTGTATCATGTTGTGTCTTGGTTCTGTTTTCTGTATATGTAATGTACGGTGCTGCGGACCCTTTGTGGTGCCTTATAAGTCAAAGATAATTAATTATTAGAAATAATAATAATAATAATAATAATCTCAACGTGTGCTTTGCTAGATAACATGAGTCTGAACCTATGCAAGTGTCAATAATCTTTTGAAACTAGCCAGGCCCGGGATAGATAAGGATCTCAGAGGAGTTTGAAGCCCCAAAGTTGTAAACCATCTAGCCACTCAAGCAGAGCAGAGGTGAGAGATTATCTGAGGTGCCCAAACATATATCTTAGTGATAGATAATTTACTTCGGAAAGCTATGTGTCATTTTGGGAATCAATCTGACTTAATTGAAAATGTAATTCCTAAGGTGGGGGTGAAGAGCCTGTAAGAAGGGTTTAAAATCTTCTGCTTTAGACATTACACTGTGCATTTTCATGAGGGGATCTATTAAGACTAAAATGTCCCATATTTCTCAATTGTGTTCCCTCACACACACACCAAGTCTTAACTAGTAAGTAGTGACTCTAGTTTTATTTTCTATTTTATTTCTGAAACTTATTGTGCAACTTATTGCATGTCTTGTTATAAACTTTTTTGTAACTAAGCCTTGGAAACATTTTTCAGATTAAATAAATATAATCTAGTGTGTTCTCTGTGATTCTTTGTGAATTTCCGAAGCCCAGGGAGGCTCATGCTACATGTGTATGTGAATTAAATGTGAAACGTTAATAAGTGGTTTTGGTGAACATGAGGACACCATAATAAATCCTTTATGGTCGCAGAAAAGGTGTATGCATTGCTAAGTGCTTATGTTAACGCCAGTCACGGCTAGCTGTTCAGATTGCTGTATCTAGGACAGGCTGGGCGTTCGTGACATAAGTATTAAGGAACTTACATCCACCAAACTTCTAGTGTAGACGACAAACTTACACATGACCAGATTGAAGGGAAGGTTCACAGCAGAGATGTCTTGATGGGGGACATTTGCCCCCTTGGCACTGGTATACATGGGACATCAACCTGCGCTCAATGGTTGGTGCCTTCCATAACTTGAGAATATACAATATGCTCGGGCACTGTCACAACAATAATTGGCTGGGCACTTTAGAGTCCTGACCTGTTTGTCAATCATAGCATAGCTTGTCAGAAGATAGGCCCTGCTATGTCCATGGACTTTCAAAACCAATCACAGCAGACCTTCTGTGTCTGCAGTGTCTGAGCGTGGTAACAGAGATGCCACTATGTGGACATACTGGCAGTCATTTGGCTACTTTTTTTTTTAGCATAAAACACACATTTTTATCCTGCGCATTAGCACCAAAAACGCCAATCCCTGCATCAATATTAACATTTATTTTTACGTCCCTGACCTGTGTCTCCTTCTATCTGGAGAGGCAGAATAGGACATGTAAGCGTAGACCTTTGCATTGTAAAAACTAGGTTTTGAATAAATGAATGAATACAAAATAATCCAAGCACCAGTGCTCATGAACAACATGGGATCCCCCTGCAAAATTTTCAGTCAGCACCAGGCTATGACCCGCCTGCCGTGATGTGACACAGCCCCAAGCTGTTCAGCATTGGGCTGAATTCCCTAGGGCTGCAAGAAAAGCCTCCCCCTGGCCACACCCCCCCAGCAGGAAAAACAACCCCATGCTGAAAGCAACAGTTTTACTTTCAACACCTGTGTACAGTGGGTATTGTGGTAAGTAAGAAATTAAGAGTTGATATAAGATAAAAACAAGTATTTTTGCATGTGGCACTACTGGTCTCAGCAAGGCCCAGCAGCCATAAACTGAGCATGCTGGTGCCTGTAGAACCTCAAGGGCCAGCATACTCATGGCTGCCAAGGTATGCTGGCTGTTCTAGAACTGAACGCACCAGGATGCTCTGGCATCCAAAGCCTGCTGGGACTTGTAGTGGCATATAAAAATAATTCTGGGAAAAAATCCCCACCATGATAAATTACTTTATATAAAGACTTCGCCAAGTCTTCTTGTTCTCATTTATTAATCATAAGTCCATGGGGACCCTCTTCTTCCTTTAGACTTTAAATTCACAATTAACCATTTTTAATATTTAATGAATCTTCTAAAAAAAAATAAGTTAACAACGATAATTTTCCATTACATTCAATTGCAATTTTAACATATCTTTCACTGGTACAATTCATTCTTAACAATTAGCCCTGTTTAAAATATCTAGTGATTTCTTGGTGCTGAAGTTTTTCCTGGAAAGTTCTTAGCTATACGGTTGGAAAAATATTCAGGGAGATTTTTGAACAGGAAAAACATTTGCTACTAGACAGCGGAGTGATCATGGCAGCTGGTCGGGACAAATGAGTAATTGATGTCTTTTAAAGACACAAAGCAATGCATGTGGGAAGAGCCCACCGTAAACATAGCCGTTCCTGATTGATGTTCAGAGTTTTCTTTTTGGAGATGTGTTATCATAGGAGCAGGTGGGAATTTGATGTACTATTTGAGGACATTCCATGGATGTCTTCTTCATTCATAGACTTGAAGGATAAGCAGTGGGACACACTTTAGCTTGATAAGTTTAGCTCAGCCTGTAGAGAAATGTCTGTACATTGTCGTCGTGTTTTGGAGGTTGGAGCTTCATATTTGATCCAGTAATTACTCCTTAAGCCATCACTGACCAGCAGTGGTGAGAAGGTAAAGTTAGATGTTTTGTCTGTAGATAGGAAAGACATCCCGAATCTCCAACTTACACAGACACTCATGTCTAATAATACAAGCACAGTTGTTGCCCAGAACATGTCTGGAACCGTTTGATGGCGGCTTCTCGACTTGTAAGAGAGCCAATCACTGTGATCAAACAAATATCAGGAAGTGGTAGTAAATATAAGAAAGGGTATCTATTTTTTACTCCTCTTAAATGCATTTCATCCTGGTGAATGGCACAAAATAATACCCACACATGCACATCATTGCATCAGACATCTTGCAAATATAGTCGCAACGCTAATTAATGAAGCACTATCAGCTGGAGGAGGGAATAGGCCAATCAGAATCGACTGGTAATGCTGCAGGTGTCATCATCATATAACTTTGCACCAAGCCTCCAGTACTCACAAAATATATGTCTCCTTCTGTGGCTTTATATTCCACATATGTATTGGATGTATCCTGCAGTGCATTGTGTGTTAGAGCAGAGCGAACCTAGACCTGTATTCATCAACAGATTTATTTTTACATCCGCCTATTGTTGAATACAGACGTGCACATGTCTGATTTATGTGTATTTTTGAAAAAAATATAATTTACATTCGTTTTGCGCTCCTTAGTGAAATAGGCCCTCTGTGGTTGCTATGTGACAAAATATCTTACTCTATTATCAACCATTTTATGTAAAAGGTGGCTAAACGTGGCTGCCTGCATTGTCCTCTCAGCGGATAACTGATAGGAAATCCACTGTGCGTAGGAAAATATACCCCCCCCACGATCACAGCTTAAATATCTTCAGTTCCCATAAGATCCCGAAACTTTTGTTAATATGGAGCGCTGCGCTCCGTCTCCCATATTGTGGTGTACCCTGTGATCTAGTGAAGACACGAAGTAGGGCAGCCTCCAGCCGTCTGCGGCGCTCTACTGAGCATGTCCAAACAGGAAGTTCGGCTCTCAGCAGGTTCTGCCAGTGACAGCTGAACTGTAAAGACGTATATAACTGGAGCTGCATCCTTTTTGTGTAAAGTTACTTATATATAGATATGTAAGGTGAGCAGAGGCACAAAAATATATATGAGCAACCTGTGCTCTGACATTGCCCACAACATAAGCGTACCATCTGCATATATTAAGTTTGTCATACTGTCTATCTGTTGCAGACAGTATCAACTTTGAGCAACTGTATATATGTATATGTCATCTGTTACAACAAGTTCTGAAATAAAACCAAAAAATTGGTTAAGTCTAAAAGCTTCTTGTGGTTTAATATCTACCAACAATGCCGGTGACACCTGTTACATATAACACCACAAGTGCGCTGATAACAGGTTTCTGCCAGTAACTTTTACACCAATATCTGTGACTGTTGTTAGTAACTCTTTTACATAAGCCAGATTGTAGTTTTTTCAGTCAGGGGCGTAAAAGTGCCATGCTAGGCCTCATGCAAAACTTGGGTAGGGGCCCAGAAATGCTGTCCCCCAAAGCAGATAGGGGGCCTCAGGGAGTGCAGCAGAAGCCTCAGGGGCGGTGGAGGGAAGCCTAGCACCCATGGTAGTTCTACCACTGGATTGAGTGGTCCTTTAAGACATATAGCACTCTTATGTAACACGGGAACCAAAGAGGCAATTCCAGCCCTGAAATAGGGATATTGTCATTCTTGTTTACTCTCCTAAAAAGAAGGGGAGACTCCCAGACTCTCGGAAGAACAGGCACCCTCCCGGATCCTGGACGGAGGCAGGGCTTAATGACTCGATTTGTGTCATCATGGCTCGCCCCCTGCTGGGCAATTCCGGAAATCATGGCATTACCAAGCGCCGTAGTGACATGAGTGCGTTTCCATGCTACTTCCCCAGATACCACATCTCGGAGGGAAGTAAAACAAAGTTGGCAAGTATAGATATTGTGTTTATTTAAATATAAGTTATAGGAATGCTAATTAAAAAAATCAAAAAAAATCTGGTAATTACTTCATCTTAGTATGCAATAGTTCTTTTAGAGGGTTATGCTTCCACAGCAGCTATTATTCTGTACTATCTGCTTCTGTGTGCTATTATACTGACAGTATTTATAATATTGTTGCATGTGTTTATACTCCTCCATCTGGCACAGGTTGGAGCCGGTGGTTATAAAGGACTCCGTAAAAATAAGCAAAATATGGTTTAACTGCTCTGTACTTAAAGTCCACCTGTCACCTACACACAGTGGGGTGGGGGGAACATTTTCTGTACAGTAATAACATGACCGCAAGGGAAAATCACATTTGATCACTGCATTCTGTGACTGTCCTACTGCAATGTAACTCAACTCATGAGGGCGGTTGTGGTACAACTGAGGATCCATCTGTATCCTTTGCAATTTTTTTCATGATCAAAGTGATTAATGAAATAAAATAAACAGGAAAATAACACTTTTAACAATCTTTTGCTTTACTTTTTCAATATAGAATACTTGCAGTATATCATTTTATAATAACAGTATTTAATTGCACTGTGATATTTTGCACAAACTTGATCTGTCATAGTCCAAATGTGAAAAAAACTCCCAACAACTTGTAAAATACACATGAAAAACGATCCGCCCGCCCACTACCAATCACTGAAACTAAATAATGAAATTGGCAGGAACCCCTTCACCACTAGCCAATCACAAGCGGCCAGTGTGGGAAAACGATTGGCTGGCTGTGAAAGGAACTCCTGGCATTGATCCCATTCACTGGGAATTCCACATGGAACAATGAAATCCAAATTCCGTGAAATGTGCAAAATTCCATGACCTAAGAAGTACTGTGGTGAATAATCAGCAGAACAGTTTGGAAAATGTAATTATTGTTATTGCTGGCAAGATGGCTAGTTCACTAGCATTCAATGCAGGTGAACTGAACCACAGCAACCAATCAGCAATAAAGTTTTATCTGTCTAACACAAGTTAGCTAATTAATTCAAGTATTTGATTGGCTGCTGTGGTTCAGCGGGTCTAAAGATTGTAGCAAGATCTCTTAAGCAGAGTTATATACTGACTCAAAGTGGTTCAGCCAGATAACATTCAACTTAAAAGCTTTTATTTACACTGCACTGTATGAAACTCTCAGCGTAATAAATAAAGATAGTGCAGTGTTATTGTAACCATCACATTGATTATTTAATACAGTTCATGTGCTATGATTGAATCCAGTGCTTTCATTCTAAAATGTGAACCCACAGCTTCCCCTGCAGTCTTTTCTACGAGTATCTGCCTCATATGTAAACAAAGGAGATTTCATTTATTGATTCTTAACGGGTTCTGAGCGTATTCCTATCTTACTAATAGTACAGTGCTATATGAAATGCTAGTGATGTGTAAATACTGTATATTAAGGGTCATGTACGTGCAAAAATACAGATGAGCAATGTATTTTTAATATGCAAATGTATCTATTTGTCTGAGGAGCACATACATAGGCAATCTCTGCCTCAAACTGTGTTTGAAGAAATTAGAATGCCTCCTGTCTGGAACTGTGCTTGAAAAATTAGAATTGTTCTGGTCAATACAAATAGAATTCTAATAACATACAGAAAACCCTGAAATATACCTCCCAACTGTCCTGATTTTGGTGGGACAGTCCCGAATAAGGGAACTCTAAAGGGGGAAAGCTTATTCAGAAATGGACGGACTTTCACGAAAAGTTGGGCGCTTTGGGGATAATCTGGGAGGGTTCGGGTGGAACGGAGGTGGGGCTTGTGTGGGCCGGGGACTGATGTCTCAATGCTGCTTTTCTCAATGTTGGGAGGTATACTGAAATAAATTACTTCAGGTACCTTCAAACGAAAATCAAGTCTTAATAGTCAGCCTAATGCTGATCTATGTGGAAATGCACTTCTATACTTTCCTGCTGCCTGGGCCTACAAGCCAGTGGTCCATGAGCAATCCTGGACAAAACCATGTTACAATGCAAGGGGTGAAAATTAGTATTCTGTTTTGCACATAAGTTAAATACTGACAGTTTTTTCATGTAGCACACAAATACTTGATAGCTTATTTGTACACTGAAATTTAAAGTTGATATTTGTGTGCTACATGAAAAAGCAGTCAGTATTTAACTTATGTACAAAACAGAAAACTAATTTCCACCCCTTGCATTGTAACATGGTTTTGTCCAGGAGACTTAAATAAGAAGTTTCTTAAGTTAAGATCCTTAATGAATCAGGCCCTACATTATTTTGTACTATCATCATCATCATCATCATCATCGACGCTCTTGACCCTGCCTCTCTGTCCTCCTCTCTCGATACCCTTCTTTCTCCCCTTTCCTCCCAGGCCTGGCCCAACCAGGCGGTCTCCCTCTACAATCACACCCTCACCTCCGCTCTGGACGCGGTCGCCCATGCCCACTCCGTCCACCCCCGCTGCCCCAAAACCCAACCCTGGCACTCCAAATTTACCCGCTTCCTCCAAAAATGCTCCCGTACCACCGAACGTCACTGGAGAAAATCCCGCTCCCTGGCTGACTTCCTCCACTTTAAATTCATCCTTTCATCCTACAGCTCTGCCCTCTCACTCGCTAAACAATCTTTCTTTAAATCCCTCATCTCTTCCCAGTCCTCTAACCCCCACTGCCTCTTCGCCACCTTCAGCACTCTCCTGGGCCCCTCCCCTCCCTCCCTCCTCCCTGACTGCCTCCGATTTCACCTCCTTCTTCTCCTCTAAAATCGAGGCCACCCGACTTGAAATCTCCTCCTCCACTCTCTCTTCCACCCCTCCCACTCTTCCGTCCTCCCCCCCAACCACCTTAACCTCCACTCCTTCCGTCCCACCACCGGCGAGGAAGTCCACTCTCTCATTTCATCCTCCCCCCCACTACCTGTCCCCTGGATCCCATCCCCTCCCACCTTCTTCGCTCCCTTTCTCCCACCACCTGCTCCCACCTCGCTCACCTCTTTAATCTCTCCCTCTCCACTGGCATCTTCCCCTCCTCCTTCAAACATGGTCTCGTATCCACCATGCTTAAGAAACCTAATCTCGATCCCACTTCTCTCTCGAACTATCGCCCCATATCTCTTTTCCCTTTTGCCTCCAAAATTCTCGAGAGGCTCGTCTGCAGCCGTCTCACCTCCTACCTTACTTAATACTCCCTCCTTGATCCTTTCCAGTCTGGTTTCCGCCCCCTCCACTCCACTGAAACTAAAGCCAGGGGCCACTTCTCCCTTCTCATCCTCCTTGACCTTTCTGCAGCCTTCAACACCGTTGACCACCCCCTCCTCCTTCATACCCTCCAGTCTTTCGGCCTCTCTGGCCCAGTCCTGTCCTGGTTCACCTCTTACCTTACTCACCGATCCTTCTCTGTCACCACCTCTGGGTCTCTCTCCCCCCTGTCCACCCTTCAAGTCGGGGTCCCTCAGGGCTCTGTTCTGGGACCCTTACTCTTCTCTCTATACACTCCTCCCTGGGTGAACTCATCAGCTCCTTCGGCTTCAGCTACCACCTTTACGCTGACGACACTCAACTATACCTCTCCAGCTTCCTCCTCATTCAAGACGTGTTGGGCATCTGCTGGTGTTAGAATGTCTTTAAAAATCTTTAAAAGTATTGGGCGAAAACAAATGCAATCTGGCTCTGTATATAAGGGCAAATTTCCGCTTCCATTGGATTAGAGTGGAGCAAACCGGAGCAACGTCTTTTAGAGCTTTTGAAACCTCTGCGGAGAATACCTGAAACATGTAAAGGGGCTTGCCCTCCCAAGACACTGAGTCCATCATCATCAACATCAACATTTATTTATATAGCGCCAGCAAATTCCGTAGTCCATTGTCTTGTAGGCCGCCCAGAGATCTGGAAGGAAGCGTTAGTGTCAGACTTCTTTTTGTCAGATTTGACAAACTGTAGTTTGGAATTAAGAGATTTTTCCATTTTGCATCCGCACAGGAGTATTAGAGGAATAGCGGAATGTAGAGCCTTATCAAAGTGGTATAATCAGTATAGGATCATATAATCAACACATATCTCTGAGGCCACAAATAAGGTTGGAGGGGTGGACTTGGTTACATTCTGTATGAGTACATTGTGGACATGGTGAATATAAATAGTATATTCATTTACAAAAGCAGACACTTGCAAGTATATATTATATCTTTGTATTATAATAGATGTTTCTTATAAATTTTAAAGGTCTGATGATGCCATATGTTAAACGTCCACCAGATGGCAAACTTTGACTAATTCTGATCTGAAAAGGGGTAGAAGAAATCTAATGAATTATCAGCAGGTGGCAGCAATGCTGTATGGAAATCAGTCGACTCTCCGTTGGTTATAATCTGTCATAGAAACTGTGCACAATCATGTAGATAGCACTGTTTATGTTTAGGTAGATACGTTTCTCTTTTGGCTGTGAAGCTGCTGGTTTTCAGAGCCAAGATGAAGGCTGGAGTGGGTCACAGAGGAGTTAATTCTCAGTGATGGTAGTCAGGGTGCCCTGCATTTTGTAAGCAGGGGGGTCTATGGCTGGGCTGCTTAGATAGCAGAGCAGAGCTACATGTAGGGCAGGCGAGTGGTATCTTGGGGGCTAACTCCTGATGTAAATTTTGAGACGTGAGTGAAAGGGCAGAATACAGCAACCGCTCAGTATTTTTGCAAAGGGTACAAAGTTCAAAGTGGTAATTCATGTGGGCTCTTCACTTATACCATTAGATAAGATGCATCAAGTGGAAGATAAACTTTAAAGAGCCAAACAGTGTTAGTGTCAGGAGATAAACCAGATCAACATAAATAAGACCCATTTATGGCACCCATCTATTGAGGGGTTAAAGAATTTCCCATTTTGAAGCAAGTCTGGAGTTTCAGAGCCTTTGCTTAGTGAGCTGTATCGGCAGACAGTCCGTGTGCAGACAGTAGTGACAGCATGAATCTTCCCCAACAGACAGGAGCCCAGCGGACTGCAGCAGTGTGGGGGTCGCTACCTCGCTTACCCACCAGGGTGGTCTCCCTGGTCTACATTGGAGGTACTCACCTGATCCCGAGGGACTGCTATGGAAGGTGTTGCTTCTTCCGGCTGTAGTTTACCCACCACCGTACTTCTGTCTGATCGCTCCCCTTCCTCCTGCAAACGAGACAAAAGACAGAGACGTGCCTACCAAGGGAGAAGGGAGGGGGAATAACCTGTCCGGGGCTACAACCAGGAACGGAAACACTCGCTTGATTCCGCCTGCCGTCACCCGTCTTACTCTGGCCTGGACACAGGGGCTGCTAGTATTTGGGACAAAGAACGTTCTTGCCCACACTGCACTCACCAGTAGTGAGGGTCACCGAGCAGTTTAGGTAACAAGGCTACACTTGCCAGCACAACTCCGCCGGGTCTGGATGTTCCCACCTGGAACCTGTCAGTAGCACTGCCGGTACTCAGGTGAACCCCGCCCGACCCCATGCTACACTGTCTGCACTGGAACCATGAGGCTAACCTGCGGGGACTCAGCAACAGGCACCCAAATGGAATCGCGGGTAACACCCCCCGGAACTTAAAAGGGCCGTGCTGCAATGCCAGCGAGGAGCCCAATCACTGTCTCTGGAACCTTACGTGTACCCCTGGGACTTACTGGGCAGGAAGACTACTGTGTGGTTTTTCCTCTGGCGTGGTGTTTGCCTGTCCTTCTTTGCCCCTTCCGGGCCTTGAGTGTGGTCAGTGAACGGACCGGGCGCCAGAGCCTACCTCCAATGGGACGCTGACGTCTTGCTCCTGGAGAGGAAACACCAACCCCCCTTGCAGTACACAGTAATACAGTACAACAATGCACAGTAAATCTAAATAGTCGCTGCGTCACGCCGCCCTAGCCACTGCAAGCCCTGATTGGCTTGCGGTGGCGTTGGTGGCAAACTTTAAATGGCTGGTCGGGGTGCGCTGGTTGGCTCCCCGACCCGGCAACATCTGCAGGCATTGCCGGACGTTTCCGCCGTTCACCTTGGGGATCGGGAAAGGCTCTCACAGCAGTTTCGATCAGAGTGAGGTATTCTCTATTTACAATCTGAATACTGATGAAGATGGTGGTGGGGGACTGTCCCAATCCTCCTCTGGTAACACTGAGCAGGAGACAACTAGGAGATAACTAGATTCTGCCAGTGTAGTCCGCATAGTCAGTGTCATAACTGCCGGCTGCAGGTTTTCTCCTCAAAGGTAGGTGATAGTTCTAGTGTGATCGCGGTTTGCTGAGGGAGCCCTATGGCACATAAGTTTGCTAATACTTGGACTCCTGTGGTATTGTAGACAGGGTCCTGAGTGAAAATCTTGGCTTGATACTTTTGGTGGGAAGAAAGGCCAACAGGCAAATATGATGATTAAGCAGCCAGAGCAGGTTCACTATGTGCCGCCTGCAGGCTCAAATGATTCTTGCAGCGTTACCTGCAGGTCAACCACAAAATTGATGCGTTAGGTGTCCCGAATCAGTAATTTCGGACAGGGTATGCCTGGAGCTCTGGTAATGCATGTCTTGTTGTAATGGCGCTCAAACCACACCCCCCCCATCTTTGTGTCTTAATTGATCTTAAAATATTGATATGTTGCCCCGGTGAAGGCCACCCTCCCCATGAAATGGACCACTCTCTTATTCATGCGCCTTCTTGATTCCATGTAACCTATTATTACCTTCCTTGCCCCTCATCTGTGTTATCACCGAGTTACCCCCATAGATGGAAGAATTCCAGTTCTATTCAACATCACATGCCCCCTTCAATGATGCAGGGAACAGCATACAAAATAGGATGTGCAACAAGTATGACACACAAAAACTTCATACATCTGCACCAAACATAATTTGGATTGACTCTTAGGTGTCTTACACAAAATATAAAAGAGTTCAACTCTCCTAGTAAACACCAATAAAACTTAAAACAATGATCTACCTCCCAGTGTGACTTTGTATTCTTAGAAGAGACTCATTTCTGAGTAGGACAAGAACACAGACTCTTTATTCATTCAGGAGAAGTGCAGTTGCTGTATTACCACACAAAGAAGCCCATTCTAGATTTCCTCCATACCACGAAATGGAGTGAGTTGTTTCCTCATTATTAATGTTTTTCTTGGTGCCTTTCAATTTACTCTGTCAAATGTTGATGCTTCTGATATGGATCATTTGTCCATTTTTGAGGAGATGACTTCAATGTCCAACCATGGTCTAGGACAAACCTGGCATTTCCCAAAACACATGGTGGTCGTATCCTAGAACCCACCCTTCCACTTTGAAGTCCCATCATAAGAAATTACTGGTTCAGAATTTATTAGTTGATGGATGGAGACACAGACCCCCTGGATCTAGAGACTACAATACCTTCTCTTCTGACACCCTTTATACATTCTCCCGGAGATTACTCCCTTGTACATTACACCCTATTTTCCTTTCTCACACAGACTGATATCTCTAATACAACATGGTCGGATTGTTCTGCAATTTGAATAGCTTTAAACAAAGTCAACTAAGGCCAACTAGACTATTTTTAGCTTAATTTAAATCCCCATTAACCATAAAACTGTGGTTTGGGATAACCTCATTGCAATAGCAACAAACATACAAAATAAAAAATAAAAACAACTCACTACATTACATTGAAAAAATAATGAATTTGAAAATACAACAAAACCCAAACAGGTTTAATACAAAAAAAAGAATTGTGTTAAAAATGGCCAAAATAGCAATACTATAACAAAAGTAATAAAGTGGATAAAGATTGAAGTGCATGTCACACCCCTCATAGGTTAGATTTACTCTAAGGTTAAAAATCATAAAGAAAACATTATATATATATATATATATATATATATATATATATATATATATATATATATATATATACAGTATATGACCTTGATTCATTTAAAGCTGTTTGTACTAAATATTATCAACCCTAATACGACTTTAGGTCCAACAGTTACAGTAATCAACAAAATGTCTTAGACATCCGAATGTATTTGCAGCCCTGCTCCCTCCCCCACCTCTCCCAAGAACAATTAGAGTTTCTTAATATACCAATCATAGTAGATGAAACACTTAGATTCACTAAAAAAAAATAATGTGATTACTTTACTAATTTGTTTTAATAAATTTTAGCAAACACATTAAATAACACCTTACACGTCGGTTTCATCTTTTTTGTAACAAAATTGATATGTCAGCTGCAATGTTTTCTGCCCATATTACATGTTAACATATAACAAAATTGTTACATATTCACATTAGTCCCTAATTACTGCACAACCTCTTAAATAAATTCAAACCCCAAAATTCTAGTAAAATATTAGCAAATAGGTAGAACCCTTCAATTTTATCTTCATAGATCCTGACTAGTTCAGAGTGATCGCCAATGAGCAAGACTCGGACAATACCAAAAAAGCTCCCAACTTAATCCATCTATCCAAAGCTAACAAAAACCCCTCTAGTACTATTATGTTTAGATGTTGAAAAAGTCTTTGATAGAATTTCATGGCCATTTATTAGTCTCCTATGAGTTTCTGCTGTTTTTTGATCAGTCTTCCAAGGAATGTCGCCCCTATATACAAAACCTACTGCAGTCTTAAAAGTTCCGTTGACATCTAACCCCAAAAAATATAATAAGTACGGCACTTTCAAAGTTGTTCTTTGACCCGCTCTACTTTTTGTTACTGCAATTGAATCTCTAGCCACAAAAATATGTAAATATTAACGTTCTCTAATATAAAGAAAGAGACTTTAACCCCTCATTGTTTGCAGGTAATACTTGATTCACTTCATCAAGCCCTCTAATCTTAAATTCACGCTTTCATGACATAATTCAACTGCTTAATTAACCACTATAAAATAACAAGCCATGAGTATTGATATCTCACCTTCGACCACCAGCTTCATTTTTTTATGGACCACTAAAGATTTACATTTTTTTGGCATAGTGGTTACCAACATTTTTTGTAATTACTTATATTGCTATAATTATTACTATTATTTATGTAGTGGCAAGATATTATACACAAGTTAACCCGTGCATGATACTCATGCATTCTAGTCAAATCAAGATACTTAAGGTCTTAAAAAGGTTCTTGTCATGCATTTGGGCCTAGCCCAGGCCTCCTCAGGGGAAGATCGTTACTTCCCGACGCAAGCGGCCTTTTTAATGTGTGTTTATGAGGTAAAATTACCTCACGAAAATGAGTTTGACCCCTCAACTCGTAAATTTAGCCTTTACTACCCCTCCCACGGGGGGAAGGGGGGATGATGGAAGTTAACTGACTTGACTATTCTAATTTTTTTGTCAAATAATGTCAGTATACCAAATTTCAGGTCAATTGGATTAGCCCTTTCTGAGAAAATAGTTTTTTCCACACACACACACACACACACACACACACACACACACACACTAATGCACGCCTCTACACATGTGTGTTCATGAGGTAAAATTACCTCAAGAAAATGAGTTTGAGCCCTACCAAATTTCAGCCCTTTTTGAATTTTTTTTCCCACACACACTAAGAATTTAGTAGTTCAGTGTATAACTCTGCTCAGCAGGTGGCTCTGCAGCTTGTTTTTTTTTTCCACACACACACACACACACACACAGACAGACAGACGCCACTAAGCATTTATATATTAGATTGCTTGAGAGAGAATGTTTATTTATTCCCATTAGTCCCTGCCAGGGGTGTAGGAACCAGGGGGAGAGGGGGCGGGAGGAGGACAGTTGCCCCCCCCCCTCCCCTATGATTTCTGTTGGGTGGGCAAAGACTGTGTTTTGCTTCCCCATGATCTTCTACACAAAATCCTTCATGCTACATTCTGAAGTTATGGTATCTGTTCTAAACTTGTGAAACCTTTTTAAATGGTCGATTGTATTAGTATAACTGCCAAATGTTCTGTGATTGCCTTAGTATAGATTTAATACAGATTGATTTGTTTATTTGAAAACTATAAGTGTTGCATTCATAAACATTTAATAAATAACCTGTATTGATGATAAACAACTATTCATTTTACTTTTACCGTGAATTTCGTGCGGTGCGTCCAGTAACAAACATGAGATATAGCACACACATAATAACCAGTGAGGCAGTGACTATAGATTTAAAAACACTCCCAATCAAATGAGATTAGGCTGTCAACAAATCTGACAAAAAGCTAGGTCACTGACTATGAAAAATGTACATTTTAGATGAACAATTGAATTTATCTTTCTTGCTAACAGCGTGTGTACTAATTGTTATTTAATATTAATCATTTTTATTTAATACTGTATAAATCAATTTTTGTCCAACCCCTGAAACACTGCGAAAATTAACATGGCATTGGGATTCTTTCTATATCTACAATCACTGTTACAACTGTTGTAAAACGAGATACCAAACTCAAAAAAAAGGGGCTCCAAGCCCTATAGTAGTCCTCCCCCCCATAACATTTTTTGTTCCTATGCTCCTGGTCCCTGCCCCAGTAGAGCTTACGGTCTTCACTGCCGCACAAACACACTACAGGCCATCGGCACGCCTTTATTGTACATTGCCTGCGCTCATCCACCCCTTCCCTCCCCAGTCGTAGGCAGCAGTAAGTGTCATTTGCGCTGAGACATGATTTACATGCAACTGAGATCAATGGTGTAAGGTCTGCAAAGGGACTTATGTTCGAAGATGAATCAGACCCTAATCTTCTATATACATTGCATTGTATATATTATATTCATCACTATCTCTGTTTGTCAACAAAAGTCAATTTTGTACTTAACAAATTCCATAAAATGTGGGATCTTTGGATTAACTTTGGTATAAATTAATTATTCATGGAGCTCCCTCCACCTTTCCTTTCCATAAGCCCCCCCCATTTGACACCATATCCCTACACAGTTTGATCTACCCTTTAATTTATATATTGTAAGCAATACTTTACACTTTAACATATATTTGTATTTTCTGTTTGTATGTCAAATAAGTATTTATGCTATTATACCCTCTTCCCCCTCCCTTATTATTCTGTCTTGTACCCCTCTCCCCATATTCTAAAAATAAAACTTATTTAAGAAAAAACTTTAAATTCAATAAATTGAACAAAAATAAAGTAACTTATTAAAATATATTGGTAAACAAAAACCTTGACTATCATTGCAGGAACATTGTACCGTTATTCAGCTACACATAAAGACATGACTGTCTGTGAGGACATTCCAGATGTTGAAGGATGTGATACAATCACAGAAGAGTCTACAGAGTGTGAAACAATAGTTTATGTAACAGACTGTGCTGCAACAACACAAGAGACTACCAGTGACTGTGAACCAATAACAGAGGAACCTACTGACTGTGATCCAACAACAGAGGAAACCTCAAAAAGTTATTTAACTACGGACAGTCATACAACAGAACCATCAATCATTACTACACAAGCAACAGCCACACCCAGTTTTATGACAAGTGGAACAACCCCAAATAGTAATACAATAACAGTGTCAAAGGCTACGGAAATTTATACAACAGAACCACCAGTTGCTGAAAGTCACACAACACAGAGAACAACAGTCACTCAAGTTAGTCAGTTACCAGAAGAAACAACCACAGAAAGTAGTATAACTAAAGTATCGTTATCTACAGACAGTCATACAACAGAACCATCAATCATTACTACGCAAGCAACAGCCACACCCAGTTTTATGACAAGTGGAACAAGCCCAGATAGTAATACAATAACAGTTTCAAAGGCTACGGAAATTCATACAACAGAACCACCAGTTGCTGAAAGTCACACAACACAGAGAACAACAGTCACTCAAGTCAGTCAGATGACGGAAGAAACAACCACAGAAAGTAGTATAACTAAAGTATCATTATCTACAGACAGTCATACAACAGAACCATCAATCATTACTACTCAAGCAACAGCCGCATCTGGTTTTATAACAAGTGGAACAACCCCAAATAGTAATACAATAACAGTGTCAAAGGCTACAGAAATTCATACAACAGAACCACCAATTACTGAAAGTCACACAACACGGAGAACAACAGTCACTCAAGTCAGTCAGATGACAGAAGAAACAACCACAGAAAGTAGTATAACTAAAGTATCGTTATCTACGGACAGTCATACAACAGAACCATCAATCATTACTACTCAAGCGACAGCCGCATCCGGTTTTATAACAAGTGGAACAACCCCAAATAGTAATACAATAACAGTGTCAAAGGCTACAGAAATTCATACTACAGAACCACCAGTTGCTGAAAGTCACACAACACGGAGAACAACAGTCACTCAAGTCAGTCAGATGACAGAAGAAACAACCACAGAAAGTAGTATAACTAAAGTATCGTTATCTACAGAAAGTCATACAACAGAACCATCAATCACTACTACTCAAGCAACAGCCGCATCCAGTTTTATAACAAGTGGAACAAGCCCAGATAGTAATACAATAACAGTGTCAAAGGCTACAGAAATTCATACAACAGAACCACCAATTACTGAAAGTCACACAACACAGAGAACAACAGTCACTCAAGTCAGTCAGATGACGGAAGAAACAACCACAGAAAGTAGTATAACTAAAGTATCATTATCTACAGACAGTCATACAACAGAACCATCAATCATTACTACTCAAGCGACAGCCGCATCCGGTTTTATAACAAGTGGAACAACCCCAAATAGTAATACAATAACAGTGTCAAAGGCTACAGAAATTCATACTACAGAACCACCAGTTGCTGAAAGTCACACAACACGGAGAACAACAGTCACTCAAGTCAGTCAGATGACAGAAGAAACAACCACAGAAAGTAGTATAACTAAAGTATCGTTATCTACAGAAAGTCATACAACAGAACCATCAATCACTACTACTCAAGCAACAACCGCACCCGGTTTTATGACAAGTGGAACAAGCCCAGAAGGTAATACAAAAACAATGTCAAAGGCTACAGAAATTCATACAACAGAACCACCAATTTCTGAAAGTCACACAACACAGAGAACAATAGGAACACAAGCCAGTCAGATGACAGAAGAAACAATCACAGAAAGTAGTATAACTAAAGTGCCATTATATACGGACAGTAATACAACAAAAAAGCCAACCACTGATAGTCAGACAACAACTGAAGCAAAAGCGACATCAGCCAGTTTTATGACAGAAGTAACAATGCCAGTTAGTTATATATCAACAGTTTCGGAAACTACAGACATTTATACAATAGAGTCACCAATCACTTACAGTCAGGCAACATCTGAAGGCATTGAAGGTACAATTACAAAAGGCAGTACTATGACAGACGTTACAACACTATATATCAATACAAATACAAATTCAGAAACTGCAACTGACAGTCAGGCAACAATCACACCAGACAGACTTAAGACAGCAATCCCAACTAGTGGTACACCAGTGCCATTGGCTACCAGCAATGACACAATAGAAGCACCATTCACTGGTACATTGGAAAGCTTACAATCTTCTACATCTGAGACTTCACAGACTACTTATACAGAAAACTTGGTCAACAAACACTTGAAGAACCAATTATTGGTACAGGTAAAACAATAGTCTCAACAACAGTTGAAACAAGCGAATATCAGCCTGATTCAACCGGAACAACACAGCCAGTCACTGTCATAATAACAGAAGGAACTTCACTTCTATCGTCTTCTATTCCATCCAGTGATAACACTCTCTCCCTTATCACTGAAGGTGCCTTCTCTAGTGTCTAAATCAATCATTCTCCTTACACAGCTTCATTTTGTTCCTTGCAATATTTTTAAGAATATGGGATGAATATCTTCAGTGCTAAATTAATCATATTAGATCTGCTAGAAAATGCATATATATTGATCACAGGGGGATAAGAATGCAAAAGGCTATTGAAACTCGTATGTCATATGGAATGGGGAAAATGGTGCACTTTTGAAATATTTTTATATTTTTTCCAACCTGCTTGATAAAACAAATAAAAAGCATTACAAATCATATTAGGTTGTGATAGTTCTGCACCTATTGATGATCATTCCACAAAATGATGCCATTTATGCTGAGCAGACCACAGCCAAATTAATTATATGTAGGGCCCCAATACGGTAAGTATGTCCAAAAAAATTGTCTTTGATGATTGTTGGGCATGCCCGTAAATCCACCTGGAAATTGATTGCTATCTGTCGCTTGTATGTAGGATCACTTGTTGACCACAATAACAGGCTTCCATGTGGTCTGGCCACTCTGTTTGAGAACCAGATGGTCAGTCCTACCCAATTCGGCGCTTGGCAACTGTGCCCTGGTCCTTGCGTGCCCAGCATCACATTATAGAGTCAAAAACCACAGTTGTTATAAGTAGAGATGCTCAAGCTCGGTTCACCGTGAACCGAATATACCCGAACTTAGCAGATCCGAGTACCAATCCGAGCTGGCTCGGTACTGTCCAGCTCCCTCGCATTTGAAAGCGAGGCAAAATGTCATTGTTATGTCGTCGGATCTCGAATCTTGCGAGCTTTGGAATCCTTTTTAAGATCCAACAAAGCGGGGGGTGGGAGGGAGGGCGGACCCCCACTTTTCTTTTCTGCCACTGCTGTGTGCCAATGTGTCCTAGATGTGCTAGGAACTGCCGTGTATTTGTGTCATTGCTCTGTCGCTGACCATCCAGCCAGGTCGCTGCAGTCTTTGTTTGAAAGTGTATGAAAATAATATTGTGATCTGTGAGCTGGTCAAAATTTACTTGAAATTAGTGTTATTGAGGTTAATAATAATGTAGCAACAAAAAAAAAGTGCAAAATTATGTGATTTTAGCATAGTTTAAGATTTTTTCTAAAAAATCCAAAACCAAAACCAAAACACACAAGGGCGGTTTTGCCAAAACCAAAACACGAAGCTAATCCAGATCCAAAACCAAAACCAGTTCACGGGGGTCAGTGAGGATTTCTAGTTATAAACGCTTATCCTTACTATTGCAAATCTCTATGTCTCTAACAAAATTAAAGAATGAGGTACTAGTTCATATATTGATCAAAAGATTAAGCTTGTGACCTAACACCAGGGGTCCTCATGTTTGCAAATCCTATACTAGCATCTATGCATCAAAAAATACTGAGATGCAGTTAAAAGCAAATGCTCTCACCTGTCAGGTTTGGAGACCGACCTGCAACAAAGGGTTTTATTATAACCACACTCAAATAGTCTTAAATTGACGGACAACAGTTCTGACCACATTGTACAGTGCACTGATGAGCAATTGACATGGACACTTTGATGTAGTTTTGGCAATTTTACTTGGACTTTGTGCTCCATTAAATTACAAGTTTTTTTGCATTACCAGAGAGCAAACATTAGGAGTGATGATGTAATTTTTGAGCAATGCCACTAAATTATTTACTGAACTATGTTCCTCACAACACTTAGTAGTATCGGAGAGCTTCTGACACCTGCTCAATATTTAGGTACTCCATACATAACCCCATCTACAGTGAGTTAGACTTAGCTACTGTCTTCCTGTCATCAAAAGAGTTCAGTCATGTTTGCTATAAGTAGTTCCAGTTACCAGTTTAAATCCTTACTCCAACAGGAGATCCATCTTGTTCTGCCCACGTGTGGATGACCATCGATGCCGGTGGCTCCAGGCTTTTGAAAAACTGAATAGTGTAATGGTTGAATTATCCACTTTTGGAGAATCGCTGTTTAATATTTACAATTTTCACTCTTCGCCTCTGGGAGATAAATTGCGCCATTTAGGCCTCCATCCTGCCCACTTCATTAGGAAGTGGGCAGGATGGGGAGAATGGCCTGCTCCTCCGGGTGTATGGAAGACCTACCTGGAATTCAGGAGTCTCCTGGACATTTAGGGAGAGTGGACAAGTATGTGGTACGCCCAACGTACATCAAAGTTCATTTCTTCCCTCTGGTCTTGGGAGAGACCTTTGCCAACTAGAAGGCTCATTGTACAAACAATTTAAATGTCTCATCTAAGTCCAACCTCCTACTTTAGTGCCACTCCTTTCAACAAGATACACTAGTGACAGGATGGACCTTCTATGCCACCCTGTCGCGTTGCTGGGGACCGGCTGGACTTGCCTTGCCACCGTCCCCCTTTCTTTACCCAAATTGCGAATGGCCTCACTCTGCCCAACTCCTGTGCAAACTTCTGCTCTTCTGAAAATGTCTTTCTGTTGAAACCCATGTGCCTTGGCGGAAATCTAGACACATTTACAAAGCTGGTCTGCAACATGCACCAGGCAGTTTACAGGTTGTAAACAACCTGTGTTGGAAAAAAGTATTCAAAAATAAATCTTTTTTTAAAATAATAAAATTGAATGAATAATGACATTTTTCTTAAACTAAATTATGCAGCAAAATTGTATTTCAGCATATTGTCTTCTGTGAACATTTCTTATTGAATGTTCTCCACTGGACATTAGTCATGTTAGATTTGGTAAGGTGGTCATGGTGAAATTCTCCATTAGTCTCTCATCCTACCTATCTAATCGCTCTTTCAGTGTTCATTTCTCTGGATCCACCTCTGCTCCGCTTCCTTTATCAGTTGGAGTACCGCAAGGCTCAGTCCTAGGTCCTCTGCTATTCTCTATCTACACCACTTCTCTTGGAAAACTGATAAGCTCCTTTGGATTTCAGTATCATCTCTATGCGGATGATACACAAATCTATCTATCCTCTCCTGATCTTTCACCATCTGTGTTGTCTCGCGTTACTGACTGTCTTTCTCCCATTTCATCTTGGATGTCTTCTCGCCAACTCAAACTCAATCTTTCAAAAACTGAATTAATAATATTCCCACCCAAAAACAGAAGCTTCCTGCCTGACATTTCTATTTCTGTTGATAACATGACCATAAATCCCACCCCGCAAGCTCGTTGCATAGGTGTAATCCTTGATTCACAACTGTCGTTTATTCCCCACATCAACTCTATATCTAAATCATGTTACATACACCTAAAGAACATTTCCAGAATACGCACATATCTGACACAAGACACCGCAAAAACATTAATTCATGCACTAATCATCTCCCGCATCGACTATTGCAATTCCCTCCTTACTGGTCTTCCCAAAGTCAGACTTGAACCCCTACAATCTATTTTGCACGCAGCAGCTAGATTGATTTTCCTTGCAAACCGTTATTCCTCTGCTGAGCCACTCTGTCAGTCTCTACATTGGCTGCCTGTATTTTAACGAAAAAAATATAAAATTCTTCTATTAGCATATAAGGCCATCAACAAATTTGGACCAACATACATTTCCTCACTTGTCTCAAACTATCTCCCAACTCGACACCTCCGTTCTGCACAGGATCTACTTCTCTCTTCCACTCTCATCATATCCTCCCATTCTCGGTTACAGGATTTTTTCGGGGCTGCACCCACTTTATGGAATTCACTCCCACGCACAGTAAGACTTTCCTCTAGTCTTCAAACCTTCAAGCGTTCACTGAAAACCCACCTCTTCAGACAAGGTTATGATATTCCTCAACCACCATCTTAATTTTCCTAGATTACCCTATTAGCATCCTCTACACAGCTAACGCAAGACAACAACCCTCTGACCAACATTGCAACACACACAGCACACTCAATACTTTTACCTAGCATTCTAGCTGGTACATTGTGCAATATGATGTAGCACGTGCCCTTGTGTTTCAAACTCCCATTGTCCTATAGATTGTAAGCTTGCGAGCAGGGCCCTCTTACCTCTCTGTCTGTATGTATTACCCAGAATTGTTTTATTAATGTTTGTTCCCAATTGTAAAGCGCTACGGAATTTGCTGGCGCTATATAAATAAATGTTGATGATGATGATAATGATGAATCAAGCTGAGTAGAATGGCCTCAAAAGGACAGGGCTATCGACACTGATGTAACAAGGATTCAGCCATTGCTGTGTGTAAATCTTTAAATGAAAACTCCATTCAAGGATATCCAGACCTCTTGGTCTGCCAAACCTCCACCAAATAGTCCTGTCCAGGTAATCCTCTCCTGGGATCTCCACTGTTACTTTGAATGTGCCCTTAAAATCAACTTAGTGAAGTCCTGAGGGTTTCTGGAAGATCAAATACAAAAGTTGGTGAAGAAGGGCTCTTGATGGTGTAGACACCTGATTGGACAAGTGTCATGGGCATCTAATCAGGAGCCAAATTCTATGTCAACGCTCCTTAGACAACTTTTTAATCTGTCCAATCACCTATGGTCCTCGATGCACCTGGATAGGCTGGATATGACTAGGGTAAAAAAATGTTCTCCACAAGTAGAAAATCAAATTATCTAAGAGTTATTAACAAAATGTATGGGTATATTTTTACATTATTTATTTTGAAATGTTTCTACAGACAAATCATAATAAACTTGAAGATGGGGATGGCAATTTCAAACTATGATAAGGGTGGTAAGGGAAAACATTTTAACCCTTATAGTTCACAGTAATTAAACACTTCAACTCTCCATAACATTTTGATAAGAAGGGTGTAGAATCAACAGACAATTTATAGATAATCATTTAGTATGAGAGAGACAGGGATTTTTTGGGGGAGCGGAATGGCTCAGCAGTACCTCCCTAGTGAGATCTTCTCCAACGAACATAGGCTCCCTGGTATTGAGAATACCTAATGTCTTTTTTTGGTGTAACACCAGAATACCAGTGGGTGCAGTCCAGCCTGGAGAACTAAACAAGGTGTCAATTTATTTTCCGCCCCAAAGACCTTAGTGTACTGTTTCCAACGTTACCTAGGGCACCTCTGGCTAAACGCTTTCTGTAGAGCTCAATCCCAACAGTGACATCTGTAGGCTAAAAAGAGGTACTGCACTTATCTTAAATTCAAAGTGATATTTGCATTTTTCTAATTTACTTTGATGGCCAGCATTGCCTAAACTGTAAAGTTTTTTGTTTCCAATAACATATTTAAATATTATATTTTCATGGTGCCATCCCTTTTACTTGGTCAGAAACCGGTGTGAATTGAAATGTTTCCCTCTACAAAAATAGCTATTACTACTTTTCATTCATGCGTTCTAGTACTGTGCTTTGTGCGTCTCCTTTTCCAGTACATGCTGCATTACAATGTCTTCTATGTAATCCTATCCTATATGGACATTAGTTTGTTTTCTTTTTCTTGCAGAGCCCTGTGACAATGTGACATGTCCCTGTCCCAAGTACCTGTATGGAAAGAACTGCATGTTCATTTATAATGAGATCAGAGTAGGTAGGTGTGATTATTATCATTTATTTATATATCACCACTAATTCTGCAGCACTGTACAGAGAACTCACTCACATCAGATCAGACCCTGCCCCATTGGGACTTACAGTCTAAATTCCCTAACACACACACACACACACACACACACACACACAAACAAACACACACACAAACAAACACACACACACACACAGACACAGACTAGGGTCAATTTGTTAGCAGCCAATTAACCTACCAGTATGTTTTTGGAGTGTAGGAGGAAACCAGAGCACCTGGAGGAAACCCACGCAAACACGGGGAGAACATACAAACTCCTCCCAGATAAGGCTATGGTTGGGTATTGAATTCATGACACCAGTGCTGTAAGGCAAAAGTGCTAACCGCTTAGCCACGTGTGATAAGTACCATATTTCTTTTCCGATGGCTTCTAGTGCTCAATTCTAGCATTGGAGTTGAAGGTTCATCCACAGGGCCTACAAACACAAAACAATATAAACAATAATATAAATACAATAACGTGAGATCGATTACATTTTACTTTACATTTGCATTCTTGATAGCATAATTAATGGGAATTCAGGATCATGGGGACATAATTTCACAATATGGTCAATTCTTTAATCTCACATGGCTAAACATGTGCCATAATTTGAACTAAATATAATATGGGTGACTCACTGAAAAAGAAGAGTTTGTGACAATCTTTTAATCTCCCCTACAAGATTTATATGAACAAATCATAATAATAATATTTTTACTGCAAGGCTTGTCCTACCTTTTGCATGATTGTCAGCTACAGAAAGCAGCTCTATGGATCCAGGCTCAGACTGCGATTCAGACATTAAGCACAACCACAGAAAAGTTAGATCTTTGGCAATTTTGACCTTATACACATAAAGGCCAAATGCCATAGAGCCGGTCATTCCATGGTCAGGCTGGCGACTTTTACTTCTCACTGTTGAGAAGCAGAACTTTTCCTCCTGTTATAAAGCAAAACATCTACCTATTGTCCCTATTCTATTCTCCTTCTCTGCAGCTAACATAGGTAGAACACATTTCTGTTCCTTTGCTAGAAATTTGAAAAACAGAAACAACAGTAGTTCTACTGGAAGAGAAGGAGAAGACTTGATCAAGTCAATGGAACTTTAGAGACGGCCATCACTTGCTGTGGAGTCAAAGGCTGTCACAAAGATTGTTAACCAAACATAGACTTATGACCTGTCCAAAATACAGTAAAGAAAAGAGGATAGAGTGTCCTTAATGATGGGAAATCTGTTACTGTTCTTCTCTTTCTGCAGATCAGATCATCACTAGATGGGAAGTTACAGTCCACGTGCAGAATTCAAACTTTACTTCAGCGTTGAATGACACTTTGTCCCCGGAATACCAGGCTTTCCAGGACAGGTTTATCAATGAGGTAACTGTATTTATTATCTACACCTGAGTCATGACAGCTCAGTGAAAACACTTCAAGTAACCACCAATCTAGTGCCCACCTCTGCCTGGGCCTCAACCCACATTACATAAGAATATTACACTCTGATCTTGTAAGATAGACGCCAATCCTACCCTTGTCACATTTACGTCCTCCACCACTACTGCCATCACTCTCCCATATCTCGTCCCCTCCTACCTGCCGCTATGTCTGCCGACGGGGGACTTTACACTAGCTGACTTTGCTGTTGCTCCTCATTAATTAACATTTATAATTTAATAGGAATTATGCAGTCTGGTTATCATTATACATAATCAAGATACAAGAAGAAATGGGGGAAAAATAGAATAGTGAAAGACCATGGATAATACTACAGAGCGGTGGTAAATATATTCCCGATGGAAGAAATACTGGTACTTATCCTGCCGACATGAAAATGCCGACAGGCTAAATGCCTGTATTTCATTTTGGCCAACATAAATAGTGATAAAAATAAATAAATAATAATAAAAATAAAAGCATGCCCAGGCCTAGGACTTTCCCATGCTGTCAGTGTCGAAAGCCCCAGGTTATAAATAGACACGTCGGCTGTTATATTTCATTACGCGACAGGACTTCTTTCGGTATGGAAGTCGTTTAGCGCCATTCTGCTGATTTTTTTTTTTTTGCCAAGCATGTTCTGAATGGATTATCTGGGGGATCAGGCTGCCAGACCAATTTTATTTTTTCAACACACTTGGAATATTTTTTTAGATTTTTTTTTAACAATGCCATTTGGATTAAAAGCTTACAAGATTGTATCATACAGATAAAGAACAGAATTATTATTTTTTATAAACTATTATGGTTTAAATGAGGGGTGTATTTTATTTACATTTTGCATTGGGGCACTACAGGGCCCAGTGGCCCTGGGTGTGAGGGCATGTTGGCACTTGTGGATCCCCAAGTGCCTCCATGCCCTGGCAGCCATAGGTATGCTGGTGCATGTAGTACTACAAGCACCAGAATTTCAAGACTGTACATGGCAGCCCGGGCTTCCTGCTGTTCACCAATGTAAAATAGCGTTCCGTTCATCTATCATTAACCATTTATTACACCCAGGTGTGTGGGCAGAGCCCCAGTGCTGTCAGCATGGGGCTGGGTACCACTAGGAAGGGGGCCCGCATTTTTTGCCGGACCACAATTCCCTAGGGTATCCAGTCCAGTGCTGACAAGCCTGGGGCTGTAGGTCATTTTGGGAGTGGAACCCCCTGCTGCGGTTCCCCTGCTATAGTGCCACCAGCCCCGGCTGGCAAAGGCTAGGGCTGGTTGGAGGATGATTGGGGGAACTTCACGCTGCTTGTCCCCAAATTTTCCTCCGACCAGCACTATGCTGGCAGTACTAGGGTTATCATTAACTATTTATTACCCCACAATCACCGCGCATGGGTATGGAAGGAGCCCTAGTGCTGTCAGCACAGGGCTCGGTACCCCTAAGGAAGGGGCCCACAATATTTTTGCATACCCCAACTCCCTAGGGATCAGCCTTGTGGACCTTCCTGAAAACAGACATGGTGGAAAGAGTAAGATATCACTTCATAATACGAACTACAAACACTTTACGACCACCAACTTCATTTCCAACTTCGCACATTAAGTAATTTAGTGTATGACCATTATTATGGAGAGAGTCTGATATGATCTTGGGAAAGGGATCTGACTACCTGACTACAGCAATGATATAATAGTAAAAACTAGCTCCATGTAATAAAATAGGATTGCCGCTGTTTACAATATCTCCTATATGATTAATTGCTCACAAGGCTCAAAAATCATTGAAAAGCAAAAAAAAACTTTATACTATTCTATGAGTCAAAGATGGTATCTTGATTTTTTTGCTTCTGTTATTTTTTAATTGCTTTATAATTGTTGAAATAATTGCAATTTATGTATTTATTAATATGAGTAGAGTACTGGGATTTTCTCTCTATTGCCCCCAGCCTTCTAGTATTACACTCAGGTCACTTTACACATATTATCTTTCAAACCCTGTGTTGCTTCTAATTGGTACTTTTTCTTAAGGTCCTGTCCTTTTGTTTGATCAACATGTAATGGGTGATTTGTGATATCTATTAATTTCATCTGTGTGGAACATTATCTCTTTTTTGGTTGAAATATTCTTGTTCACTTCTATCATGCAGATGAGAACTGTATATGAAAGAAAAGTTCCCAATTTTAAGGACTTAAGAATCATCTCTCTCAGGTGAGAACAATAAATTTCTTAGGTTTGCAGGTCTATTGAAAAAAAAAATGACAATTTAATATGCTATCTCTATGTACAGATAAGAAATCCAATTGGTGTCAGCGTTGGGATAGCATTGTCCTGTTTATGGCTGATCTGCTACATTTATAATTCTTCACACTTATGGTTTATGAATTATTTTTTTTATCTCCCTCTCTTTGTATCTAATAGCGAAGGCAGTATAGTCGTGAAACATGAAGTGATGCTGAGACTAAGCTTTAGAAATTGCTTTGAGGAATCAAAACAGACGGAGGAGCTACTCTACAAAGCCTTAAATGAGCTAAATTGCACATCTAGTGGGCCAGGTAACAAAGTGTATTCTAAAGTTTTTTTCTATACAGATCACTACACTTATCTCCAGGAATGCTTTTGAACACTCCAAAGACCTGATTGGTTACAGGATGATATGTTGTATATTATATATGAATATTCACCTTTAAAAATAGCTTGGGTCCACAAAATGTGCTGTGCACATTGAAGAATGTAAACCTTGACCTGCAATTGTCTAATTCACTGCCGTGCACTTGTCCAGTGAGGAATTGTCCTTATGCCATTGACTATAGAAGTGACACCTGCACTTGATGATGGTTTACTCTCATTAATGTCATTAAGGTGATTGGGGGTATTTCTGGAAAGTGTGATTCCAGGCCAGTTACAAAGGCCTTTTAATCAAAGACAACCAAATGAACCCTTGTTTTGAAAAGACTTTATCCATCTTTCTGTTTCTTGCTCATTGCCTCGTACAGTATATATAAAAATATGTGTACTTATAAACAGTCTGTACACTAAGCTGCTGCACCACACATATTCTCAATAAACACATGGGTGAGTTTACTTCTTGTGTCTTTCTCTCACACAGATGATTTGTGCTTAAATACACCTACAATCACCATGAAAGATATCAATGTTTCAGGTAAGAAATTAATAAATCCTACTACTACATTGTGGGCCTGATTCATTAAGGAACGTAAATGCTGATACGTGCTGTATTTATGTATGCCCAGGAATGGACGATACGCCAGAGAACTCAAGTGTATGTAATTCATCTTCAAACGCAAAGGACACATCCAACAGTCTACTATTTCATGGGTGGAATAGGATGTGGAATGGGCGTATGCAAGTACTCAATGTACTGTAAGGGGGTGTCAAGCTTGAGTGCACACAGCGGTGTCCAATACAAGCTTTGGGCATCTCTCAAGTACGTGCTCTTCTGTCGTATCACTTGCACCAGCTACAGGTCTGGTGTAAGTGCATAGTGATAGTGATGACAGTCTCATACACATGCTAGAACATGCATTTTATGTACAGTAGACATTAATAACATCTTGTTTAATGTATTTTACTGTACGTAAAAATGAAAAAAACAAAACTTTTTTTTACAAATGTTATTTTCATTAATGAATATAACATTGGTTCCCAAACTTTTGCAGTTCACGGCACCCTTAGAGTCTCCAAAATTATTTCAAGGCACCCCTCCAAAATAATTATCGAGCAGTCCCGTTTTATAAGTAGTCAAAAAAACGTAATAAGTATTTAGGTCAGGACAGAAATACTTATTTAGTTGTATGCAAAATAAAACACATAAATCAAAGGGAAAAGAATAATTTTATATATATATTTTTCAATTATATCTCTGTCAAAGAATAATTTACAGCTAACACACACTGTGCCCCCTGCATCCACACATTCTGTGCCCCCTGCATCCACACACTCTGTGCCCCCTGCATCCACACTCTGTGCCCCTTCATCCACACACTCTGTGCCCTCTGCATCCACACACTCTGTGCCCCCTGCATCCACACTCTGTGCCCCCTGCATCCACACTCTGTGCCCCTTCATCCACACACTCGGTGCCCCTTTATCCACACACTCTGTGCCTCCTGCATCCACACACACTGTGCCCCCTGCATCCACACACACTGTGCCCCCTGCATCCACACGCTCTGTGCCCCCTACATCGACACACTCTATGCCCCTTCATCAACACACTATGTGCCCCTTCATCCACACACTCTGTGCCCCCTGCATCCACACACTCTGTGCCCCCTGCATCCACACACTCTGTGCCCCCTGCATCCACACACTCTGTGCCCCTCTGCATCTGCGCTCTGCCCCCTCTTCATCCGTGCTCTACCACCTTGCTGTGCCCCCTCTGCATCCGCGCTGTTACCTCTGCATCCGTGATGTGCCCCCTCTGCATCCATGCTATACCCCCTCGCTGTGCCCCCTCTACATCTGTGCTGTGCCCCCTTGCTGTGCCCCCTCTGCAACCATGCTCTGCCCCCTCACTGTGCCCCCTCTGCATCCGCGCTCTTCCCCCTCTTCATCCGTGCTCTACCACCTCGCTGTGCCCCCTCTGCATCCACGCAGTTACCTCTGCATCCGTGCTGTGCCCCCTCTGCATCTGTGCTCTACCCCCTTGCTGTGCCCCCTCTGCATCTGCGCTCTGCTCCTTCGCTGTGCCCCCTCTGCAACCATGCTCTGCCCCCTCACTGTGCCCCCTTTGCAACCGCGCTCTGCCCCCTCTGCATTCGTGCTCTGCCCCCTCTGCATCTGCGCTCTGCCCCCTCACTGTGCCCCCTCGGCAACCGCGCTCTGCCCTCTGCATCCGCGCTCTGCCCTCTGCATCCACGCTCTGCCCCCTCGGCATGCGTGCTCTGCCTCCTCGCTGTGCCCCCTCTGCATCTGCGCTCTGCCCCCTTGCTGTGCCCCCTCTGCATGCGTGCTTTGCCCCCTCGCTGTGCCCCCTCTGCAACCGCGCTCTGCCCCCTCACAGTGCCCCCTCTGCATCCGCAGACGTCATCACGCCCAGAATTCAGTGAGAAGTGAGGAGGGAGGAGGATGCTGGGTCCCAAGTTTTTGTTTAGATTTTTTTTTCTTCTTCTTCTTCATCCTGTCCACGGCACCCCTGTGACATCGCTGCGGCACCCCTGGGAGACGCGGCACACAGTTTGGGAACCTAGGGACTATATTATTAACAGGTGACAATAATTGGTTACTTTCTTTTTCTGTTTGTTCTGCAGGGACTTTATATTCCACATATGTATTTTATGTATCCTGTAGTGTATTTTGTGTATGTTTCAATACAGCATGTTCCGTATAAGAAGAGCGTACCCAAGAGACGTTTCTTTAGATTGCAGATTTTTTAAATACGTTCTTTTTCCAGACCCAGTGTGTATAGTAGGTTATATAAAAAAAGAAAACAAAAAGGGTGGTTTTAACGACACCCAGTGGTCATGGTTTTTATAGCTGATATATTCCTATGACACCCTCTGTTCAGTAATCATATAGCAGGCTACATTCCTGTGGTTATTAGTGACATCTTGTGGTCAGTGTTTGTATAGCAGGGTATATTCTGCTACCAACTCCACTTCCCCAATCGGTGTCACCCTATTTGTGTCTGCTCTTTCCCTCTAGGATGTAAACAGGACCCTATTTCCTTATATTTCCCTTTGTACATTGCACCTTTAGCCCAGTCCTCAACAATTCTAGTTCTGTTTCCCCAGCTCTGTTTCTCGATCTCAAGCTCCTGAGCACCGATTTACTGCATGCGGGAGCACATTAGGAATTATGCTAAATACAAAAGTGTGCTGGGGGAAAAAATGTTGGAATTATGCTAAATGTCAAGTCAATAGTTCTTCTGCAATACTATGTACTTTGTTAATTCATAGCTGGTTATTTATTGTATAACAATGTATCATGTAATCATGTATTTCTTGTAGCTGTTTGTGCCTCGTGTACTATTGTATATTTGTACCTTGTGCATCCCCCTATATATGGTGCTGCATACTCTTTGTGGCATCTTATAAATACAATGTAATACTACTACTAATACTACTATTATTACTACTACTACTAATGGGTATCAGTGACACCTTGTGGTCAATGTTTGTATTGCTTCTCTGATACAATTTACATTGAGGTGAGTTTTCCATTTTTTTTCAGTTTTAATATAAATCCGAATTCTACTGAAATTTTCCAAATTAGACATAAAGGGCAATAGAGTCATCTTGTCCTCTAACAGGTATCCCCTCTCTGACTACCTTCTTGTTGAACAATTCTGAAAGGATTCCTGCAAAGGCCTCTTTTGCTCTCCAGTCTTGGAGATATATTTACTATGCGGCGCTACTGTAGAACCACCGATTCCCAGGGCTTTGAAGTCATTTTCTTCAAACTGCAATTTTATTGAAGACAAAACCCGATGTGCCTCATGCAAGAAAAGGGGCTATATCACAAGTTGCAGTATAAGTATACACTTTGTGTATGCTCCCCTGCAGCTCCTCCCAATTTGCTACCTGGGAGTGGGTGATCCCACCGCTGCCACCAAATGTAACAATACCAGGCCGTCCACAGGACATTCGCCTACACCACCTAAACTCCAACAACAGATAGTGCTCACCATGTTACCTTTCAGCCTACCTCTTACCTCCAGACTCATGGATATGGGAAAGTTGTTTCATAAACTGGTTAATATCTAATTGAAGAATGCTTATATTTGCTTAGCAGAAATCACCAACATAGCTATAAATCAATCACACTGCACATGCAACTACTGATACAGTTATAACATAACACACAGGGAACACAAAACAATGTGATAATAGTCACTGTGTAGCAAACCCTGGGATATCCACGTCAGGTTAAACCTCAATCTGAGGTTAGCGAGACTCCTCTCCCATTGATACCAACATGACTGCAGTACTGATATAATGTCATCCCACTTACAGCGGCACCAATGACAATAGATCGTTTAGCGCGCTCTAGAGCAGGTTGCACTCAAAGCAGTCTTTGCTAGACTGATCCCCATCAGATGAAAACACAGCATTTATGATATTTTAATAAGGGGAAAACATGGTTGCGCTATCTGAAGGAGAGTGGGTATCAGCGGACTTGATCTATACTTGAACATCCCTGGTACTTGCCTCTTCTTGGACCTAGGAATCTGGGGAACATAAGGACCAATGTCCATTCTCTGTGCAAAACTAGGTGCAAAACAAGGTTAACCCCTCGTTTTATCACAGGTGTCTAAACTAACCATTGATTGCAGATCATTTATAAGTTTACAAGTAGGACCTTCTGTCACATGGCGGACCTTCGGTATCTACAACCGTGGTCTGACACACTTACCCGCTTTCCACTGACCTCCGCACTCCGGCCGTCGGCGTCCTCTTCTCGGGTCTGCGCATGCAGAGGACATAGAAGTTCGGCTCCAAACTTTAATAGGCACTTCCGCCTGCAGCGCAATGCCTGTTGCTATGCCACTCCACTATACTGCTTGTCTACAGAGCTCACGCAGCACCACTCCGCTGTACAGCTTGTCCACAGAGCTTACGCTCCATCACTCCGCTGTACTGCTTGTCCACAGAGCTTGCGCTCCACCGCTCCTAATTTCCCAATTGTCTACAGAGCTTGCGCTCCATCTCTCCTGACGTTACCTGGTATCTGCTGAGTTCCTCCCTTCAACATGTCCCTAAAAGGTCTCGCCTGATACTCCTAGCAGGGGCTGCGACCTGCGGGCGGACGCAGCTAAGATCAAACCACCTTGCGGTGGTCCCTGGTGAACACGTCCGTTCGTTAGACTCCGCACCTTGCTAGGGGTAGTGCTAAATTGGGCAGATCGAGAATCCAATCCTCAGAACCGTGACACCTTCTTAGCTCTTTGTCTGTTGTACCCAGTTTTGTTTTATTACTGTGTTTGTTCCCAATTGTAAAGCGCTATGGAATATGTTGACACTATAAGAATAGACGTTTATCAATAAATAATAATGGATGTTAGATTCCACTTTGCATCCAGGTGGAGGTCCATTGAAATTGTTCATGGCCCTTGATGGCTAAGTGCACAAATAACCATTGAACTATAGAGTTTTTTGCTGCTTTGGACAGAAGCACCATCACAAAGTTCCATAAAATCTGTGGTGTCTGGTTGTCCTGTTCACTGGCGGAACCCTCGCCCTTACTCAACTATCCGACTTACGCTATTACTCCCCAATAATACCTTCATATTATGCTATGCTCTGTTCATATATTTGTATTGTTATGTAACTATGCTTTTTACTTATATTATGTAATATTTAAGCTTACTGCTATGTCATTTTGTATTCCGCCTTTATTTGTATCTCTCTTCTAAGAACAAATAATAGCACATGTTTAACAGAAACAAGCATGGTATTGCAAATAAGTTATCTTGTAATATGTTGATTATTTCCCAGAACTGTGCTCAGAAGAGGAGTCAATCCCCAAAAATATGCATCCATATTTCTATGGTCTGAACATGACAAAGTTTCTGCTTTGTATCACCGAGTGCAGCATCAAATACCATTCTCCAATCAACTGTAATTGGGGACAATGCTCTGTCAGTGCTATGGGACCTCACTGCTAGTAAGTCCCTCCTCACTCATATATGGATTTTTCCATCCCAAGGACGGTTTGCCGCCCATGAACAGAAATGACCGCTAGAATATGATTTTCAAATTATTATTATTGTTATTAATATTATTACCTGCTATGTATATGGAGCCACAAGAGTTCCGCAGCGCCGTACAAAATGGCAGGAGTGTGAATGGAGAAGAGGTTAGAGCTATAAGGGGCTGTGGATTGGGAGAGGGCCTTGTAGGTGAGGGTGAGGAGTTTGAAAAGGATTCTGTGGGGCTAAAAGGGAGAAAGTGTAAGGCAAGGGAGAGAGGGAGACAGAGGAAGAGTGGCATGAAAGGAAGATAAGTCTTGAGCCGCGTTCAGTATAGAGCGAAGGGGGGCAAGGTGGGAGTGGGGGAGGACAGTGGGGAGAGGGTTACAGTAATCAAGATGGGAAATGAGTGCGTGGATAATGGTTTGGTGGCATCCTGAGAAAGGAAGGGACGAAAGCTGGCAATGTTACGTAGTTGGAAGGGACAGGATTGGGCAATAGATTAAATGTTGGGGGCAAAAGAGAGAGAGAAGTTGAGGGTGACACCCAGGTAGCGGAGTTGAGGAACTGAAGAGATGTGGTGTTGTGATAGAGATAGAGAGATCAAGGTGGGGTGAAGATTTAGGAGGAGGGAAAACAATGAGTTCAGTTTTAGCAATGTTGATTTTAAGAAAACGTGTAAGTGTGTCTGTATATGCAGTAAGACAACTAAAATAGTTTTATGAGTAAAAACAATATATAATTATATTATCAAAATTTAAAGTGACAATATCATCAAAATTGTATAACTTAAATGTGTGCTTAAACATAAACTTTAGAAACGGATAGCTAGTAGATATAGATATATATGATACAAAAAAGTCTTAGTTTTTACTATTTTATTGTTGAAGGTTTTTGCTGTTTTTTTTAAAACTTTTGCTTCTCTTCCTCATTCTTAATAAATTTTAAAGCTGTTCTGCGGGATATGGGCCTCATATGGCATTTTGGAACGCAATTGCTCATGTTTCTTCATATAAATTTGGTCTTTTGGTCTTAAGAATTCCTCCTATCATCATTCTTATTCTACCCTGAATTCCCCTATCATTTTGTTCTTCCAAAACTCTCAACTTAACCACAGAACAGAAATAATTGACCCTGTAAAGATCATCTATAGACTATAAATTCAAATGGAATTTTCACAAAATTGGCCTGATTTAGAGTAGGGCATGTAAAAATACATCTGCAAAATTTCAGCATAAATTGTTTGGCTTGAGTTGAACGTACCTAGAACCTGGAACATATCAGTGTAAGTATAAGATAACCTTGAAGCGTATCTTGTCATCATCATAGACTTAATTGCCTGTGCCCAGCTACATGACCGAAAGGAGCAAGACATATCATATAGCAAGACCTGGTTGTCCTTACTATATCATACAGTAAAGTATATCAGTAGTATAGTATGGCCTTGCTACCAGTGGTTGACGTAAGAGTGTATACGGTCAGGGCCATCTTTTCCATTGGGCATGATGGGCAGCTGCCCAGGGGCCCCACGGGCAAGGGGTTCCCATAGGCACGGCTCTTAATGAGAATAAATAATCCTGCAAAAGAAAAAAACCTGCAAAAAAAACCTTCAAGGGTCACTGAGCAAGTACATCTATCTATCTCTATCTCTATATATCTATATCTATATCTATATCTAGGGGCCCGGTGCACTGCTTTGCCCGGGGGCCCATAATGTTGTTAAGATGGCCCTGTATACGGTGATATGCCATACCATCACTTTTCCAACAGCCTTCATTGTAAAAATATTAAATTCCATTACCATTTCTTTTCATCATAACACTGCTTATAATTTTCCACTTCGACAACTGCTTACTACGATATCATATATTAAGACATGTCTTCATCTTTTATTATAATCCACTATTGATATTAGCTAATCACTATCCATCCTTTACAGCTGTGAAACTTCAGACCAGTTCTGGTACACGGGAGATCAATGTCAGACATCGATCAGCAAGCCTGGTGTGTATGGTGGAGTGACTGTTGGTCTGATCGTTCTGGCCATTATAATTGTCATCCTGGCTGTTGCTTTGTGTCAACGTGGTCATAGCTCCGACAAAGACATGTGAGTGCCCTTTATTACAATGTATGCCACATGGATATAACATTCAAATACACTGATTATTTGCTTCAGACATGCTTACTGTTCACAATACCTTGTTGTTAAATTTGACTCTACCATTATCAGGCAAACTGGATCGTATAGTGCCTGATCTTAGATCCAGGTTACACTCAATCTATTAGTGCTAATAAGAATTGTAGTCTCCTGTTTGAGTCCTCAAAGTCTCCTCTCAATAAAAAAATGATAACTACAAAATAAAATTCTTAAAAGAAAAAGAAAAAGAGAATACAAAATAAAAATGATGGGGATACATATGGACAAATGATTTCAAGTCATTGGTATATTGTAAGACATGTCAGATGCTTTTTTGTGGATGCCAGGTGTAGATTATATGATATACTATGTATTTTGGGATCAGTTACCTGTACATTTAAAATATTTGTCTCTGATGCATGATTGACAACTGTCTGAAGAAATGTTTTTACTATTTGTGCTCCACCACTATTTACCTCCATTTAATTCATCCATTCTCTCTCCATTTCCTCTCTCACTCTCCCTCCCTCATTCCCCTCTCTGCAGGTTACTAGACACAGATAAACGCTGGTATGATTTTGGCTGGGAAAGGGATCTGAAGATAAATGGCAGACTCTGGAACCCAGAGACAGCTAATATGTTCGGTAAGAAATCTACATGCTCTTTCCACCCACTTCTTACCAGTTGCCTGCTGAATTAGGTCTTTTGCCGGAGACCATAACAACATCACATCATTAACCTCTGTTTTACAAGAGACCTTTGAAATATGTCTCCATTAACCTGTCTCTAGATTCTAACCCCTAGATTCCTCTTGTGAGAGCACTATTCCAAAACCCTCTCTTCTGTAAGTTCATTGGCATTATTAAAAATGTCCATAATTTTAATTCTCTGCCAAAAAAATACCCACATTTGCCCAATTCTCCCCTTATTTGCCTAAGACCCACAGGAATTTGCTCCATTGACTTACTTTCGAATCCACCATTACCATTAACCTATATTTCTCTTCCTAAGGTCCCCGCGGTACCTTCACTCCTACGCTAGAGAATGTGAACTCAGGATTTACGGTAAGAAAATAAAATGGAGAGAGATGAGAAGAGACAGAACAGGAATTATACTACAATGACAATGAATGACTGTATATTTGTGAAGGAGGGAAGTAATCTCTCATTAGACCCTTCCATATATACATATATAAAGTTATTGATCACCCATTGGGATTGTGCCAAAAATTTTCTCGGTGAAAGGCAAACGTGGATCCTCAGTATGAATAACTTGTACATGTTCCTGCAGTCTCCCTAGTTTCTGTACTAATAACTTCCAGATTTTACCAACTAGCTTAATTCCTCTCTAGATGTGACTAGACCTTTGCCCAAGTATTATGACTCCAAGAGTAATATACTGTGTGCGTGTGTGTGTGTGTGTATATATATATATATATATATATATATATATATATATAGACTGTCTGCTGTAATTCCATGCCCTACAGAGAATGAGAAAATAGGTTAAAGCTAGAAAATAAACTGTTCACTTTACTTTTTTTCTTGACTTAGTTGTCCTATAATACATTGGTTTTGGTCTATGTAAGTGGATTTACAAACATCTCGACTTAAGGGAAACCTTGAAAGGTGGTTTTATTCTGACCCTTTGCCTCCTAAACATCTGAAGTTCCAATTTCCTGGAAATAATGTTGGAAATGAAGCCCATTTGCCCCATAACTTGACCATTGCTTCTAGCCTACCTTGTGACAAGGCAGTTCTTCATCAACATTTCAATTTGAGTAGATCTAGAGAACTTCTGAAGAGCCCTGTTAATTGCGTAGAAAGTTTATAGTATAAGAGTAATTATTAGTGTATAATTATATATATTTATATTTATATTCTCCCAGATGTCTATCCCAAGACCTCAATCAACCCCTTAGCATGTACAATTTGGAAGACCATGTCCTCTACTATATGAGTGGGCTAGTTTGCACTGATCAAGACTGTACTGTTACAAATACACAATGCATCTGTCGGCAATGGACTGTATCGGCGAGGAGGGCAGCAGAAATACCAGTGCACACATGTTTTTGTTAATTTATAAAACTTTAAGCACTTTGGCCTGAAGAGCTGTGGAATTATAGCTGCTATTTCTGTCTTGGATGGAAATTCGTTCAGCCAGAGAACCTGTGGATTGGTATCATATGAACTTTCTCTTTTAATTCCCAGGCCTGCAACTCTTATATCACGACATTGGACACCCATGAATTAAGAGAGGAGATACTAAACTTGTGTTTCCTCATATCCTGAGCCACCAGCAGGTGGCACTGTATGCTAAATAATGATGGTGTTCAGTGATATTATGTATCTTGGCTTATTTAATAAATTTATGTAAAATTACAAACAAAAACATTTCCTTCTGTATAGATAATTTACATTACAATGAATGATATTAATTAGCAGCTTACACCCTTACAGGTATAGTATATGGATTACAAGGTTTCCCCTTTATTATTATTATTTACAATTATTGTTATTATTATTATTATTATTATTATTATTATTGTTGTTATCTTTTATTTCTATGGTGACACAGAGGACCATACAGATTGCATACAGTATTTAGTACAAGGCATTACAGGACATAACAAAACGCCATCAAAAACAGTACACTAGAAAATAGACAAAACAGTATAATATACAGAAAATGATTAGCAATACAGTAGTAGGAAGTCTTGGAGGTGGGAGAGAGAGGAGAAGCGGTGGTCATTGGCAGAGCAGAGCGGGAGAGACTGTGGAGAGAAACGAGGTTGGAGATGTAGGAGAGGAAGTGTCACGGGCACTAGGAGTTCTGCCCAGGATTCACCAGTTGACTATGCTTACCAGAGGGGTGGAGTTTGCACAGCGGTCCTCTGGCAGTAGGGTGAATAGTGGAACGTATATAACAGCAGATGGACAGAGGATGCCAATGGAATTGATGATAGTCAGTGACTTGCAGCTATACTGGTAGATGAGTCAGCGACTTGCAGCTATACTGGTAGATGAGTCAGCGACTTGCAGCTATAGTGGAAAGGCAAGTTTCAACCACGGAGAGCAGGGTGGACGTGAGCAGGTGAAGGAAGGTAACGGGAGAGTCAGTGGTCTGCGTTCAGCAAGTTGTACCACTGATGTGAAGGGAAGACTTGTCCAAGTGCAGGTAGGTAGCGGGAGAGTCAGTGGTCTGCGTTCAGCAAGTTGTACCACTGCTGTGAAGGAAAGACTTGTCCAGGTGCAGGTAGGTAGCGGGGAAGTCAGTGGTCTGCGTAGAGCAAGTTGTACCACTGCTGTGATGAGAAGACTTGTCCGGGTGCAGGTAGGTAGAGGAGGTGTCAGTGGTCTGCGGATAGCAAGTTGTACCACTGCGAATAGGTGAGGACTTGTCCAGGTGCGGATAAGTGGAGGAATGAAAAGAGTCAATAACTGTATGAAGACAATGAGAGCACAGAGGAACTGTTTCCAAACAGATATGCAGCGTTACAGCTAATACTCTATAGTGGTATGTATACCGCTGCTGAGTAGAGAGGCTTGTACAAAGCGGATATGCAGCGTAATGACTAATAGTCTATAGCGGGTATGGATACCGCTGCTGAGTAGAGAAGCTTGTCCTAAGCGGATATGCAAGGTAACAACTAATAGTCAATAACAAGTAGGCATACCGCTGATGAGTAGAGTAGCTTGTCCAACGAGGATATGCAGACACAGCAGGAGCGCTGAACGGCTGTAACAGGTATGGGAACCGCAGGTGAGCAGAGCAGGTAATCCAGCAGACAGCTGAGAACACGAGCAGGATACAGGAGTCAGTAGCAGGTATGAGAGCCGCTGATGAGCAGTGCAGGTAATCCAGCAGACAGCTGAGGACACGAGCAGGATCCAGGAGTCAGTAGCGGGTATGAGAACCGCTGATGAGCAGAGCAGATAATCCAGCAGACAGCTGAGGACACGAGCAGGATACAGGAGTCAGTAGCGGGTATGGGAACCACCGATGAGTAGAGCAGGTAATCAGCAGGAAGCTGAAGACACGAGCAGGACACAGGAGACACCTTCAGAGACTCACAGGGAATGAGACTCAAGATCAGGCAACGATACAATGAGCACAGGTGCCTTAAATAGGGAGAGGTGCCTGATCCACCAATTAGATTAAAAGCAAAGGTTATAAGAGTTCTTGGATGCTGCGCATGCGCAGTCCATCAAGATGGCGGACAGCCGCAGCTCAGGACAGGCGCCGGCAGGAAGGATAGAGAACCACGCACCAGCGCAGAGGCACTCACGGTCCGGTGAGTGACAGGAAGATTGTTTTAGGACTATGCAGGTGAGGGTGAGGAGTTTGAACTAGGGAGGCAGAGTCAGAGCGATGGGAGAGAAAATTTAGATGAGCAGCAGCATTGAGGATGGATTGGAGTTATAAGAGGCAGGAGGAATGAAGGCCAGAGAGAACGAGGTTACAGTAGTACAGATGGGAAATGACAAAAGAATGGATGAAGTTGCGTCCAGGGTGAGAAATGGTCTGATCCTGGAGATTTTTCAAAAGTTGAAGCAGCATGAGTGGGCGATGGATTGAATGTGGGTAAAGAAAGAGAGCGAGGAGCCAAGGACATCTTGTAGGTAGTGAACTTGTGGGAACGAGCAAAGGTAAAAGTTGTCTATAAATAGAAAGAGAAGGGGAGGAGAGGAGACTCAGGATGGAGGGAACACAATGAGTTCAGTTTTAGATAAATAAAGTTTAAGGAAGCACTGGGACATTTAAGAGAAACTTGCAGAAAGACCGCTGGAGACACAGGTAAGGAGTGAAGTGGAAAGATCAGGGAGGAGATGTAGATATGGGTGTCAATAACTTAGAGATGTTATTGGAGGCCAAAAGAGCTAATGAGATCACCAAACGATGAAGTGTAGAGAAGGAGGCAGAGGGGGTAGGGAACAGAGCTTTGAGAGACACTGACGAGTAGATGAAGTGGAGGGGGGATGGAGTCAGGGTAGAGACTGGAAAGATACGACTGGAAAGGCATCAGGAGAGACAGGAGAGGACAGAAGTGTAGTCCACAGTGTCACAGGCAGCAGAGAGGTCCAAGTCATAGTAGAATGGCTGCAAAGCCAGTGATGGCTGCTTAGTTAGTGTGTATAGCTCTAAGTGTGTATAGATACAAGTGTGAAACAAAAAATTTAAACAGCATAATTTGGAGTTATACCGGAGTTACACAGGAGGAAACAGGAGAAGAACATTCTGCCTATTAACTCAGCTTCACAAGGACAACTGTCAGTATTCACCTGAAACTCCATATTCTACCTCTGATATTTTCAACTGACCCTGGCTACAAGCTACATGCAAAATGAGGACTGTTTTGGACTCTGATCTCATTTTCCTCTCATCTCATGAAAGTTTGTTTAATTTATCAGTTTGTTTTCAATGCAAAATCCACTCTGTTTAATCACACTGCTGTACTACTTGCTCAACCACTCCCTACCCATGCTACAGTTATTTCAGTCCCCTATCTCAGCAATGTACTTCAATTCTATTTAAGCTTTGTCTCCCTTTACAAGTAGGAAGAAATTATACTGTCTTTCAACCAATCTCCTCTCTCATGAGTATGCAAAATCTCAACTACTCAATTACCTGCTCTTTATTACTCTCCATTCAACATTTCCACCCACTCCCCCACATGGCTCCCCACATCATTACTTTATACTATCCAGACATCCATGGATAAACTACATTTGCTGCACCCTAGCTCTGCACTACTTATCTGATTACACTGGACATTGCAATTAGGCAATTCCTTTAATTCCTCATTTTTGCTATTTGACTCATAGTCCCAATGCTTGCCAAAATATTTTTCTCTCTTTTGCTATTTAAATTCAATAACTTTAACAGCCTCACCCTGCCGCCAGAAACGAAAAGGACATACAGCTTACAATCATCTTTCCTACCTTTCTTCCTCCCTGCTTCTATTAGCTGGTGATATATCACCTAATCCAGGTCCCCCTCACTTCTCCTACATGCATATATCTAAACACTACAGAAATCTGGCAAACCTCAAACACATCACCTGTCTCCCCTCTCTTCAAAAGTCCTTTAAATGTGCCCTTTGGAATAAACGCCCTGTTTGTAACAAACTTACCTCCGTACATGATCTCTTCCTCTCATACAACCTCAACCTTCTAGCAATAAGAGAAACATGGCTCAAGCATTCAGACACTGCCTCACCTGCAGCCCTTTCACATGGTGGTCTCCATTTCACTCACACCCCCAGACCAGGAGGCAGACAAGGAGGGGGGGTTGGACTACTTCTCTCCCCTCAGTGCACATTCACAGTTCTACCAAGTGTCCCATCACTCACATTCACATCTTTTGAAGTACATGCTGTTAGGATTTTTAACCCATTCTCTATGCGTGTTGCTGTCATCTATCGCCCCCCTGGTCCACACCAACACTTTCTTGAACACTTCTCTGCATGCTCCCTCACTTCTTATCTACTGATATCCCCACCATCATCATGGGTGATTTCAACATCCCTATTTCTAATCCACGTTCCAATGCTGCTTCCAAACTACTCTCTCTAAACTCCTCACTTGACCTCTCCCAGTGGATTGAATCTGCTACTCATCAGGATGGCCACTGTCTTGATCTTGTTTTCTCTAGACTATGCTCAGTTTCTAATTTCCTTAACACTCCTTTCCCCCTCTCGGATCATCACCTTATTAGCTACGCGCTCAGCCCCAGTTCTTTACCCTCCCTAGTGTCAAACTCTTCCAAGCCTCCTCGTACCCGCAGGAATATCAACGCTATTGATTTTCAACATTTTTCCACCTCTCTCCAACACCTTCTCTCCCCAATTTCTACATTCTCCTCCCCGATCGGGCAGTACCCCATTTTCATCAAACCCTAGCAACTGCCCTGGATCAAGTGGCTCCAACCGTGGCACACTACAGTAACACGAACTCTACAAAAACTTTCTCGTAAAGCAGAACGTCACTGGCGTAAATCTTGTGCCTCTAATGATTTCATCACATATACTGATATCTACCACTCCTACAGAAATGCTCTGGACACTGCTAAACAAGCATACTACCGATCTCTCATATATGCTCAGGCTTCTAACCCCAAACGGCTCTTTAACACTTTTAACTCTCTTCTGAATCCTCCTGCCCCAAATACTCCAACTAACATCAGTGCACAGGATCTTGCTTCCTATTTCAAGGACAAAATTGATAAGATCAGGCTTGAAATGGTATCTCCCTTGACAAGCAATCTGCTCAATTCCTTTGTAGCACCCTCTGACAGTCTCTCGTCATTTGATCCCACAAATGAAGAGGAAGTTTCTACTCTCTTCTCATCTTCCTACTCTACCTCCTGTCCTCTTGATCCCATTCCCTCACAAATTGGTAGGTCCCTGTCTCCTGTGCTCATTCCCCCTCTAACTAAAATCTGTAATCTATCTCTTTCTACTGGTATTTTTCCATCTATATTCAAGCATGCAGTGATTACTCCCATTTTAAAAAACAGAATTCTGACCCTAACTCTCTCATAAATTACCGCCCCATCTCCCAGCTCCCATGCCCCTCCAAGCTTCTCAAGAGAATTGCCTACACACGCCTCACACACTTTCTTACAGCAAACAACCTATTGGATCCTCTTCAGTCAGGCTTTCGCTCTCAACACTCCGCAGAGACTGCGCTGACCAAAGTTATCAATGATTTGATCACAGCAAAAAATAATAACCAATACTCTCTTTTAATTCTCCTGGATCTCTCTGCTGCAGTTGACACTGTTGACCACTCTCTCCTCATACAAACGCTACAATCCCTAGGTCTTGAAGCCACTGTCCTATCCTGGTTCTCATACTACCTATCTAATCGCTCTTTCAGTGTTAATTTCTCTGGATCCACCTCTGCTCCGCTTCCTTTATCAGTTGGAGTTCCACAAGGCTCAGTCCTAGGTCCTCTGTTATTCTCTATTTACACCACTTCTCTTGGAAAACGAATAAGCTCCTTTGGATTTCAGTATCATCTCTATGCGGATGATACACAAATTTATCTATCCTCTCCTGATCTTTCACCATCTGTGTTGTCTCGCGTTACTGACTGTCTTTCTGCCATTTCATCTTGGATGTCTTCTCGCCAACTCAAACTCAAACTTTCAAAAACTGAATTAATAATATTCCCACCCAAAAACAGAAGCTTCCTGCCTGACATTTCTATTTCTGTCGATAACATGACCATAAATCCCACCCCGCAAGCTCGTTGCCTAGGTGTAATCCTTGATTCACAACTGTCGTTTATTCCCCACATCAACTCTATATCTAAATCATGTTACATACACCTAAAGAACATTTCCAGAATATGCACATATCTGACACAAGACACTGCAAAAACATTAATTCATGCACTCATCATCTCCCGCATCGACTATTGCAATTCCCTCCTTACTGGTCTTCCCAAAGTCAGACTTGAACCCCTACAATCTATTTTGCACGCAGCGGCTAGACTGATTTTCCTTACAAACCGTTATTCCTCTGCTGAGCCACTCTGTCAGTCTCTACATTGGCTGCCTGTATTTCAACGAATCCAATATAAAATTCTTCTACTAACATATAAGGCCATCAACAAATTTGGACCGACATACATTTCCTCACTTATCTCGAAATTTCTCCCAACTCGACACTTCCGTTCTGCACATGATCTACGTCTCTCCTCCACTCTCATCACATCCTCCCATTCTCGGTTACAGGATTTTTTCCGGGCTGCACCCACTTTGTGGAATTCCCTCCCACGCACAGTAAGACTTTCCTCTAGTCTTCAAATCTTCAAGCGTTCACTGAAAACCCACCTCTTTAGACAAGGTTATGATATTCCTCAACCATCATCTTAATTTCCCTAGATTACCCTATTACCATCCTCTATACTGCTAACGCAAGACAACAACCTTCTGACCAACATTGCAACACACATAGCCCACTCAGTACTTTTACCTTTGCAGTCTGGCTGGTCCATTGTGCAATATGATGTAGCACATGCCCTTGTGTTTCTAACTCCCATTGTCCTATAGATTGTAAGCTTTCGAGCAGAGTTCTCTTACCTCTCTGTCTGTATGTATTACCCAGTATTGTCTTATTAATGTTTGTTCCCAATTGTAAAGCGCTACGGAATTTGCTGGCGCTATATAAATAAATGTTGATGATGATGATGAAGTGGCTGAGCAACGAGAAGTGACCCTTGGCTTTGGCAGGAGCTGTTAGTGACCTTGGTGAGGGTGGTTTCAGTGGGAATGAGGGGGCTAAAACTAGACTGATTTGGGTCAAGGAGAGAGAGGGAGGCAAAAGAGGTGGAAAGGTAGTTGTAGACAATCTGCTCAAGGGGCTTGGAGGCAAAATGGAGGTGGTAGATTCTAGATAGAGAGTTGGGGTCTAGGGTGGGTTTTTTTTATAATGGGAGTGATGAGGGCATGGTTAAATGAAGAGGCTAAGGCATCTGGAGTGAAGGACTGGTTGAAGATGTGGGCAAGGTGGGTACATTTATTAGGAGAGAAAACAGGAGGAGATAGGGTCTAAGGAGCAAGTGGAGGGGGTTGAGGACAGGAGAAAGGACCTGAAAGAGTTATTTTTATCTTTCATTTGTTTTTTGCCACATCCTGTCTGAAAAAAAAGAGATAGGAGAGTAAAGATAAGTTGTTGCAGATTAGAGACTCCCTCTAATTGCTTGGTTCCAGCCGGCAATATAGATACTTGAGATATACGGATCATATTATGTGTCCCTCACGTGACATCTGTTAATCCCAGCCTTATATACAAGAGGTAAATACAGGGCCGGATTAACCAGAGGTCTAACTGGGCTACAGCCCAGGGGCCTCGGGCATCTGTGGGGCCCTTTCTTGGAAGTATTACTTTTTTTGTTCAGCTGTAGCGCGAGCCGCCAGCCGCGCTACAGTCTGTACAGCGGTCAGAGGTGGGCGACTCCTATTGAATTAAGGTGACGTCACTCACCTCCATTGACAGGCTGCTGGCAATGGTCCGTCCGCGGCGCTCATTAATCTCCTTGCTAAGGAGATCTCGTGAGAGTGAGACAGTCTCACTCTCACGAGATCTCCTCAGTAAGGAGATAGGTGCGCGCCGCGGAACGGACACTTCAAGCAGGCAGGCAGCAGGGAGTGAGCTGACTGAAGAACACAAAGGTAAGCTGGCTGGCTCAGACATTGTCTTTTTGGTGCAGAGAATTACAAAGGGGGGGGCTGGCTGGTACCATAGTGTGCACTTTTGGGTGCGATATTTGCAGGGGGGGTTGGGGGCTGGTTGGTGCAGAGAATTACAAGGGGGGGGCTGGCTGCCACCATAGTGTACACTTTTGGGGGCGATATTTGCAGGGGAGGTTGGGGGCTGGTTGGTGCAGAGAATTACAAGGGGGGCTGGCTGGCACGCATAGTGTGCACTTGTGGGGGCAATATTTGCAGGGGGAGTTGGGGGCTGGCTGGCACAGTGTGCACTTTTGGAGGTGATAATTGCAGGGGGGGTGGGGGCTGGCTGGCACAGTGTGCACTTTTGGGAGAGATATTTGCAAGGGGGGTTGGGGGGCTGGCTGGCATAGTGTGCACTTTTGGAGGAGATATTTGCAGGGGGGGTTGGGGGCTGACTGGCAAAGTGTGCACTTTTGGGGGAGATATTTGCAGGGGGGGTTTGGGGGCTGGCTGGCAAAGTGTGCACTTTTGGGGGTGATAATTGCAGGGGGGGGGTGGGGGCTGGCTGGCACAGTGTGCAGTGTTGGGGGAGATATTTGCAGGGCGGGGTTTGGGGGCTGGCTGGCAAAGTGTGCACTTTTGGGGGTGATATTTGCAGGGCGGGGTTTGGGGGCTGCCTGGCACAGTGTGCAGTGTTGGGGGAGATATTTGCAGGGCGGGGTTTGGGGGCTGGCACAGTGTGCAGTGTTGGTGGAGATATTTGCAGGATGGGGTTTGGGGGCTGGCTGGCACAGTGTGCAGTGTTGGGGGAGATATTTGCAGGACGGGGTTTGGGGGCTGGCTGGCACAGTGTGCAGTGTTGGGGAGATATTTGCAGGATGGGGTTTGGGGGCTGGCTGGCACAGTGTGCAGTGTTGGGGGAGATATTTGCAGGACGGGGTTTGGGGGCTGGCTGGCACAGTGTGCAGTGTTGGGGAGATATTTGCAGGACGGGGTTTGGGGGCTGGCTGGCACAGTGTGCAGTGTTGGGGGAGATATTTGCAGGACGGGGTTTGGGGGCTTGCTGGCACAGTGTGCAGTGTTGGGGAGATATTTGCAGGGTGTGGTTTGGGGGCTGGCTGGCAAAGTGTGCACTTTTGGGGGTGATAATTGCAGGGGGGGTGGGGGCTGGCTCGCACAGTGTGCAGTGTTGGGGGAGATATTTGCAGGGAGTGGTTTGGGGGCTTGTTGGCAAAGTGTGCACTTTTGGGGGTGATATTTATTTGTTTATAAGTAACCTTGTAAGAAAAAATAAAATTTTGTATTTTACTTCATTTTGGCATTTTGAGAATACTGATTTGGTATATTAAAAGGAACACAGCTCAAACTACTTATGCCCAATCCGATATTACTGGGGAGCCCCCAATAATATCGGATTAGGCATAAGTCGCTTGAAAAATGGGGGCCTCACAGTACCCCTAGCCCAGGGGCCTACAGTGTCTTAATCCGGCCCTGGGTAAATACCAGTATTTTTCCTCATTCCTAACGACCTGTGTGTTTATACATTTACTGACTTTATTTATATACATTTTTCATCACTGGCTGTATCATCAGCTTCCTTGGATTCTTTTATATATCAAGTGAACATTTATTTGGTGCCAATTGCTACCTGTTTTTATTCATGTGTTTTTGAGGTTCTCTTTTCCATATATATATATATATATATATATATATATATATATTTATATATATATATATATATAAGTAATATGCTTTCTGGCCATAAGCTTACTTTGTTGATTAAATATACTTTTGTCTTGTAAGCCCTATTTCTGCATTTTGTGCAAGTTCGTATTTTTATACACAATTTTTTTTTTTTCTAGCACCTGGGAGGTTATTGTTTTGTTTATCTTATTCATAGGATTGGAGGTTTCCTATATCTTTCTCCTGACTGGCAGCTCATGCTCTTTCTTTTTAAGGGAGCGCAAAAAAGGAATATATTGTTTGCCAATTACCCATAAATATGAAAATAAATAACTGTCTCAGTAATATAATGTAAATATATACATTTCATATAATGTTACAACCATTGCTTAAATCAGTGCTCATTGAGAATTATGTGACCAAAAAAAACCAAACCCCCCCCCAGATATCTTTATTATTAAGATTACAAAAAAAGGAGTAGCTTTACACCATGGCAAAATCTTGTTGCATTGGAGGGAGAGATACATTTAAAATGAGGGACAGATTTATAGTTGGGTTAAGGCATGTCCTAGATCAACTTTAAATTTCAGTGTCAAAATAAAGCTATCAAGTATTTGTGTGCTATATCAAAAACAGGAAGGGCCTGATTCGTTAAGGAAAGTGAGGCAAAAAAGGAGCCCATTTTCTCTCGTACAAACCATGTTACGATGCAAGGGGTGCAAATTAGTTTTTTATTGTGCACATAAGTTAAATACTGGCTGTTTTTTCATCTAGCACACAAATACTTGATAGATTTAGTTTTACACTGAAATTTAAAGTTGATCTAGGACATGCCCTACCCCAACTATAAATCTGTCCCCACATTTTAAATTTACCTTCCCCTCCAACATGGTTGTGCCAAGGTGCAAACTGACTCCTTGTTTTTGCTTTACTTTCCTTAATGAATCAGACCCACGGTGTTTAACTTATGTGCAAAATAATAAACTAATTTGCACCCTTTGCATTGTAACATGGTGTGTCCAGGAGAAAATGTACTCTTTTTTTTGCATCCCCATGCACAGCAAGCTGCGATACATTAACTTTTTTCAGCAATTTGTGCTTCAGTAGCTCTTCTGTGGGATTGGACCAGGCGGGCTAGTCTTTTCTTCCTTCATACATCAATGAGCATTGAGTGCCCATGGCTCTGTCCCTGGTCCACCAATTGTTTTTCCTTGGAACACCCCACAAGACTTGCCATTTTGGAGATGATCTGACCCAATTGTCCAGCCATCACAATTTGGCCTTTGTCAGATCTTTAAACATGCCCATTTTCCTGCCTCCAGCACATCAACTTCAAGAACTGACTGTTCACTTGCTGTCTTTTTTATCCCATCCCTTAACAGATGTCATTGTAAGAAGATAATCAATGTTATTCATTTCACTTGTCAGTGGTTTTAATGTTGTGGTTGCTCTGTGGATATATTATTATTATATTATCTTTAATATATAAGGTGCCACAAAGGGTCTGCAGCGCCGTATATGACATATACAGAAAACAGTGACCCATGATACAGAAAGAACAAAAAATTAAGAACAAAAAACACAAAAACACAAAAACAAAATACACACACAGGTAACATAGTAATGTAAATCAAATTATTTCTGGGAGAATGAGTGAAAGTGATGGTAGAAATCAGCGAGAAGTAGGCCGAAGCTTAAGAAAACAGGTCTAGGGAAGCAGATCAAGAGGTACAGAGGGTGATGGAATAGTAGATGGAGCACACAAGGTAAAGGAAAGGGGGAGACGCAAATAGGGTTGTACTAACTGGCGGGAGAGAACCTGGACAAGGGAGTTAGGAGGAGGACTGATAGACTTGAATAAAGAAATGAGACTTGAGGGCACACTTGAAGCCTTTGAGAGTAGATGCTACCCTGATGGAACGTGGAAGATCATTCCACAGCTGGGGAGCAGCCAGGGCAAAGTGCTCTTTCTATCTCTCTCTCTCTATATATATATTTCTCAATCTCTCATTAAAAGATATAAATGGACTGGAAATGTCAAGGCTCTACAATGTCTCATTTAAAGAGACAGTATAGAGCCTTGACACTCCTAGCTATGATGCTGCGCATTACCCCTGTACACAGTACTTGCTCCGTTATACACCAGATTCCTTTGCTCTGCGCTATATTTACACAATTGTAAAATCTGTAGCTCACTCTGTTTATGAGCGACAGAGGAATATTGCATGGGCTTTATCACAGTTCTGTGTTAATGGGTTTACAGTTACAGAAATAAATGTATAAAACTTATTTCCATGCTAAATGATTCACATCAGGCTAAAAAGTGTTGAGATTTTCCTTGTACGTATCTTTCATATATCATGTGACAGGACATGGGAGTAAGGAACTAGAATATTATTGTGTTTATTACAGTTCACAGGTATTGTATATACTTAAAATAGCTGTAACAACATCACAGACCCACGAAGGGTGCGGGCACGTACAAGTAATTTTCGGCACTGAACTCGCACCACAAAACATCTTGTTTTTACAATAGTTTGCCTAGATATCTCATCCAGCGTGGATGCCCAACGTGGATGCCCAGAGACAGAACAGAACATCCCCAGGCTCCGTAACAATATATGTGAAAGGGTCTGACAATGCTGCTCCAGCCTCCGAATGCTCAGAAGAGGCCTCTGCTCGGCTCTTTGTAGGATTCAGCGGGAGATCGGGGGCCTTGGAGTGTGGGGCATTTCAGGCCCTCCCTCACCTCCGGCACCGGTAGCTGCCGTACCACCTGCCACTGTGAACTCTAATCATTCATTTTACAGAGATTCCTCTGCAAACTAGACGTGTAACTAGATTAGCTGAGAGGTATAAAAATCTGAAGAGATGTGCTCTACAAAAATATAAAAGTCATAGCAAAGTCCAACCTTCTACCACTTTAGAGCCACCACTTTTCATTAAAGAAAACCTATTTTCTCCTATAGTACTGCCCAATTGAGCCTCACTTGTGGCTAAAAATAAACAGGACAGTGAGGCGACATCTGTATTTTGTACCAATCTGTGTTTCTTTGTATGTGTGAAGCTTCTCTTACGTTGATCAACATGTGCTTACAAATGTGCTTCTCAGCTGACGTGATACACAAAGGGGCAAACTGTGTCCCATTAATTCTACAGCAAAAGACGCAATCTCTGCCAGCTGGGGCGCAAATTGATTACCTCCACCTTCTGTGGCTGCAGCTGAAGGCTGCGATGTCCTGGCGCACTAATGCGCTTAATAGGTCTCTGATGTGATTGCCGATATCACATGTCCTTTAAAGTCCCAGAATGCCTTTGGAGAGTGAATGGTGGTGGTGATGGTTTCTTAGAGTAGTGAAGAAAAACTAGTTTGGGAACAACAACAAGGGCAATGGAGGTAAAACTGCACTTCCTGACCCAAGCGTATACTAGGCGAGTGAAAATGTTGAGTACAAGAACCAAACACAAATTAGAAGTTTGTAATACGTCATTCAATGACCTATCATTGTCCGCTTCCTCTAGTCAGTGTCTGAGGAGAGGTGATGACTTGCAGTTGGGTGGTATATTATAAGGTAGGCAAGGTGCTCCAGAGAATAATTAATGGCTCCACCTGATGTCCCCTAGATATTGCCACCTGAGGCGAGGTGCTTGAAACAATAGCTGTGGACTTAGTTACAACAAATATATGCATTCATAAACAGTATCTTGCCTGCTTCCTCTTGGTTTAAGAAGCACAATTTCAGTTTAGTTGAGTTGAATTTTGAACAGAATCATAAATTGCATCTGATTCGCTGGAGTGATTTTTGGTTTAGGCAGATACATTACATTATAATGTAGCACACAAATACTTGATAGCTTTATTTTTACACTGAAATTTAACGTTGATCTAGGACATACTCTACCCCAACTATAAATCTGTCCCCACATTTTAAATCCCCCCCCCCCTCCAATGCAACATGGTTGTGCCAAGGTGCAAAGTTGCTCCTTGTTTTTGTTTTCCATTCCTTAATGAATCAGAACCACAGTATTTAACTTACGTGCAAAATAATAAACTAAATTGCACCCTTTGCATTGTAACATGGTTTGTTCCTTTTTTTGCATCCCCATGCACAGCAAGCTGCGATACATTAACTTTTTTCCTTGTTTTCCATTCTAGTAAACAAAGGAAACATTTAAGGTCTGATTCATTAGGGAAAGTAAAGAAACAAAAAAAGGAGTAGCTTTACACCATGGCAAAATCTTGTTGCATTGGAGGGGGAGATACATTTAAAATGTACATTTAAAATTTAAACTGCACAAAATTATATTCAGTACTGCATAAGAAGGAGAAATAGTACTAAATTAGCTGTGAGATCTCAAAGCAGGAGTTCCTGCGTGATTAATACTAATATATTTGAAAAATAGACAATTATAACATCTTGATTAAATTAGGAATCTGACCTGGAAGTTAGGAATATAAAGGACATTATTTTGAAATAATATTGTAGTGTGTAGGGCCTTTCCTGCTGGTTAAATCTAGGGTGATCTTGTATCAGAAAGATACTTTGTTCAACAGTATGGTCAAAGAATAAAAGTTAAGATACATTTGTCCTTCTAACAAAACTGATCATATTTAACACTACTTTGTTCGACCTTTGGATAAACTTTCCTGCGTACTAAACTGTGGTAACTATTAATAAAATCACCACCATAATCTGTTGCTATAAATCAGTGATGTATTGACAGTAGAATCATAAATACACCTGTGTTCTTCTCATTTTCAGCCCCTTTGGGTGTATGCTTACAAATATTTGCTCCAACAATCGCTTCTAAAGATTTAATTCCTGTTGTCCCTACCGTTAATACATCACAGATTTATAGCAACATGTTTTTACAAAGTGGTGGTGGATATTGTCACCTACTATTGTTTTCACATATTACGCTATGTTTGTTATTATATATTTTTGCATGTATATATGAGCCTTGTATGAAGGTGTGACAAGATCCATATAGAAGAAATTACTTTTCTCTGATGAAAAGTGGTTAAGTCATGTGATCATCCAGTGTTGCAGAGACGGAAGCGCAAGTGTATGTACCATTTTGTTTATATCACTGAAGTTTTTTGAATATTAGTGGAAATTCTTAGTTACATACAAGCTGCATGCCTTAGTGACGCGCCTAATATAACCAAATGTAAGGTTTTTTATTAATAAAATCAATTCCTAGTAACGATGAGCGGGCTCGGATTATGGCAATCCGAGCCCACCCGAACAGTGCGGATCCGAGGGCGATCCGAGCACTGTTCGGCAGGGCCGGATTAACCATAGGGCTAACTGGGCTACAGCCCAGGGGCCTATGGCATCCAGGGGGCCCTTGAAAGTGCTCAGCAGCAGTATTGATCGGTCGGGGGTCCCTGCAGTCCTTCTCCGGCGCGCTGTAGTCTCCTTACTCACGAGATGTAAGAACAATTGGAGGAATTTGCGACCTCAGCACTTATTTTGCAGTTAGTGAACAATCCTTAGCAGCCTTATAAATGACAAACTCTAAATCATTTCTCATTGTTACTTCTGCAATTTAATGCACACAGCGTCTTTTATCTTCCACTTTATAGAAACTAGCTGTATCTGTGACAGGTCATATGTCACCCAGTACAGATTATTTGTTATTATATGTCAACAATCTGTTTTCACTATTTGTTAAAAGAAAATTGTCCACATCCCAGCTGTAAATCAACGCAGCAGGGAGCACTGCCACAATCTGAACAGTAGGTGTTGGTCAATCTGCTGAATATCTCTCTGTTAAGCGCCTACTTAGTCTGTCACAGAGTATACAAAATCTGAAGGCTTCAGTGACTTACTCATGTATAACTACTGAATCCCTAAGCATCAGTCGCTTTGTAGATTGCTTGACAAAAGGATAATATTGAGAGAAACATATTTAAGTGGGTATAATGTGAAGTAGGAGCTTTTTTTGGCAAATATATATAACAGTACAAAGTGAATGTTTCTTTTAGCTGTTGCTGTGCAATCTTTCATGTTAAACCCAAGGTGTACAATGCAGTAAGGTAAGAAAATTCAAAGTGAAAACCAAGACAGGATGCAGTCATTTGAGCACAGGGGAGCCTATTAAAGATGATCATGTGACACATTTATTAGACCAATGGCCTCGATTTAGAGATACGGCTATTGTGCTATTGCCCAGCAGGCCGAGACTATTAGGTACATATTGTAGTTGTTACAATATATTAGACAGGTAGTGGGGATATTGGATACTAAGCTACACATTTTGGCTAGTAGGTGATACATAGAGGCTGTTATGCTGGTCATGGGGAATTGAATTTGCACAAAGGGCCACAACACTGGTAACTTTGCTGACATAGGAGCTATTATGCTGATGATGGGGGTATTAAGCCGGACTGGAGTCTTCTAGGATGCATATAGTACTTTTGGTACTATTAAGCTGCACAATGGGACTATAGAGCTGCACCTTGAGGCTACATAAGATTAGAATGCTCTACATTGTGGTTAGTATATTTTATATTATGCAGTGCTTTGTGGCTATTATTACACAATTGTATATGCGTTTATGAGTGCCTATGTAATTGATGCACTAATAAATCTAAATTCATATTTTCTTCAGCAATAAAATAATTTTTCATGTGTAGTTTACCATGTTTATTTCACTGCTTTTGCATTTATCTTGACATAATCTTGACATAATGTTTGTTCATTACTATTGTGTTTTAAGTGCAATTTATTGGCATTTGAGGTATGTGTTCATGCATAGAAAATTACAGTATGTTTTCTTTTCTCATAATGTATATTTTTGTGTCACATACACTGTACGTTTCTGCCAGATGTATCATAATTTGAAAGCAGAAAAGAAGATTATGTCAGTATCGAAAAAATACAGAATAGGTAATAAAATGAAGTGATATAGAATATAAAGCAAACAAATTATATATATAATTAAAAGAAGATCAAATAAGGTTACGGACAAATATGGATTGTAAAATGTATGTTCACAAAAGGGTAAAAATCTTTTATATACTGATCTTGATATCTTGATATCTTATGTGTTTTTAGTGTGTTAAAAGCCACATAATATATCAGTTGGGACCTCACTTATAATTTAATAGTATATGTATTTTTGTTACTGTGTATCTTTAAACAATGTTAATTTTTTTTATAAAAAGTCATACATAGATCCGTTTAATTTCCTATTAAAATATTATTTTTTACAGTTTGAAAAAAATAAATTGGTTTTGGGGACCTATGAAATTTCAGAAAATGTTTATACACATGTATTTATTTCTATTAATTAAAAATGAATTTCATATATTATATTTATAATCGTATTTGATACATTGGATTCTTTTGAAATATTTATGTATTAATAAATGCAAAAAGTTCCATTTAACATTTAAAATATAATTAAATACAAGTGCAACTGAAATTAAATTAAAGTTGAATGCCCCTTTAAAAATCGAGAATCTCCTTTCCAAGTGAAAATACCAATGCAAATAGACAGCATATATGATGGCAGCCAGACTAATAAATAATTGTTACCCACAATCAGCCAATAAGCAGTGGCTAGCTAGTGTTGCTGATGATCATCATTGTGTCCTCCAGCCCTCACAAGAGATACACATCCTGACATATGTAACTGCGTCTGCTTGTAATTCGGTGAAAATTATGTGAACACTCCCTTACTGTAATTAGGGTATGTTAGCTACCCCTTTCCTCCCTGTTCTAGCTCTCCAAGTGTAAGGAGTCGTAATTGTAAGATGCATAATGACGTACGTCTACACAGTTTTAGTGTGAATGCATAGAATAGGTATGTGTATGTTACACAAAAAAACAGATGTATGGCAAACTCTCCCTGAGCCCCCTTTTTATTATCACTTAAACCACTTAAACTTGAAGTTTAGTCACCTTTCACCGTCTGGAAAAAGTGAACTTTTACATTTAAATTTATAGCATACATATGACGTTGAAGATTTATTACACTTGACAACAATTTCCCTGTATAAAGTGAAAATGCTGAAGTCTATGTGATAAAAAAAATGTACAAAATGCAATAATGGCTGTCAATCAAATTTTATTTAATTTTTCCTGGCATCATGAATACAATATGCGTTAGTAAAAACACCCTTTTCACACTACTGAATTACAAAGCAGTCACCAAACCAATGGTTTTGAACTTGAAAAGAACAATTAACCCCTTATTTACAACCCCTGATTACCTAGTTACCTAAAGTCCTGCTATTGTCAGTTTATCATACATTTTTGAATGGCTCAGTGGTCAGCACTTCTGCATCACAGCACTGGGGTCATGAGTTCAATTCCCGACCATGTCCATTATCTATGTGGAATTTGTATGTTCTACCCGTGTTTGTGTGGGTTTCCTCCGGGTGCTCCGGTTTCCACCCACACTCCAAAAACATACTAGTAGGTTAATTGGCTGCTAGCAAAATTGACCCTAGTCTCTCTCTCTGTCTGTCTGTGTGTATATATTAGGGGATTTAGATTGTAAGCTCCAATGGGCAGGGACTGATGTGAATGAGTTCTCTGTACAGCGCTACGGAATCAGTGGAGCTATTTAAATAAATGGTGATGATGATGATGATAATTTAGTGATGGACTTCAGGGGCACACATGCAGCCATCTAACCTTCAATGGGGCTGGACATTACCTTTATTCCTTTCTCTTACTCTGCCATCTTCTTTCTCCCACTGACCTCCGAATATATCTTACCACCCTATAAAATATTTTTTAATGAGGACAAACCCCCAAAAGTATATCTACACCTTCACATCAACCATTCACTTGTCCCAAATTGCCCCCATATTACTCTCAGACTTTCCATGTACTACTCAGACCATCCCTTGACCATCATAATGCTCCAATACCAAAATACCCCACTTGCCCCCACAGGTTTCAGCCTGGGGGGGCGCACAGGCGGCCGCATCACGTGACATGCGAAGCGGCCGGGTCATTATGACGCGGCCGCATCTTGTGTCACGTGATGTGGCCGCCGGTTAAATTAAGGTATCACTCTATCCACGGGGGGTTCGGGGGGGGGGGGGGGTGGATGGTCGGCCCGAACAGCCGTTAGACTGAGTGGCCCGGGGGCCCTCTGCCCCCCTGCCCCCAGGTCCAGCCCGCCCCTGTGCCCTCAGATCCCACATGTACTTCAAGATTCCCTTTAGACTACCCAACGCAACATGTCTCTAAAAACCTCCACTTAGCCCCACGTCCCACTCATACACCACACATAGCAATCACTAAGGGTACAAGTGATCACCCACTAACAATGAACACTAATTAATTCTAAAAGCCCCCAGCCCTCAGAGCCCCCAGGGGAAGGATGGTGTTGATTGGACTGCATTCTCTCCACTGCCTCTGATTTTAATTAGGGCAGCACGGTAGCTAAGTGGTTAGCACTTCTGCCTTACAGCACTGGGGTCATGAGTTCAATTCCTGGCCATGGCCTTATCTGTGAGGAGTTTGTATGTTCTTCCCGTGCTTGCGTGGGTTTCCTCCGGTTGCTCCGGTTTCCTCCCACACTCCTAAAACATACTGGTAGGTTAATTGGCTGCTAGCAAAATTGACCCTAGACTGTGTGTTTGTGTATGTTAGGCAACTTAGACTGTAAGCCCCAATGGGACAGGGACTGATGAAAGTGAGTTCTCTGTACAGCGCTGCGGAATTAGTGGCGCTATATAAATAAATGGTGATGATGATGATGATGATGTCCTTCACTTTGAAGTCACATGATGCAGTAGTCAGCCATTCCAGTCATGTTCAATGTTATGATTTGCTTTATAGTACACCCCGAGCTTCACCTACAGCCCCAACTCTTATTCAGTAGCAATCAGTGTAGGGGCATAGAACCTGAAGGAGCTGGGGGCTTAGGGAAGGTTCCCAGGGCCGTTGGTGACCAACCATTGCCTATTATTGCCATAAAATGTAAATGTTGGCTGTTTTTATAAAGATTTTATTAAACATAATTTCAGGTTTTGCCAACCATGCATGCCAAGCTTATTGACTTCCACAGTGGTCAATGGAAACATTTATGAAAACTTGTCCAAAGGAAACAGGTGGTGTTGCCCATAGCACTTTTTTTTTTTTTCATTTTCAATGCCATGCACAAAATAAAAAAAACATTTATGAAGAGGAAATAAAAAGAAAAAGACATACGTGCAGTGCATGATTTTTTTACAAGTTATGTGCAAGTTATATTGTCACACTCCCACATTACTTATTTTTATGGTCAGTAGTACATGTGCAGAACAGTGAGGGTTTTTGGTCAGTGACTGCTATGTACAAGTCTGCAAAAGTAACCTGAACTGCTGCCTGATATTACATTTAGCCATTTCCCTATGGTCTCCTGACCTAATTATACCACCATTGTAGTAGTATAGCATTTTACTGCATGATTCACCGTTTTTCTATACATAAAATTACATAGGAAACTCATTTGTTTCATTCGGGTGTCAGATGTTTGAATTTGAACACTATTATTATTAATATTTATTTATAGGGCGCCACAAAGTATCCGTAGCGCCATACAAGGACAGACAATGGCACAGTACAAGGTGAAACAGCACAGTACAAGTAACAGTAAGCACTATAACTCTGGGGGCTCAAGGCACAGCTAGAAAGAGAGGGAGGGGAGAAGTCAGTACAGGCAGGTAACTATGGCCCAAGAGGATGGGCACGGATGACAGGTTAAGAGCCACTGAGGGGAGCGGGGAGAAGCGAGAGGAGTCAGAGGGCAGAAGGTCCGAGAGGAGGTGAGCTGAGTAGCTGGAGAGCGCAGTTAAAAGTGATGAAAACAGGAGGTAGGAGAGCCCTGCTCAAAGGAGCGTACAATCTAAAGATGTATACTTTTTAGAAACTTTTGAGCACTTTTCTCTTCACATAACAGTTTAGCCAAAACTCCTCACCTAAAACCACCCAGAGTAGAAGCCAAGTACACATCGTAAAAATAATAGTAACTTTACTATATGCAAAACTGAGAAAACATGACCACAATGTTTCAGTTCTGGAATGAAACTATAATAGGATGTATGCTACAGACAAGTATAGATCAATTCTGTTAATATATGCCGGTTGTTTGCACTTTAACGCCCTGATGAGGCTTTAACTCTAGAACTGAAACAGTAGGGTCATGCCGTTTACATTTTGTTTATAATAAAGTTGTTTTTATAATATCAAGTGTCACCAACTTCAACTCCATCTTTTATTATTATTATTTTATATGGTTATTATTATTTATTTAATTATTTATAAGGCGCCAAAGATTCTGTAGCGCCGAATACAGAAGCAAGTAAGAAATAGGTGAGGTAATACATGTCAGTAGCTCAGATGAGTGTGAGTAATGCTAAGTGGATTCACACACAGTGCAGCAAAAGACGTGACAGGACATACAAGGGACAGTAGACAGACTTGTGACAATAGGTAGAGAGGACCCTGCCCGCTAGGGCTTACATACTAAAGGGAAGAGTGGGGACAGACAGTAGGTCTTTTAACTGTATCGCCACCTCTCTTGGGGCCTGATTCATTAGTGATCTTATCTTGTGCAAAAGTTAAGATGCTTATTTTTAAGAAGAAACGGGGAGATAAGAGTGAAGTTAAGATGGATTTTCATCTTAACTTAAGAAATTCTTCACTTACGCAGTGGATTTTGCTTCTTGTCTCCCTTTTCTGAGCATGCACAGAGTGGATTTGCTTAAGATAAGCAAAAAATGGCAGATAAGATCACTAATGAATCAGGCCCTTGATGCTGAAATAATGTGATTATCAGCAGGGGTTTGCTGATCAACATCAAAAAGGGAATGGAGGTAGGGTTAGCGTTGTCTAGGGTCCAAGAGCGCTTAGATATTACTGATTATCAAATCAATCAGGTATTCAAGCAAGCAAAATGGACATGTAATCAGGAAACACATACAACAGACAAGATGGCAGCAGAATAGACATGCAAACTGCCACTGTAGACCCAAGTTCTTGGTCATTGTGTGCTCATGCACCAATAGGAGTTGCCATTCCCCTCAGAACTGGAGTCGGGTACTTGAATGCTCACTGGAGTTGGTATCACACAAGGAAAGCCAGAACTCCAGCAGAGACAGAACCAGATCTGATGTATGATTCTGATGTCTTCAAGAACCACATCCAGCCTGACTAGCCTTGGATGGTTTCACCCCATATAGTGCCCTGTACCTTCAACTGTTATAGCATCCCTTGACATTAGTCGCATTACTTGACATCCAGTCAACTGCAACATCTCGTACTCTGTAATCTTGTACCATAGACGAACATACCAGGTACAACTGGTGCATAAACATATAAAATAACCAGAACATCAGATAGTCCAAGAGAATAGAATAAACATAAAATAAATCACCATAGTACACATGAATCAATACACATAAATATATTTTAATTATGTAAACCTATACCCAATAATCCCCTCTTTGGAGAGGCCGGGTCCAAGAAGTACAGAAACATGGGAGGAGGAACCACTGACTAAGCGCTGTCCAATGTTTCCTCAGGCATCGGAAACTACACATCAGAACATTCCAGAGGAACATAGAGATGGGAAATGATGTCAGGGCTCTCCAGTTTCCGAGGGGTTCTTGATAGAAGAGATGGAGACGTGTGGGAGTCCAGCCAGAGTGAAGGTAGACGCAGCCAGTGCTTGGATAACAATCACAGCAAGCGGAGCTAATGGATGGAGAGAAGCATTGCAGCCAGGTCCACTGAACCGCTAGAGTATAATAGTCACTGAAAGAGATTAATGTGGAGGAGGATTATACATTGTAAGACAATCACACACTCATATGTCACAAGAAACTGATTATAATCCCGACCATCCATCCCACAGCACTAGAGGGCAGCTACATTTTTAATATTTTTTATAACTCCAACCTCTCCCTCTTGAGGGTGCTGGAATAGATTGGGGCAGACCTCTCAGCACTCCTTAGGAAATAATTAAAATTGTTTTTAATTACACAAGCTTGGTAGTTGGTGCCCCAGCAGTAGACATCATTGACGGATACTTCATCTGTGTAAATGAGGGGATTGTTGAAGGGAACATGAAGCAATGCAAGATTATGGAGCAACTTTGAGAAAAATGCTGATACCCGCTCTAAGCATTACATACTGTAGGTATTAAACAAAGTATTGATCATTATAGAAGAAATGCACATGTATTGATTGTTCCACATTCTTCCTGGAAGCAACTTGTAAAATTTGCTCTCAGCTAGAGAGAAGGGGCAAAAAAGAACAACCCATATCTTCTCTTGTATCTGATTGCTGCATAATATCATGAAACACACAATATATAAGTTCCACACAACACATGGTCTCAGAAAATATCTAGATAACCTTAAGACACATCCCTGAACTACACAGGCCAAACCCCGTGCCCCTGGACACACTACCAATGTGTTGTGGAAATGTAGTTAGCTATGCAGGAAACAGAAGTTAAGATAAAGGTGAGATAAAGGTGTGTAACTGTTCTCTATATATAGTTTGTTAAATATTTATGATTTGTTACCCTTTCTTTAGTGTTAACTTCTGCTTGGACGTCATTCTGTGCTTTTGTTCAGATTACATGTTTTCACAAGTTGCCGTTTATACTTTCACAAGAATTCCTCTTTTAACCTGCACAGTGTTGAATTTTTAAAGGCTGTGTAAACTAACAGTATAAAGGAACTTTGTACCCAATAAATAAATCTGTCATCCATGGCTACAATTATAACCTATATGTTGGTCTTGGGTCCATTTCACGTTATCCGTCTGTCAACGTCATAGACTCTGTGATAAATAGGTCTTGCTGCAGAGTCTGGCTTCATTGGAGAGTTTGTGAAGGAGAGAACAACAGGGGGGCACAGAGGATATTACTAAGAAGAGGAGAGCGTGTGTTCAGTGTCATTGACAGGTCCTGTATGATGGCAACCCTTCAGGGTTCCCTTGTGATGGTGTTGGTGTTCTTCTGTTTATTAAATGGTGAGTCAAATTTTCACTTAATATTTTCATGTCTAGAGGTATTTAACTTCTTTAAGACCAAGCCAGTTTCACACTTACACAATGCTTTGGTTACAAGTGTAAAATATGTAATGACCAATTTTACTTAAGTGAATTTTTGTAATTTTTTTTTAGTCCTGGGACACACAGAGGTTTAATTTTAGTAGCAGAATGGAACAAATATATTGATATAATTTTTGTTGCTGACTCCTCAAAGCTCCTGGACCATAACACAAACCTCACGTACTATTGCAAAGTAAAGAAATGTAGAGCTTGTATAATTCTGTTATCTAGTGTAGGTAACAGAATTAGATCCATGGCCATCTTGTGCTTCCTTCTGTCACATCAACAGCGATGCTTGAAGACAACCTACGCGTTTCAGTGTTCAACTTGTTAGGTGTATGGCTTCCCGCATTGTAACAGTGATACATATACCAGTCTCATTGTCAATCAGAAAATTGGAATAGACACCTTGTTGCCTAGTTGGGGCGATCACCAATATAGGGTTATTATAGTGTAGTAACAACGGTAAAGACTCTGTGTTAGCAATAATATTAATAGTCTGGATAAGGGGTCTACACTCAGAAAACAGTAATGTTGCTACAAGTAATCCTATTCATAAGTATTTCAACAGTGCAAATTTATATTAACAATATGAGAGAGAAAGAGGGAGAGAGTTTGTGTGAGAGAGAGGTGGAGAGCGATTGAGAGAGAGAGAGAGAGAGAGAGGGAGGGAGAGTGTGAGAGAGAGAGGGAGAGTGTGAAGAGAGAAAGAGAGAGAGTGAGAGAGAGTGAGAGTGAGAGAGAGAGAGAGAGAGAGGGAGAGTGTGAGAGAGAGAGAGTGCGAGAGTGTGTGTGAGAGAGAGAGGGAGAGAGAGAGAGAGAGAGAAGATGAGATATATTAGTATTGGTATTATTACAGATTAAAATATATTGTATCAAACAGAATTCCCCCTATAAAGTTTTACAAAAGATTATACAAGATACATACTTAAATCAATTATGTGGTGCAGATATATGACTAGAATGTTGCAGATATGTTGCTAAATAAATGTATAGAAGAGTCAATCTGTTTTAAAATGAGTATAAAAAAATAACATAAAATTTTATATACATACTCAAGAAAAAAATACGTATACAATATTGTTAGAGCTTACATCGCCAGTTCAGTTCGGTACTAATGACAGTGTTTATAGCTCGATAGTGCTAGATCTGTATTAGTAAAGATATTGTTATAAAGAGTCAATAAAATTCACAAGTGTAAAGTAACATATTAAAACTAATGTTATAATGAAGAACAGCAATATTGCCAGGGTTTGGATGATTCAATCTATGTGCTTAATAGATCATGCCAGTAGTTTTCATGTATTGGTATTATTAATAGTTAAATATATTGAAGGAAAATTACTCCCACCTATTGTATCCAGAGTTTAGCCTGGTCAATTAAAACAATAATACTGATATATGAGTAAAATATAGCAAACATGTCACTTCATATATCTAAAATAATCCCACTAGTTGTATCAAAAATAGCAATACAACTACTGTAGATATACATGATAAATGGGAAATATTCATACAATGTTGTCAAAACTCATTTGTAAAGGAGAAATATAATTAAAATAATTTGATACATTGCTATCAAAAAATTAAACGATACCAATGTACTTGTTCAGTCATATTGTTCAATTAAGTTATTTCAATATCCATGGTGTATTGTGATAAAAGGTAATACATTTGACAGAGTATGATGATTTTCTAGGAGCAGTGTATATCTAGAAATTAAAGCTTATGTCCGATCGGGGAAAAAATCTTAGTTCAAAATGTGGGCTGTTTTTGTCTTTTTATATGACATTTATTTATATATCTCTAAATGATAGGCTTTTGTTTATGCATTATTAAACTGTTGTTCTGAATACTCTCTATCAATTCATTTTGTGTTAAACATATTGGGGTATATGCACTAAATTGCGGGATTGAAAAATTGGAGATGTTGCCTTTAGCAACCAATCAGATTCAAGTTGCCATTTATTTAGTACATGCTACAAAATGATAGCTAGAATCTGATTGGTTGCTATAGGCAACTTCTCTACTTTTTCCAACTTGCAGTTTAGTAAATATACCCCATTAACCGTCTTAATATTTCCTAGATATTATAATTCTGTCTTGCCTTCCAAATCGAAAAATATGGAGTATCCCAACTATCTTGTAAGATGAGAATAAAACTATTGGCATCATCCATACTAGATAAAATGCAGTACTAATTGTATAATTATTTTTATACTATAGCAGTAAATCCAACTGTATTTCGTGGTAAGATGTAATCTGTAGTGTGTGTTCTATGACAACCCATCCTCCTGTATCTACTAATGTAATAATGATAGAGAGGTCTTTTGTTGAGCTGACTTAATGCTTGTTGTTATGATCTTATCATTTTTGTCTAAATCATAAGATAAAACATTTATATGGCCTCTCCCAATTCCACTGAAAAGAATTTTAAGATGAGCTTCCATTTGTGAAAAACACAAAATAGTTTGGTTATTTGAAATGCAGAGAAAATTAAATTGGGGGGTTAATGCTAAAATATATTTATTAAGATCAATGATTATTAGAGATGGTCACTGACCCCCGTGTTTTGGTTTTGGATTCGGTTTTGGATCTGGATTACCGTCGTGTTTTGGTTTTGGTTTTGGTTTTGCAAAACCGCCATTGCGTGTTTTGGTTTTGGTTTTGGTTTTGTTTGGTTTTGTTTTGCTATTTTTTGGGAAAATCCATGTTTTTGGGCCTAAATTAACCCAATTTAGTGCTCCAACTGTTTTAGAGACAAGTAATCTAATTGTTGAGGTAATAAATCATCCAAAAAAACAGTTTAATTCTTCGTTGGTAGGCCTTCATTTATTCTACACACAAAACAGATTGTCTTCCTCTCCATCTATGCATATTGGCAATGCAGCCATCGTCTTTGGATGTATATTACACCCTACACTTATAGTTAAATATGTAAAGAAATGGAAAAAGACAGTTTGCTTTCTGTCTCTATAGGCCCCCCCTCCACTTTTTTAAAAAAACTAAAAATTCAGACATTATAGACTGTACAATATTAATTGACATGGAGAAAGCCAGTTTGGTTTCTGTCTCTCTAGGCCCCCCTCCACTTGTATAAAATACCAAAAAATCCAGCCGTTATAGACTGTACAATATTAATTGACATGGAGAAAGCCAGTTTGGTTTCTGACTCTCTAGGCCCCCCTCCACTTGTATAAAATACTAATAAATTCAGCCGTTATATACTGTACAATATAAATTGAAATGAACAAAGGCAGTTTGGTATCTGTCTGCATCAGATCCTCTCTCCACTAGGAGTAAAATAGAAAACTATTCAGCCGTTATATAATCTAGAATATAAATAGAAATTGAGAAATGCAATTTGGTATCTGTCTGCATCATAATGATCAACATCATCATTAGCGCCCTCGTCGCCTACACAAATCTCCCCCTCATCCTCTTCTAATTCCAAAGTGGCATCCTCAATTTGTGTATCACCGGCTACACTCGGGCTATTAAGGCACACATAAGCAGAATGCTCACTATTAGACATCCCACTGTTGGATGGACTCTCCACAGGGATTGTTGTCATTTGTGAATCAGAGCAAATATTCTCCTGTAATGCTTCACTGTTATCTTGCAGCTCGGCTTTGACGCGTAACAGTAGTTGTGCACCAATTGTAGGCTGGGTAACTTTTTGGGATCTGCCACTAATAGCCAAAGGTGAAGGCCTCATTCTCTCTTTGCCACTGCGTGTGTAGAATGGCATGCTTGCAATTTTTTTTTTATCGTCACTTAACTTTTGCTCAGTTACACTTCTTTTTCGCTTCAATACAGTAAAATTTTTTTGGGTTTTTGTTTTTTGCACTAATTTGGAAACACTCTGTTGTTTGACATCACCTTGGCCAGATGACGTACTGGGAACACTAACATCAGGACTGGTGACAGAACCTGGTTGCTCATTCAGATCATATGTGGACTGCTTTGAATCCATTCTGAGCGCAAACCACTGGGGAGTGCTAAAAATTATTTGGTAGATACTGCTGACAGATATGACTTTTGACAGCCAGAAATATTAATGCACAATTAGGGAGGACACCCCAAAAGCACTGAGGAGTGCTAAAAATTATTTAGTAGATACTGCTGACAGATATGACTTTTGACAGCCAGAAATATTAATGCACAATTAGGGAGGACACCCCAAAAGCACTGAGGAGTGCTAAAAATTATTTAGTAGATACTGCTGACAGATATGACTTTTGACAGCCAGAAATATTAATGCACAATTAGGGAGGACACCCCAAAAGCACTGAGGAGTGCTAAAAATTATTTAGTAGATACTGCTGACAGATATGACTTTTGACAGCCAGAAATATTAATGCACAATTAGGGAGGACACCCCAAAAGCACTGAGGAGTGCTAAAAATTATTTAGTAGATACTGCTGACAGATATGACTTTTGACAGCCAGAAATATTAATGCACAATTAGGGAGGACACCCCAAAAGCACTGAGGAGTGCTAAAAATTATTTAGTAGATACTGCTGACAGATATGACTTTTGACAGCCAGAAATATTAATGCACAATTAGGGAGGACACCCCAAAAGCACTGAGGAGTGCTAAAAATTATTTAGTAGATACTGCTGACAGATATGACTTTTGACAGCCAGAAATATTAATGCACAATTAGGGAGGACACCCCAAAAGCACTGAGGTGTGCTAAAAATTATTTGGTAGATACTGCTGACAGATATGACTTTTGACAGCCAGAAATATTAATGCACAATTAGGGAGGACACCCCAAAAGCACTGAGGAGTGCTAAAAATTATTTAGTAGATACTGCTGACAGATATGACTTTTGACAGCCAGAAATATTAATGCACAATTAGGGAGGACACCCCAAAAGCACTGAGGAGTGCTAAAAATTATTTAGTAGATACTGCTGACAGATATGACTTTTGACAGCCAGAAATATTTATGCACAATTATGGGGGACACCCCAAAAGCGCTGGGGAGTGCCAAATATGAAGAAAAAATAATAAACCTCTATCCTCCTCTCTGCACTAGCGATTTTGGTTAGAGCAATTGCAAGAACAATATTGTATTCTCTGTCCCTGCTCTAGTTAGCCTATGACTACACCCTGCTCTCTCCCTCTGTCAAATGGCGATGGATTGCTGTGGAGGCGTGTATTTATAAAGTTGAAGTATCGCGAGAACCGAGCCCCGAGATCCGACGACGTCACAATGACGTTCGGCCTCGATTTGGATTCGGAACGGGCGGGAGAGTACCGAGCTGCTCAGCTCGGTACTCGGATACCCAAAGTTCGAGTGGGTTCGGTTCTCGGAGAACCGGACCCGCCCATCTCTAATGATTATATTGATTGTATTTACATAACAACTTGGGGAAAGCTTTAGTGTTCTCTGGTGAAGGAAACAAATTCCCCTGATGTAGTTGACAAATTGAAATGCTTCCTGCCACGCTATTTCTGTGACTCTCAGTCCAGGATGTACGGACCCACAAGGGGGCCAAGATCTACTCAGCTTCACCTTTGGGTGTTTGTGGTTTATGTAAGGGACCCCTTCTATACTGACATCGACTGCATACAGATAATATCTTTTAGAATTAAATTTAATGCGCTGTCAACATTTGTTCTACTAAATTTACACACTACTGTTGTGGGATTATTGGGTAATTTCAGGGAGCAACATCTGGGATCTTAACATGACTACGATTAAGAGTTTTTTGATCAAATATCTCAGATAAGCATATCAAGTACTATGAATGTCATTAAGCTAAAAATAATAAACCTTTCCATTCTCTCTTTTTCTTTACTTTGTTTCTATTAGGTTGATTTTGTGTATGGATTAGGAGTATGGTAGGATCAGGGCTCGATTAAGGCTAATACACCTGAATGGCAGACCCCCCCCCCCCACACCTCATTACCACCAAAGTATAGGCATATAGGAATACTCCTGTATACCAGTATTCAGGCGTATTTTCCATCATTCAAATGTTGACAGATTGTGCTGTCCTCTTGCTAGTCTCTCTGGATCGTTCTTGCAGGTTTGTTGTCTTCTAGCTGTCTTCTGGGAAGTTGCTGTTCTGTTTCAGAAATATGCAAAAATTATATTATAATGCAAAATGTTAACTAACCCTGAATGATTAGGCCCTTTAGTTCAAACACAACACTCCATTATGGCCAGATATAACTACCCCTCAGCACAGGCACATATAAGCAATATATGAACATTTGTGGTCAAAGAGCTGTAATCAAATACAGACATCTACCAGCCCCATATGACTAGAAATTAGCTTTTTAAAGAACGCAGAGACCATTTTATCATCATCATTTATTTATATAGCGCCACTAATTCCTCAGCACTGTACAGAGAACTCATTCACATCAGTCCCTGCCCTATTGGAGCTTACAGTCTAAATTCCCTAACACACACACAGACAGAGAGAGAGACTACAGTCAATTGATAGCAGCCAATTAACCTACTAGTATGTTTTTGGATCGTGGGAGGAATCTGGAGCACCCGGAGGAAACCCACACAAACACAAGGAGAACATGAAAACTCCGCACAGATAAGGCCATGGATGGGAATCGAACTCATGACCCCAGTGCTGTGAGGCAGAAGTGCTAACCACTAATACACTGTGCTGCTAATACAGAGATCATGCCCCCAATCCCCAAAGCTCCTTTATTATTTTAGTACCCCCTTAGCCATATCCTTACCACCCCATGCAGCCATTTTCATTAACTTCTATTTGTTCTAGTTTGTTCCAAGATGGAAGCCCCTGTGAGTGTACAAGAAATGTATATAAGGACATATGTGTGCACAAAAAAGTTAAAAAAATGACAGATGACAATATACTGTATATGTGTATGTATGTGTGGGCAGGTGTGGGTTACATGATTCTCGTTATGGGAATGAACTCAGATTGTATTACAAAAGTACAATATATTTTGTATATCTTATGTAAAAGTTTATAAAGTTTTTGTTACATAGTTGTATCCTTAACGCTACACAACTAATCTTGAAATGTGCACTTTTAGTATTTGGACATCTTATGTTTAAGATGCAGATATTATTGTAATCATTTTGTTATCAGACAGAATTGGGATACATAGTTGAAAGGCTTTAGATCATTTATGAACCAGACCATTCTATTTAACATACCTGTGTGTTTAATTGTTTAATATAATATTTGCTAGTCTTATAAAAGCATAAGTACTAGTAAACTGGTTGATTGCTGCATGTACACAGATTCCCAATGTTTTCGATAAATGTTAAAAATATCTGAACCTTCTCTGTTTACACAGTTAATGTTGGAGTTTCTATTGATGAAACAGAGTCTACTGCAGTGATTGACTCTTGGACAACTGACACTACAATCCCTACTTTTGAAGAATCACAGCCTGATATTTGCCTTACTACCAATGAATCCACCGAAGAAACTGACACTTCTCCCGTCACCTGCACTGAATCAGCAACTGAGACTTCCCCTATAGGCCCTGAATTCACCACTGCAAATACCATTCAATCTACTATAATTATTGACTCTCCAACAACTGACCCTCCTCTCATCACCTCTACAAAATCAGCAACTGAGTCTCCATCTATAGGCCTTCAATTCACCACTGCAAATACCATTGAATCTACTATAATTATTGACTTTCCAACAATTGACCCTCCTCCCGTCACCACTACAGAATCACCAACTGAGACTCCATCTGCAGACACTGAATTCACCACTGCAAATACCATTGAATCTACTACAATTATTGACTTACCAACAACTGACCCTCCTACCATCACCTCTACAGAATCAGCAACTGAGACTCCATCTGTAGACACTGAATTCACCCCTGCAAAAACTACAGAGTCTACTGCAAAGACTGAATCTACAACAACTGTCACTTCTACCACCACTGCTGTGCCAGGTAAGTCTTGCATTATATTACTCTTTATTCTCTTTTACAAATTAATTATTGGAAAATAACAATATTTTTTATTATTATTACCATTTATTTATATAGCGCCACTAATTCTGCAGCGTTGTACAGAGAACTCACTCACATCAGTCCCTGCTCCATTGGGGCTTACAGTCTAAATTCCCTAACACAGACTAGGGTCAATTTGTTAGCAGCCAATTAACCTACCAGTATGTTTTTGGAGTGTGGGAGGAAACCGGAGCACCAGGGGGAAACCCATGCAAACACCTAGAGAACATACAAACTCCACACAGATAAGGCCATGGTCGGGAATAGAACTCATGACCCCAGTGCTGTAAGGCAGAAGGGCTAACCACTTAGCCACCGTGCTACCAATAAATGTCAGGCCCACAGACTAGAAGAGAAAATTATAAAAAGCCAACTGTAGATGCTTGTATAAGTGTATTTTGCATCCTTAGAGAGGAAAAGAACAGACACAATTGTATTTTCAATCATTTCTAAATTTACAATTTAGTTTTTATTCACATTTACTCTAACATCACTTCCATTCATTTGTACCATTCGTAAACTTGATACAGTCAGTAGCGTTCATTAACAAGGCTATGGTAGGTAGAATTGGTAATAGATGCCATTTGAAATACAGATTGAATATGGTCTAGATGATAAGTGATTAAACGTGATAATATTAGAAATCGGAGCGAGGGAATTGAAATAAAAGTGGAAATATAGGTAAACATAGATATAAAAATAAAATTAAAATTAAAATGTAAATAAAAATAGAAAGAATATAAAAGTAAAGTAGAGCTTAAAATAAAATAAATACAAAAATAATAGTAATGCAAAAAAGATGAGAGCACCGAATATAAATAAAAGTAGGGATGAAAATGAAGGTATTGAAGACACACGATAATGGATTGGAATACAAGTTATAAATATTTATTGTTAAAAGTTAAAGTTTAAAAACTAAAAATGGATAATTACACGAGTATATTGCTGTGTCCTGAATATATCCAGGCTTGGTTGTAAGGATTATTGGAAGCTCTAAACGTCCATTTCAGTGTTTAGACCGTTTGGTGTTAGTGTTTTCAGTTTGTATATCCATTTGGTCTCGAGTCTAGACAGTATCTGTTGTATGTCCTCTTTCCGTTCTATAGTTTTGATAGTGTCTATTCCTATAAATTGGAAGTTGTCAGTTTTGCTGTTGTGTGCTGTCTGGAAATGTTCGCTTAGGTTTTGTGTTGTTTTATTTTTTGGAATATTGTTCATGTGTTCAAGTATTTGTACGTTTAGTGGTCTCGCTGTGCGTCCTACACATTGTAGGTTACAGGGGCATGTGATTAGGTAGAGGGGAATATTTGGGGTATTTCCATCACCGCAAGAGATACTCCTGACAGGAGCATCTGGGTCTTACAACTATTTGAACACTTCCTCACTGTACTCGTACTATGCTTGCACGTCCCCGCCCTTAATTTTCCTCTCCAGGCATAAGAGGTCATAATTTAAATATAAGTGAAACACTTGGCATGAACATTTCAATACTTATTTGTGCACTTGTGCAGAATGAAAATGTGTATTTTATGCATGAAAACAGATGTATGTCCAACTCTAATGGAGTCCACGGGAAATTAACAAGATTGGACCCTGTGGAGTGGCAGCTTTGCTATCTAGGTGTTCCCTCTACAGTAGACATAGGTGAATAAAGACCCATGCTTATTGATCTGAAATTATTAAATAAAACACACACAAGATTTTAAAATAAACTTTAATTGAACAGAAGACACCAAACCTCTTTTCACTAGGTTAATAAATAGAAAATCAAATCATCATTTTGAAAACACTTGTGATTGGTTGGTGGTTAAGGTTCTGGTTACTTCTAGTCATAGTCATTTATTGATGGTCATTCATTGGGAGTGGATGAGTCTATTGTGGGTAGTTTTCATGTTTTTTTGTTTTTTTTCTTTCGCCTATTTGGAATATGATGGATCAATGAAGAAGAAAAGAGGATTCTATATTAATTCAACATTTTATTTCTATAAATGGTATGTCCATATGAAGGATAGGTGTATCCAAAAAAAGTGCCGGCATAGTATATACTGCAGAGCTCTTGTGAAGGAAACCAGTTCACTCACATGTTTGAGAGATACCTTCCTGAAAGGTTATTGGAGAATTCATACTAGAGTCACTGAGGAGATACAACATCTCTGATTTTCTGATATACAGAACATAAGGTGATTTTACAGAAACACTGAGCCCATATTTGAGCCATATCAACAATATAGTAAAAAAAAACATTAGAATAAAATCAACTTATTTATATAATGAACTTGATTCATATGCTGTATGTATTGCTTGGGTGAAACAACTGTTATTAAAGTAAAGCAAATCAAAGGAATACACAGAACACTAGATCATTGTTATTGATGTGCAGATCAGCACTGTATATAGCAGTAACAGTGTATGTGTTGTACATGTTACCAGCATCTCTTACTGTTATTGTCTCATTACAGATAAGATCATCGTCATAGTGAGAGTCAACGTTACCATCATTGGAAAATTCATTGAAGCTTTTAATAATAAAAGTTCACAGGAGTATAAGGCATTTCAAGAGAAATTTGTGATACAGGTATGTTTGCAATGTCTTAAGAAATAAAGATAGTGGATCCATCTTCGGATGTAAGTCCATTTGGTGCTGTATCTTGTGGGAAATAGCTCTGCACATGCTCAGACATGGACCTTACACAATGAACACGATTACATGTAATTCATGTCTGATCACAAACAACACTCTGGACTGTCTACGACCTGACGGGCAGAACGGGGAGGGAAAGGGTGGATGAACATAGACAATGTACAGTAGGGGCGTGCCGAGGGCGTGTCACTGCATATGTGACTGATTCATGTTCTGGGTTTCTCTTTAGTATCCATGTTTCTTAGCAGTATCATTTGCACCAGCTACAGGGCAGGTGTAAGTGCCAACTGATAGTGATGACTGCCACAGCATGGTCTTTGTATTAAAATCTACATTTGTACGTGCCACTAGCTAGCACAGAACATGTGTATGTAAGGAAGATAGACTATAAAAATGCATTATATGTACAGTACACACGAAGAACATCCTAATATATGTAATTAATATTAAAAGAAAAAAAGTAAAAATATGGAACATTTTTTAACATATATTTTTTATTAATGATTATAGCATTATGAATTGTTAATTTATTTTCTAAAATAACTTTTTTGTGCATGCTAATGTGCCGTTACATAGCACATATGCATACGGTGAATAAGGTTTAGCCAGAGTGTACTTATACCCAGATTACAGTGTAAACGTATTGTGAGTTCCACTTGTATTTGTATATGGTCAGATCTACGCTCAAGTTCCGTGCTCTTTTTTTAAATGCAAGTTGAGTGCAGGTTGCTTCCAAAGTGCTTGTAATTTTACTTCAGTATACTATAGCAACATCTGACAAAAAGGTCTAAAAACACTTTAGCAGCAAACTTTGTGAAAACCAATACTTGTGTCATTCTCAAAATTTTTGTCAATGACTGTAGACTATAAAAATGCATTGTATGGACAGTACGCATAAAGAACATCCTAATATATGTAATTAATATTAAAATAAAAAATTAAAAAATATGAAACATTTTTTTAAATATATTTTTTATTAATGATTATAGTATTATGAATTGTCAATTTTTTTGTATGTGTGTTCTAATGTACCGTTACATAGCACTTATGCATACGGTGAATAAAGTTTAGCCAGAGTGTACCCAGATTACAATGGAAACGGACCTTGAGTTCCACTTGTATTGTATACGGTCGGAACTCCACTCAAGTTCCGTGCTCATTTTCAAATGCAAGTTGAGTGCAGGTTGCGTACAAAGATGTATCAGGCCCAGAATGACCAATTTCTGATACACCATTGTGTTGTGGTGACAGACTATTATAGGTTATTTAACAGTAATGAATTTTTTTTTTTAAAAAAAAAAAATTCAAATACTGTTAATAGAGATGCTCAGACTCGGTTCCCCGAACATCTTAACGTCATCGGATCTCGCGAGTTTTGGATTGCTCCATTGCTCCATTGTTAATTGTCATTGCTGAAACATAAATAATAGGGCTGGCAGTCTTGGTCTAAATCTGCAGTCATATTGTACTGTGTTATATAGCTCACACACACACACAGGAGAGGGAGAGCTCCATTGTTATTTGCCATTGCAGAAATAGAAATAATAGGTTATATTGTACAGTGTTATATAGCTCACACACAAACAGGAGAGCTCCATTGCTAATTGTCATTGATAAAATAGAAATAATTGGGCTGTCAGTCTTGGTCTAAATCTGCAGTCACATTGTATGGTGTTATATAGGTAACACACAAACAAGAGAACTCCATTGCTCCATTGCTAATTGTCATTGATAAAGTAGAAATAATAGGGCTGGCAGTCTTGGTCTAAAACTGCAGTCAAATTGTACTGTGTTATATAGCTAATACACAGGAGAGCTCCATTGTTATTTGCCATTGCTGAAATAGAAATAATAGGGCTGGCAGTCTTGGTCTAAGTCAGTGTTGGCTAACCTGTGACACTCCAGGTGTTGTGAAACTACAAGTCCTAGCATACCCTTCCAGCAATAAGCTGCTATATATTGGCAAAGCATGCTGGGACTTGTAGTTTCACCCACACCTGAAGTGTCATAGGTTAGCCAACACTGGTCTAAATCTGTAGTCACATTGTACGATGTTATATAGCTCACACACAAACAGGAGAGCTCCATTGCTCCATCGCTTATTGCCATTGTTGAAATAGAAATAATAAGGCTGGCAGTGTTGTTCTTAATCTGCAGTCACATTGTACATTGTTATCAAAATGGATTCACAACAGTACACAGAAGACCAGGAGCACCAAGCAGCTGCTGGCACCAGTCATGATGATAATAATCCCTCTATGTCATCTGCTATAGCCTATGTTAAAGTGCATAGTGATTTTAAGTCAGGGAAACAAAAATGTAAAAAAATACCTTTTACCTTGGTAAAGAAAAAAAGACCTGTATTCCAGGCACACTTATCTGCAAAAAAATAAATAAAATTGCCAACATGGCATTCTACACATGCAGTGACAAGGAAAGAATGAGGCCTTTGCCTTTTTCTATGAGTGCTAGTTCTGCAACTGTCACTGAGGCATCTTCTTGTAAGTTCAGTCATGACCAAGCAAGACCTTGTCATTCTGACTCCAAAAGTAGTGTCCAAATACTTTTATGTGTAAAAGCCGAGCTGGAAGGAAACAGTAAGGCATTAGGGGAAAATCTATGTTCAGATTCAGAAATTACACAAATCCCTGAGGAGTCTATCAACGAGTGGTATGTGTAAGCCTGACCTTTCTGATAGTGTACCCAAAAAGAAGGCCCCTTTCAGCATTTCTGCAGATGCGTGCATGAACAGCTCAAGTGTAGTCAGTGATACACAAATTGAGGATGCCACTTTGGAATTGCAACAGGATGAGGGAGATATATATATGACTCCTCCAGTATCCTAGATTCCTCAGAAAAATCCTTGAGAGTTAGTCCCACTGCTGCTTCTGCTGCTGCTGGGGGTGGATCTTCATCCCAGAAGCAGACCAAGAAAAAGATTACTAGTAGTTTACAACAATTGACTGTTAAACAATCCTTTGCAAGAGGAAGCAAGTATGAAAGCTGTCACCCATTGCAAAGCCGATCACAGACACCATGGCGACTATGCTAGTATTAGATCCACTATCAATGCAGCTGGTTTAGACAGTTACTTGAGGTCTTGTTTCCTCCTTACCAAATTCCATCACAACACCATTTTACTAGAAAAGCTATTCCTCACCTCTACCAGAAGGTTCGTATAAATGTAATTATTGGGCTGCAAAATGCCATTCTACCCACTGTACACTTAACCACAGATATGTGGACAAGCGGAACTGGGCAAACTAAAGATTATATGACTGTGATAGTCCACTAGGTTGGTGATTTGCCTTCACCAGCAGGAACAGCAGCAGCATATACCCAAGTACGTCACATTTGTCAGAGGCAGGTTACTCTGTGTATCACCAGCTTCACTATCTGTTACAAAAAAAAGGCATGTCATTGCATCATGGCTTATCCCGCATGGACTCTCCTCAGGATATGTCATTTCTGATAACGCAACCAATATTGTGAGAGCATTAGAGCTGGATGAATTCCATCACATTTCCTGTTTTGCTCACACAATAAACTTGGTGGTGCAGAGTTTTTTGAAAAATGACAGGGATGTGCAGGAGATACTGTCTGTGGCACGTAAAATATCAGGATATTTCCGGTATTCGGCAACAGCATGTAGGAGATTGCAGCACCTACAAGAGCAATTTACCCTGCCACCAACTGAAGCAAGAAGTGGTAACAAGGTTACATGCTTACTCCACAAGTCATGACATTGGGAAAGGAGGGAGGATGTATTTTACTCAAGCGCAATGGAGAATACTTGCCATGTTGTGCAAGGTGCTGAAGCTATTTGAAGTAGTCACCTGCTAGCAGACACTGCTATCTTGAGCCACATGATTTCCTTAATCAGACTTTTGTAAAAGCAGCTTTAGAAACTGAAGGAGGAGATGAAACAAAGCAATTCCTGAGTATGTCAGACTTGTAGACCAAGTACTTTATTTGCTTTGCCAGGATCCAAGAGTTATCAAAATCTTGTTATTGGATCACTACATTGTGGTGACTGTGTAGGTTTAAGAGCTATGTCTTCTCTTTGTTTCCAACTGACCCAGATCTCAAGCAATGCAAGGAGCTCCTGGTGAGCAAGATGACAGCTCAAGTGTTACGTGACAGGACGGGGTCTCCTCCTTCAGTTTCTCAATCAACTGCTGCTAGGAAAAAGCTTTCCCAAGACACCCAGGGATGATGCAGATAACTCAGCACAACATTTTGACATCTGGTCTGGTCTAAAAGAATTGACCAAAAAATGTGACACCTCTGGCGTAACTCTACCTGATCCTACTATCCACATCCAAAGGATGGTGGAGGATTATTTCAACAACAGCATAGAAATAGACACATCAGACAATCCCTTTCCATACTGGGAGGAAAAAAATTGAATTTGGAGACCCATGTACAAACTCGCTTTGCACTGCCTAAGCTGCCCACCCTCCAATTTGTACTCGGAAAGAGTTTTCAGCACAGCCATGAACCTTGTCAGCTATCGGCGGATTAGGCTACTTCCTCAAAATGTGGAAAAGATGATGTTCATAAAAATGAACATCAATTTCCACGAGGAAGGCCTTTCCCGCCAATTACATCAAAATGCTGAGACTTCTGCATTGGTGGATTCCAGCGGTGATGAATGATTAATGTGTGAGGATGACGTACAAACTGATGAGGGTGAGGATGAGGCTGAGGATTATGACAACAACATCTTGCCACAGTAGAGTTCATTAATAGCACTGTTACCTTAGGTGCCTTAAGCCCATTGTTCGCTTGTTTTGTGGGGGCCCAAACAAATTAAGCACATCAGCCTCAAAGTGGCACTCCTTGTTGCTGAAGTGCTTGGTTAAAGTATACATGTCCTTTTTAGATCCAACATAAGGATGGATGGGAGGGCCCAAGGACAATTCCATCTTGCACCACTTTTCCTTTCACTGTGTGCCAATGTTACCTACATGTGCTATATACTGTTGTGTGCTTTGCAAAAATATTAGACACCCATTGAGGATGCAGATGACTCAGCACAACACTTTGACATCTGGTCTTGTCTACTGTAAAAGAATTTACCAAAATTAGTGACACCTCTGCTGTAACTCTACCTGATCCTACTATCAACTATCAACATCCAATGAATGGTGGAGGATTCATTTTAATTTTTTTAAACATTATAATGACAACTATTTTATTAACAAAGAACAACGTTGGTTGTAGAAGTAATGTAATCTTGGATGTCTAAATAGACCTTTACATGTATTACTCAAACCTTCTACTTTGCTGCTCTTTTATTAGTATTGCACAAAATGTTTGTAATCTACACTTTACGTGAAAAGTACCTAACTATATTATAATTTTTGGGGAATTGGAGCTGATTCGAAGCTCTGTAATGAACTTGCTTTTTGCTGTGAATTTCAATGGCTCTTTTTAGTGCATTGTCTGGCACCCTGGATTGGTCTGGGTCTGATAAAAGCACGCATCCCGGGGGGTCAGCGTTCGTCGCCATGTATTAGATGTAGAATTACCTCAGTTATCCAAGGAACGGGTGGAGCGATCAAATAAAGCATAACTGATTTCATGATTCATTCTCAGTTTCACAGTACCGGTCATGTGCTCATCGTGACAGTAATCTCCTCGTCTTCATCTTCATTCCTGTGTCTACATAAGTTTGACATTTCTTCAGAGATGAGAGGGAGGTATCCACAAAGGAGAAGGAGAATAAAGATGCAGCACAATTAGACATGGTTTAATAATGTAGAGTTCATTAACAGCACTGTTAGGCTTAAGGCAGCTAAGATATTGGTAGCTTATTTTGTGGGGGCCCAAACAAACTAAGCACTTCAGCCACAAAAGTGGCACTACTTGTCGCTGCAATGCTTGCTTTGTTAAACTCTACATATCCTTTTCAATATCTTACATAAGGGTGGGTGCGAGGGCCCAAGGACAATTCCATCTTTCACCACTTTTCTTTTCTGCCACTGCTGTGTGGGAATGTTTCCTAGATGTGCTATGAACTACCATGTGATTGTGTCATTGCTCTGTCGCTTACCATCCAGCCAGGTCGCTGCAGTCTTTGTTTGAAAGTGTATGACAATAATATTGTGACCTGTGAGGTGGTCAAAATTGACTGCAAATTACTTGAAATTAGTGTTATTGAGGTTAATAATAATAATGAGGGGGAAAAAAGAGCAAAATTATGAGATTTTAGCAAAAAAATAGGGGTTTTATAAAAACAAAGAGGGATCCAAAACCAAAACCAAAACATGCAAGGGCGGTTTTGCCAAAACCAAAACACAAAATTAATCCAGATCGAAAACCAAAACCAGAACATGGGGGTCAGTGAGCATCTCTAATTGTTAACAACTCTCATTTTCCGAAGTTATAAAAATGTGGGCACACAGCACAAACGTTTCTTAAATCTTGTGTTTATATTATGTGGTTACACCCAGTTATATGGGAAAGATCAGACCATGGGGTAAAAATATTGTTCCTTTTATTAGGAATATCTGAGTAGATTCGTTAATGGGTGCAAACTAGTCGCAGTCATACACCTTGTGTTTTACCCAAATCCAAATAATAAATGTTATTTTGTGGGTTGAGATATTTACATAAACTTCAATTAGTGGACGCTGCACATTTAGAGAGTGATCCCTGATTGGTGGGCCAGAGCAGAGCCCTGTTACCTCTGTCAACCAACTTTTCTCATCCTCAGAAGTGTCGCCAATAGGACCACAGCCTAAGACTGACTGGTGAAGTGGTTAGTGTTATCTTACCGCTGCCAGGCAGTGTTGTAATGTCTCCCTCAGCTGCTGCTACTAATGGTAAATTGCAGCAATAATAGATTTTCTATCACCATAAATTGATAAATAGAGGCCCTTAGTGGTCTATTTAATAATTACCATCTTTTTGCCCCCTAAAGTATCATGTCATTGCAATAATGACAGTTGACTTTTCGGGTCAATTTTCTAATGAAGTCATATTGAGACAGTGCCTCCGATAACAGGCTGTCCGGGCGATTACATTTCTTTAATGACCGAAGTATTTACTGTGGAGGTATGGCCTAGGGTCCCGCATGTGCAGATGACATTTGTGTAAAACAATGCAAGGGAGAGCAGCAATGCTGACGGAGAGGGATCCAAAGACCTCTCTTCTGTGGCACTTTCCCCATAGGTTTGAATCTTCAGAGCTTTATAAATTTTCAGAGACCACAGTCTCCATTGAGTACTAAGGGGACTGCGTTTTAAAGCGGTAATTTGCCGATATCTACTGCATTAGGCATTTATTAAATTTACATTTTACTTTAAAGCAGTTGCAGCATACTTTAAGGCTTCATAAATAGGATTCTTAATGTGATATAAAATGACTGTAACTAAACCTGCTGTAATACATGTCTATCCCTGCAGATGAGGTGTAAGACTGGTTTTGGAATAGATCTTTGTGCTCATTTTCACAGCTATGTATATAAGCTGTAATTATAACTAGATAGGATATCACATTCACCTGTCATGTAACAGGTCTCTCTTTTCTGTTGCAGATGGGAACGTTTTATAAAGCTAGAATGGGTAATTTCAAGGATGTCAAGATCAACTTCCTTAGGTAAGAACCAGACACACTTGTTTGTATGTACAGCTATAAGTGTTGTTTCTTCCTGATGATATAGAGCTCATCACCATGGGTTAGGTATAGGAAGCTGACATAACAATAGATAACAAGACAACAGATCATCCTAAGTATAATTATCACTAGATGTTCGTCAGTATTTTATTAAATGTGTGACACATGTATAAATGTTGTGATTGGCCATGACTGATGTAATAATATCTGTTTGTGTTCACTTAAGAAATGAAAATGCCCACAATGGTGGTCATACGTGGAATGAGAATCACCCATGGGTGCTTTGGATATATCTTTAGGCATTATGATACTCTTTATTTAATTTAATTTAAATGAAGTAAAAGTGCATTAATTGGGTAAAACTGTAGCGCACAGGTGCAAGGATTGAGCAACGTGTAAATGGATATGGGAGATGTCACACAGAGACGTAAGGAACAGACAAACATTAATTGTTAGTTTATGTGTATCTGACACATGAATGAACCATAACAGCTTACCAGGAATAAGACTTAGTGAGACAGCAGCGTGACTTTCATATGATGATATTAAGGTTAATTTCATATGATGAAGGGACAAATAAATGGGACATAGGTAAGTAGTGTGTGAGCTTTACACTGCTCCAATACAACAGTGCAGAAGACAGCGGCCATCACTATCTTAGGCTGCCAGTGGTAGAGGCCTCGGCTACGATAACATAGTCATATGAGCTTCAGATGGATAATAATGTGTGAACATAAATGAATGCAGTCTCTCTTCAACACACAGGGGGGCATATTGTTTTTCACAATAACATTTAGTCCTTGGTAAATGATCCTGTTACCTATTTCTGTAGTAACTTGTACCTTCTATCTCTAGCCCTGGCAGTATTATTGTAGACCATGATGTGCTATTAGAGACTGATTTTCAAAACGCCGCAGAACAACAGCAAGAAGCTGCATTGATCATTGAAGAGGCTTTAAATAATACAGATTGCATTCCAGAAGATACTGGTAAGTCCAATATGTAGAATTTGTGTAGTAAGTAAAACAATTCTATAAAATATTAACGCGTTTCAGTAAGATTATTACACAGTTATTTACAGTGAATATTTGGCATTCACTGAACTCCCTGCCTCATTGTAGCTTACAGGTCACATTCCATAACACAAAAGCACTCAAAACTGCAGAGTTTTGTATTACCAATGCTATCCACTGTGCCTCCAGGCTTTTTAGGGCCATTGGATTTTAATCCAGTAGATGGTCCAACTACATTAACAATATGGATCAAACTAAATTCATATTGTATATTAAATGTACATTAAATATGGGAGAGAAGTAATCTCTATATTGGCTGCTACTTTCTTAAGAAAGTAGGAATTCTACATGTAACAATAATTGCAGATTTTTTGCAATGAACTGAAAAAGGTGGAAAACGGCTAATTCTCTGCAGTTAGGGGATTAGTTTTTATTATAATGAATTAGGACTATAATAGGAATAATGTACCCCCTATTGTAAATACTCATCACATAGGTCTGATGTCCCTCCGGTAAAGTATAACTTATAATTGGAGAATACTGATGTCACTCCTGTACAAAATAAGTTATATTTGGAAAGTAGTGATGTTCTGGATTCACAATTATGGGTCAGTAGCTTGATATTAGAAATTAGAATTGTTACGTGCTTAAAAAGAGAAAATGTAATTTAAAAATAAATTTTGAAAGGAAGAACGTTTGTTTATAATTTGAAGCTGTTTAATTTGTTATTATTTTATACTTTTGCTCAAAGATAATTTTCCTATATGTGTAAAGTTCCTTCCTTTTGGTTGATAAATTGATTCGAGATCCCCAAAATGTCCAAAATCTGTCAAATCCCAAATAATTCTGTAGTCTATTGCTCATTTCTAGGCATGACCCATGCAAACAAAATATATGATATATTGATAAAGACCCTAAATTGTGTTTCCTGCCCATGGTGTCAGTGATAATCTGTCTTCATGTAACTATCTAGTATAATTTTGGTCTATTTTCTGTTTGCAGATTCATATTGCTTTGAACCCAACTCTACCATCATGCCACCAGGTAATTATTTCTCCATCACTGAGATGTATATTTTGCAAAATAATTAAATAATAATCACCACATCTGTGTTAATAAGTCTAAAAATGTATATGGTTAAATCATACATTTAAAGTACAGAGCACTGAGCATAAAAGAAATAGACATAATTTGAATGCTAATTAGATTTTAACTTACCTATAATATTATTCAACAGCTCTATCTACTGTTTTCTAAAGAGCTCATTTAAGAAAATAAACAAAAGTATAAAGAAGTATGTATACAATATGTATATATGGGTTAGGGAATCTCTTAATCCACTCCATAGTAACAATGTGAAAATAAACAACTACTTCATTGAAGGATAACTGAATACTGGGAACTCCATTTATGCACAAGGACGATATATGACGATAATTTATCAATGTATGGAAAGCCCTATTGCCGTCTTCTTCATCTTCCAAACATCTATCAGCCCATCTCACTGGAAATTAGCTTTCTAAAAAACACAGAGACCACATAATACATAGATCATGTTCTGCATTCCCAAAGAAAAATCGAATTGTTCTAATTGATCCCTTGGACCCAGCACCCCAGGATATAGTCTGATCAGCCTATTGGTTGATCATGCCCTGGTTAGGAGCAACAATAAAGAAAAAACAAAAAATCTATTTGTTCTAGTTTGTACCAAAAAGGGAGCCCCTGTGTGTGTACAAAAAATGTATATAAGGACATATGTGTGCACAAAAAGCAAAACAATTGACAGATTACAATATACTGTATATTAGAGATGCTCAGGCTCGGTTGCCCGAGAAACGAACACACCCGAACTTAGGGGCTCGGTATTTTCACGCTTTTTCGGAATTGAATATGAGGCAAAATATCATTGTTGAGTCGTTAGATCTTGGATCTCGCGAGTTTTGGATTCTATAAGTACCGCCCTCCACGGCGATCTAGCAGAGGGACACAGAAGGGGTAGCACAGTTTGTAGAGCAGTTGGGCAGCAACATAGGTAGAAAAGAAAATGGAGGGGGTAGCAGTGTTCTTCAAAGTCTGCTATGCTCCATTGCTCCATTGCTTCTACATCTACAGTCCCATATTGTATAGTGTTATATAGGTAACACACAAAGAGGAGAGCTCCATTGCTCCATTGCTAATTGTCATTGCTGAAATAAAAATACTGGGGCTGGTGGGTTTGATGTAAATCTGCAGTCACATTGTACTGTGTTATATAGGTAACACACAAAGAGGAGAGCTCCATTGCTAATTGTCATTGCTGAAATCCAAATAATAGGGCTGGCAGGCTTTTCTTCAGAATTTGCAGTCAAATTGTACAGTGTTATACAGGTTACACACAAAGAGGAGAGCCCCATTGCTCCATTGCTAATTGCACCACTTTTCTTTTTTGCCACTGCTGTGTGCTAATGTGTCCTAGATGTGCTAGGAACTGCCATGTGTTTGAGTCTGTCAGGCACCGCTCGGCAGCCGCCCGCCCGTCCACACAGAGCGTCTGGTTGCCTAGCAACCAGAAGCGTCACTTCCCCTTCCGCCCGGCCAGCTCAGACCTAGAAGCGTCCCCGTTGCTAGGCAACGGGACGCTGCATGAAGAGAGCGCTACGGCGCTGCAGGATGACTAGCGCTACGGCGCTACAGCTATGACAGCACTACTAGTGCTGAGGGCATTGGCTAGCAGCACTATTTAAGTCCCTCTGACCTCACCTCCTGTGCCAGAGTTTCAGGTCCTTTCCTGTCCTCCAGCGTTCCAGTGTTCCTGTGTTTATCTGTTTCCTGACCCTTGCCTTCCTCCAGTTTATTGCCGTTTGCCTGTGACCATTGTGACCCGGATTGCCTTGACTACCCCTTTTGGATCTCCCTTTGGTACCTCGCTGTCAGAACGTTATCGACCCGGCTTGATTCACACCCCGTTCGGATTCTCCTTGTGTACCTGCATTGCCTGCACCGTTGCCAAACCTGCCTGTCTGACATTCCTCTCGTGGTTCGCTATCTGACTCGTGGAAGGACCGCGACCTGCGTGTTTCCTGCAGCTAAGTCCATACCTCCTTGCGGGGGTCCCTGGTGAACACCAGGGGCACGTTAGACTCCGTGCCTTCCTCCGAGTAGTGCCAACGATAGCAGGTACGCTATACTAGTCGTGACAGTAAACTCTGGCGATGACTACTGAAGGAACGGGGAAACCCTCAGCCCGGGACCTTCTCATTCATTTGGCTCAGCGAGTAGAACAGCAAGAAGCAGCCCAAGCACATCTCCTACAATGTGTTCAAGGTATCGCTACATGCTTCAATGCCTTACAAGGCTCCCTGCCTGCTGCTCCTGCCATTACCATCGCCCCAGGGGCGTCCTCTAGTGTGGTTACTGTATCCACTGCAACTTCTGGCATGCGTATCCCCACGCCTGAAAAATACGATGGAGATCCCAAGAAATGCAGGGGTTTCTTGAACCAGTGCTCCATCCAGTTTGAGTGCAATGCAGGAGCATTTCCTTCAGAGCGAACGAAGGTGGCGTTTATGATCTCCCTCCTGAGTGGTCAAGCACTAGCCTGGGCTTCGCCTTTGTGGGAGAATGGAGACCCTCTTCTTAATAACACGGGCTCCTTTATTGAAGCTTTCAGGAGAGTCTTCGATGACACTTGGAGAGTAGCCTCTGCTGCCACCAGCTTGCTGAACCTGCGTCAAGGCAACTTATCTGTTGGGCAATATGCCATCCAGTTCCGGATTTTAGCGTCAGAGCTGAAATGGAACAACGAGGCGCTGGTCGCAACTTTTTGGCAATGTCTAATCGACCGTATTAAGGACGAACTAATTTCTCGGAATCTTCCCTCTGATCTTGATACCCTAATTGCGCTATGTATTAAAGTAGACCTACGTTATCAAGAACGCACCCAGGAACGTCCTGTCTCTAAGCGGGTGGTTCCTCGTCTGGCTCCTCAATTTCAAAACCCAGTTTTGCCTATGGATGAACCCATGCAAGTAGGACGTTCCCGTTTATCCCCAGAAGAAAGAGAGAGGCGCTTCAGGCAGCGTCTCTGCCTTTACTGTGGCGATTCCGGACATGTTCTCAAGGTCTGTCCTAAGAGACCGGGAAACCTGACCTCCTAAACGGTAGCAGGGAGGTCGGTTTAGGAGTATCCACAGTTGCTCCCTACTCAAAAAACACCCCTGAGCTTCTTATGGCAGTCACCCTGAGCACCCCTAGAGGTCCCTTCTCCACCACGGCCTTTGTGGATTCCGGCTCCTCCGGGAACTTCATTTCTGCCACTCTCATTGCTGGGCTTCAAATTCCAACTCTCCCCTTGCCTCAATCATTATCATTAACAGCAGTGGATGGGAACCGTGTCAGCAGTGGCTCCATCTCCTTCATCACTTCACCTATTCGGTTAATGGTTGGAGCCCTCCATAGCGAGATGATTCAGTTGTTGGTGTTGCCAAAATCCATCAATCCCATTATCTTGGGGCTTCCATGGCTACGAAGACACTCTCCGCAGATGGATTGGGATGGAGCTCAGGTTACTCGTTGGGGTACAGAATGTCATCATAGATGTCTACCTAGTGTTCTGCCTCCTGGTTCCCAAGTTGTTGCTCAGTCCACGGTTACGGAAGTTAGCCTTCCAGCTGCATACACTGACTTCCAAGATGTATTCAGTAAAACTGAGGCCGAGTTATTACCTCCCCATCGACCCTGGGATTGTTCCATCACTTTGCTTCCCGATCAACCTATACCCAAGGGGCGAACTTATCCCCTTTCTCGCCCAGAGACCCTGGCAATGTCCCAATATATCAAGGAGAATCTGGAACGTGGTTTTATTCGCAAGTCTACCTCTCCTGCTGGGGCTGGATTCTTCTTTGTCAAGAAAAAAGATGGGTCTCTGCGCCCATGCATTGACTATAGACCCCTGAATCGTATTACCATCAAGAATCGGTACCCGTTACCTCTTATCTCCGACCTATTTGACAGAATCAGCGGGGCTCAAGTGTTTACTAAATTAGACCTACGAGGGGCCTACAACCTCATTCGTATAAAGAAGGGTGACGAGTGGAAGACCGCCTTCAATACGAGGGATGGTCATTTTGAATACCTGGTAATGCCCTTCGGTCTTTGCAATGCCCCTGCCATCTTCCAGAATTTCGTTAATGACATCTTTCAAGATCTGTTGTACACCTCCGTAGTCGTTTATCTAGACGACATTCTAGTGTTTTCTAAAGACTTGAGTTCTCATCAAGAACAAGTGAGGGAGGTCTTACGAAGACTGCGCAAATATCATCTTTATTGCAAATTGGAAAAATGTGTTTTTGAAGTTCTCCAAGTGTCCTTCCTTGGGTTCATTGTGTCCGGCTCCGGGTTACAGATGGATCCCACCAAGGTGTCATCCATCTTGAATTGGCCTCAACCGCAGGGTCTTAAAAGTATCCAAAGATTCATTGGATTCGCCAATTATTATCGACAGTTCATCCAAGATTTCTCTTCCATCATTGCTCCAATTACAGCATTAACTAGGAGATCTGCCAATCCAAAGATATGGTCTCCAGAAGCTGTTTCTGCCTTTACTACTCTGAAGAAAGCCTTTTCCTCTGCCTCTGTGCTCTCTCAGCCGGATCAACAGCGACCTTTCTTTGTGGAGGTAGACGCCTCTTCAATAGGCATTGGAGCCGTGTTATTCCAAAAGACACCTTCAGGTACCCATTCTCCATGCGGGTTCTTCTCCAGACGATTTCTTCCCAACGAGATTAATTATGGAATCGGAGACAAGGAGCTTATCGCTATTAAAGCAGCTTTGGAGGAATGGCGGCACCTATTAGAGGGAGCCCTATATCCGGTTACCATCTTTACAGACCACCGAAATTTGACATTCATTCGGGAAGCTCGCTGTCTGAATCCTCGGCAGGCCCGCTGGGCATCATTCTTTGCTCGCTTCAACATGATTCTTACCTTCTGTCCAGGTGCTAAGAATGGGCGGGCAGACGCTCTATCTCGTTCTTTTGATGATACAGACCGCCTGAATCCATCAATCCCATTATCTTGGGGCTTCCATGGCTATGAAGACACTCTCCGCAGATGGATTGGGATGGAGCTCAGGTTACTCGTTGGGGTACAGAATGTCATCATATATGTCTACCTAGTGTTCTGCCTCCTGGTTCCCAAGTTGTTGCTCAGTCCACGGTTACGGAAGTTAGCCTTCCAGCTGCATACACTGACTTCCAAGATGTATTCAGTAAAACTGAGGCTGAGTTATTACCTCCCCATCGGCCCTGGGATTGTTCCATCACTTTGCTTCCCGATCAACCTATACCCAAGGGGCGAACTTATCCCCTTTCTCACCCAGAGACCCTGGCAATGTCCCAATATATCAAGGAGAAACTGGAACGTGGTTTTATTCGCAAGTCTACCTCTCCTGCTGGGGCTGGATTCTTCTTTGTCAAGAAAAAAGATGGGTCTCTGCGCCCATGCATTGACTATAGACCCCTGAATTGTATTACCATCAAGAATCGGTACCCGTTACCTCTTATCTCCGACCTATTTGACAGAATCAGCGGGGCTCAAGTGTTTACTAAATTAGACCTACGAGGGGCCTACAACCTCATTCGTATAAAGAAGGGTGACGAGTGGAAGACCGCCTTCAATACGAGGGATAGTCATTTTGAATACCTGGTAATGCCCTTCGGTCTTTGCAATGCCCCTGCCATCTTCCAGAATTTCGTTAATGACATCTTTCAAGATCTGTTGTACACCTCCGTAGTCGTTTATCTAGACGACATTCTAGTGTTTTCTAAAGACTTGAGTTCTCATCAAGAACAAGTGAGGGAGGTCTTACGAAGACTGCGCAAATATCATCTTTATTGCAAATTGGAAAAATGTGTTTTTGAAGTTCTCCAAGTGTCCTTCCTTGGGTTCATTGTGTCCGGCTCCGGGTTACAGATGGATCCCACCAAGGTGTCATCCATCTTGAATTGGCCTCAACCGCAGGGTCTTAAAAGTATCCAAAGATTCATTGGATTCGCCAATTATTATCGACAGTTCATCCAAGATTTCTCTTCCATCATTGCTCCAATTACAGCATTAACTAGGAGATCTGCCAATCCAAAGATATGGTCTCCAGAAGCTGTTTCTGCCTTTACTACTCTGAAGAAAGCCTTTTCCTCGGCCTCTGTGCTCTCTCAGCCGGATCAACAGCGACCTTTCTTTGTGGAGGTAGACGCCTCTTCAATAGGCATTGGAGCCGTGTTATTCCAAAAGACACCTTCAGGTACCCATTCTCCATGCGGGTTCTTCTCCAGACGATTTCTTCCCAACCAGATTAATTATGGAATCGGAGACAAGGAGCTTCTCGCTATTAAAGCAGCTTTGGAGGAATGGCGGCACCTATTAGAGGGAGCCCTATATCCGGTTACCATCTTTACAGACCACCAAAATTTGACATTCATTCGGGAAGCTCGCTGTCTGAATCCTCGGCAGGCCCGCTGGGCATCATTCTTTGCTCGCTTCAACATGATTCTTACCTTCTGTCCAGGTGCTAAGAATGGGCGGGCAGATGCTCTATCTCGTTCTTTTGATGATACAGACCGCCTGAATCCATCAATCCCATTATCTTGGGGCTTCCATGGCTATGAAGACACTCTCCGCAGATGGATTGGGATGGAGCTCAGGTTACTCGTTGGGGTACAGAATGTCATCATAGATGTCTACCTAGTGTTCTGCCTCCTGGTTCCCAAGTTGTTGCTCAGTCCACGGTTACGGAAGTTAGCCTTCCAGCTGCATACACTGACTTCCAAGATGTATTCAGTAAAACTGAGGCCGAGTTATTACCTCCCCATCGGCCCTGGGATTGTTCCATCACTTTGCTTCCCGATCAACCTATACCCAAGGGGCGAACTTATCCCCTTTCTCACCCAGAGACCCTGGCAATGTCCCAATATATCAAGGAGAATCTGGAACGTGGTTTTATTCGCAAGTCTACCTCTCCTGCTGGGGCTGGATTCTTCTTTGTCAAGAAAAAAGATGGGTCTCTGCGCCCATGCATTGACTATAGACCCCTGAATCGTATTACCATCAAGAATCGGTACCCGTTACCTCTTATCTCCGACCTATTTGACAGAATCAGCGGGGCTCAAGTGTTTACTAAATTAGACCTACGAGGGGCCTACAACCTCATTCGTATAAAGAAGGGTGATGAGTGGAAGACCGCCTTCAATACGAGGGATGGTCATTTTGAATACCTGGTAATGCCCTTCGGTCTTTGCAATGCCCCTGCCATCTTCCAGAATTTCGTTAATGACATCTTTCAAGATCTGTTGTACACCTCCGTAGTCGTTTATCTAGACGACATTCTAGTGTTTTCTAAAGACTTGAGTTCTCATCAAGAACAAGTGAGGGAGGTCTTACGAAGACTGCGCAAATATCATCTTTATTGCAAATTGGAAAAATGTGTTTTTGAAGTTCTCCAAGTGTCCTTCCTTGGGTTCATTGTGTCCGGCCCCGGGTAACAGATGGATCCCACCAAGGTGTCATCCATCTTGAACCGCAGGGTCTTAAAAGTATCCAAAGATTCATTGGATTCGCCAATTATTATCGACAGTTCATCCAAGATTTCTCTTCCATCATTGCTCCAATTACAGCATTAACTAGGAGATCTGCCAATCCAAAGATATGGTCTCCAGAAGCTGTTTCTGCCTTTACTACTCTGAAGAAAGCCTTTTCCTCGGCCTCTGTGCTCTCTCAGTCGGATCAACAGCGACCTTTCTTTGTGGAGGTAGACGCCTCTTCAATAGGCATTGGAGCCGTGTTATTCCAAAAGACACCTTCAGGTACCCATTCTCCATGCGGGTTCTTCTCCAGACGATTTCTTCCCAACGAGATTAATTATGGAATCGGAGACAAGGAGCTTATCGCTATTAAAGCAGCTTTGGAGGAATGGCGGCACCTATTAGAGGGAGCCCTATATCCGGTTACCATCTTTACAGACCACCGAAATTTGACATTCATTCAGGAAGCTCGCTGTCTGAATCCTCGGCAGGCCCGCTGGGCATCATTCTTTGCTCGCTTCAACATGATTCTTACCTTCTGTCCAGGTGCTAAGAATGGGCGGGCAGACGCTCTATCTCGTTCTTTTGATGATACAGACCGCCTAAATCCATTGATTCCTCATTGCATTATTGACCCTTCGAACATCATTGCTATTACCAATACTGTGAAGGATGCTCCGCCCACAGGACGATCATTTGTGGAACCACAATTACGACTCAAGGTATTGCGTTGGGCCCATTCGTCCTGTATCGCGGGTCACGCTGGCATAAAGAAGACCACATTCCTTCTCTGCCGTCGTTTCTGGTGGCCTACCATACGCGCTGATATACGGGACTTTATTGCAGCATGTACCATTTGTGCCCAACACAAAACTTCCCGGAAGGTTCCTGCTGGGTTGCTCCAGCCCCTACCTACGCCTGATGCTCCCTGGGAGAGTATAGCCATGGATTTTATTACTGACCTTCCCTGTAGTTCTGGATTCAATACCATCTGGGTTGTCATTGACCGATTTTCTAAAATGGTGCATTTTATTCCTCTTTCAGGTCTACCTTCAGCCAGTCACTTAGCCGACACATTTATCAAGGAGATCTTCAGACTTCATGGTTGCCCTAAGGAAATTATCTCTGACAGAGGAGTGCAATTCATCTCCCGGTTCTGGAGGGCTTTCTGTAAAAAACTGGGTACGGAGTTAAAATTCTCATCGGGATATCACCCCCAGACCAATGGTCAGACCGAGCGGATCAACCAGGATTTAGAGACTTTTCTCCGTTGCTTTACCGCTGATAATCAAAGCAGATGGTCACAATTCCTTCCCTGGGCAGAATTCTCACACAATCACCATGTCCATGAATCTACCGGGTTTTCTCCATTCTTTATTGTGACCGGGATGCATCCTATTATCCCAGATCCATTTCCCAATTCTTCCTCCTCTGTTCCAGCGGTGGACTCACTCTATCGAGAATTCTCTATCATTTGGGCCACAACCAAAGCAGCTCTGCAAAAGGCATCACAGCACCATAAGATCTTTGCAGATCGCCACCGAAGAGCTACTCCCCTATTGAAGGTAGGGGATCAAGTATGGCTTTCCACTAAAGATTTAAAACTCAAAGTACCATCTATGAAAATGGCTCCACGTTTTATTGGTCCTTACATCATCTCACAAGTTATTAATCCAGTGTGTGTTAAACTAAAGCTACCGGCTTCTTTACGATGTCATAATACTTTTCATGTGTGCCTACTCCGGCCATTGGTGCTTAACAGGTTCTTTGTACCTCCATCTCGACCTCCTCCTGTTCAAACCTCCTCTGGAACAGAGTTTGAGATCAGCCGGATTCTGGATGTCCGCATTCGCTATGGGCAACCACAGTTCCTTGTGCACTGGAAGGGATTTGGCCCGGAAGAAAGATCTTGGGTGGATAAACCGGACCTTCACGCTCCTCAGTTACTCAAGAGATTCCTCCAAACAAGGGGAGAAGGAGGAGGGCATACTGTCAGGCGCCGCTCGACGGCCGCCCGCCCGTCCACACAGAGCGTCTGGTTGCCTAGCAACCAGAAGCGTCACTTCCCCTTCCGCCCGGCCGGCCAGCTCAGACCTAGAAGCGTCCCCGTTGCTAGGCAACGGGACGCTGCATGAAGAGAGCGCTACGGCGCTGCAGGATGACTAGCGCTACGGCGCTACAGCTATGACAGCACTACTAGTGCTGAGGGCATTGGCTAGCAGCACTATTTAAGTCCCTTTGACCTCACCTCCTGTGCCAGAGTTTCAGGTCCTTTCCTGTCCTCCAGCGTTCCAGTGTTCCTGTGTTTATCTGTTTCCTGACCCTTGCCTTCCTCCAGTTTATTGCCGTTTGCCTGTGACCATTGTGACCCGGATTGCCTTGACTACCCCTTTTGGATCTCCCTTTGGTACCTCGCTGTCAGAACTTTATCGACCCGGCTTGATTCACACCCCGTTCGGATTCTCCTTGTGTACCTGCATTGCCCGCACCGTTGCCGAACCTGCCTGTCTGACATTCCTCTCGTGCTTCGCTATCTGACTCGTGGAAGGACCGCGACCTGCGTGTTTCCTGCAGCTAAGTCCATACCTCCTTGCGGGGGTCCCTGGTGAACACCAGGGGCACGTTAGACTCCGCGCCTTCCTCCGAGTAGTGCCAACGATAGCAGGTACGCTATACTAGTCGTGACAGAGTCATTGCTCTGTCGCTTAGCATCCAGCCAGGTCGCTGCAGTATTTTTCCGAAAGTGTATGAAAATAATATTGTGACCTGTAAGGTGGTCAAAATTGACTGCAAATGATTTGACATTAGTGTTATTGAGGTTAATAATAATGTAGGAACAAAAAAAAGTGCAAACTTATGTGATTTTAGCATATTTTAGGAATTTTTCTAAAAAATACAGATCCAAAACCAAAACCAAAACACACAAGGGTGGTTTTACCAAAACCAAAACTAAAACCAAAACACAAAGTTAATCCAGATCCAAAACCAGTTCACGGGGGTCAGTGAACATCTCTACTGTATATGTGTTTGTATGTGTATGTGTGGGCAGGTGTGGGTTATATGACTCTTTATAGGAATAAACTCAGATTGTACTACAAAGTACAATATATGTTGTGTATCTTATATAAGAGTTTGTAAACTATTTGTTACATAGTTGTATCTTTAACAATACACAACTCATCTTGAAATGTGCACTTTTAGTATTTAAGATACAATTTATGTTTAAGATACAGGTAGTATTTTGTTCATTTTGTTATCAGACAGAATTGGGATACATAGTACAAAGGCTTTTGATCATTGAACCAGACCATTCTATTTAAAATACCTGTGTGTTTAGCTAATATTTTCCAGTCTTATAAAAGCATTCGTAAAAGTAAACTATTTGATGGCTGCATGTACACAGATTCCCAATGTTTTCTATAAATGTTACAAAATATCTGAACCTTCTCTGTTACACAGTTGGAGCTTCTACTGATGATACAGGGTCTATTACAAATACTGTGTCTTCGACAACTGACACTACATGCCCTATTTGTGAAGTTGATGATGATGATGATGTTGAAGAATCAACAACTGAGATTTCCCTTACTATTAATGATCCCACTGATGAAACTGATACTTCTCCCATCACCTGGACTGAATCACCACCTGAGACTTCCTCTTTAGGCACTGAAGTCACCTCTGCAAAAACTACAGAGTTTACTACAAAGACTGAATCTACAACAACTGATACTTCTACCAGCACCTCTCCTGAATCAGCAACTGAGACTCCATCTACAGACACTGAATTCTCCACTGCGAAATCTACAGAGTCTACTACAAAGACTGAATCTACAACAACTGTCACTTTTCCCACCACTGCTGTGTCAGGTAACTCCTACATTATATTACTCTTTATTCTCTTTCACAAATTAATTCTTGGAAAATAACAATAAATGTCAGCCCAACAGTCTAGAAGAGAAAATGAGAAAAAGCCAACTGTAGATGATTGTATAAGTGTATTTTGCATCCTTAGAGAGGAATACAGAACAGACACAATTGTATTTTCAATCTATTCTAAATTTACAATGCAGTTTTATACACATTTTCTCTGACATCTCTTCCATTCATTTTTACCATTCGTAAACTCGATACAGTCAGTGACGTTCATTAACAAGGCTATGGTGGGTAGAAGTGGGTATAAATGCGATTTGAAATAAAGATTGAATATGCTCTCGATGATGAATGATTAAAGGTGATAAAATTAGAAATGGGAGCGAGGGAATTGAAATATGAGTGGAAATATAGGTAAACATAGAGAAAAAAATAAAAATAAAATTAAAATGAAAATAAAAATAGAAAGAATATAAAAGTAAAGTAGAGCTTAAAATAAACTAAAGACAAAATTAATAGTGAGTGTAAAAAAGATGAGAGCACTGACTATAAATAAAAGTAGGGATGAAAATGAAGGTATTGAAGGCACACAATAATGGATTAGAATAAAAGTGATAAATATTTATTGTTAAAAGTTAAAGTTTAAAAACTAAAAATGGATAATTACACGAGTATATTGTTGTGTCCTGAATATATTCAGGTTGGTTTGTAAGGATTATTGGAAGCTCTAAAGGTCTATTTCAGTGTTTAGACCGTTTGGTGTTAGTGTTTTCAGTTTGTATATCCATTTGGTCTCGAGTCAAGACAGTATCTTTTGTATGTCCTCTTTCTGTTCTGGCATTTTGATAGTGTCTATTCCTATAAATTTGAAGTAGTCAGTTTTGCTGTTGTGTGCTGTCTGGAAATGTTCCACTAGGTTTTGTGTTGTTTAATTTTTTGGAATATTGTTCTTGTGTTCAAGTATTTGTACGTTTAGTGGTCTCGCTGTACGTCCTATATATTGTAGGTTACAGGGGCATGTGATTAGGTAGAGGGAAATATTTGGGGTATTTCCAGCAGCGGAAGAGATACTCCTGACAGGTCCGTCTGCGTCTAACAACTATATGAACACTTCCTCACTGTACTCGTACTATGCTTGCAGCCCCCACCTTTAAACTTCCTCTCCAGGCATAAGAAGTTATATTTTAAATATAAGTAAAAATCTTGACATGGACATTTCCATTCTTTTTTGTGCACTTGCACAGTATGAAAATGTGTATTTTTTGCACGAAAACAGATGTATGTCCAACTCTAACTGAGTCCATACTGTGCCAATTTGGTCAGACAGGTTGTAGGGGAACCGATAATTAACAAGATTGGACCCTGTGGAGTGGCAGCTTTACCATCCAGGTGGTCCCTCTATAGTAGATATAGGTCAATAAAGACCCATGCTTATTAAGCTGAAAGAGTACAAATTAATAAATAAACAATCTGGTGGTTAAGGTCCTGGTTACTTCATGTCATAGTCATTTATTGATGGTCATTCGTTGTGAGTGGATGAGTGTATTGTGGGTAGTTTTCAGATTTTTTTTTGTTTGTTTCACCTATTTGGAATATGATGGATCAATGAAGAAGAAAAGAGGATTCTATATTAATTCAACATTTTATTTCTATAAATGGTATTTTCTGTCCATATGAGAATAGATGGAGAGGTGTATTGAAAAAGTGCCGGCATAGTATATTTTGCAGAGCTCTTGTGAAGGAAACCCGTTCACTCACATGTTTGAGAGATACCTTGTTGAAAGGTTATTGAATATTTCATACTAGAGTCACTGAGGATTCAGTACATGTCTGATTCTCTAGCATACAGAACATAAGGTGTTTTTACAGAAATACTGAGCCCATATTTGTGCCATATCAACAATATAGTAAAAAAAATATTAGAATAAAATCAACTTCATCATCATCATCATCACCATTTATTTTTATAGCGCCACTGATTCCGCAGCGCTGTACAGAGAACTCATTCACATCAGTCCCTGCCCCGTTGGAGCTTACAGTCTAAATTCCCTAATATACATACACGCACAGACAGACAGAGAGAGAGACTATGGTCAATTTTGATAGCAGCCAATTAACCTACTAGTATGTTTTTGGAGTGTGGGAGGAAACCGGAACACCTGGAGGAAACCCACGCAATCACAGGAGAACATACAAACTCATCACAGATAAGGCCATGGTCGGAATTGAACTCATGTGAGGCAGAAGTGCTAACCACTAGGCGTAATGAACTTGATTCACATGTTGTATATATTGCTTGGGTGAAACAACTTCTATTAAAGTAAAACAAATCAAAGGATCACACAGAACATTAGATCAGTGTTAATGTACAGATCAGTATTGTATTTAGCAGTCACAGTGTATGTGTTGTACATGTTACCAGCATCTCTTACTGTTATTGTCTCATTACAGCTATGATCAATGTCACAGTGCAAGTCAACGTTACCATCAATGAAAGCTTCACTGAAGCTCTTTATAATATGAGCTCAACGGAGTATATGGTTTTTGAAAAGAGATTTGTGACACAGGTATGTTTGCAATGTCTTAAGAAATAAAGATAGTGGATATGATTCATCTTCGGATGTAAGTCCATTTGGTGCTGTATCTTGTGGGAAATAGCTCTGCGCACACTCAGAAATTGACCTTACAACAATGAACATAATTACATGTAATTCATGTCTGAACAAAAACAACACTCTCGGCTGCCTATGATCTGAAGGGCAGAACGGGGGAGGGTAGGGTTGTATGAACATAGGCAATGTACAGTAGGGGCGTGCCGAGGGCATGTCACTGCAGATGTGGCTGATTCATGTCCTGGGTTTCTCCTTAATATGCATGTTTCTTAGCAGTATCATTTGCACCAGCTACAAGGCAGGTGTAAGTGCCAACTGATAGTGATGACTAACACTGCATGGTCTTTGCTTTAAAATCTACATTTATATGTGCCACTAGCTAGCACAAAACATGTGTATGTAAGAAATGGCCAAAAAGTTTAAGAATGACACAAATATTATTTTTCATAAAGTCTGCTGTCTTAGTTTTTATTATGGTAATTTGCATATACTCCAGAATGTCATGAAGAGTGATCAGATGAATTGCAATTTATTTCAAAGTTCCTCTTTGCCATGACAATGAACTTTATACCAAAAACAACATTTCCACTGTATTTCAGCCCTGCCACAAAAGGACTAACTGACATCAGGTCAGTGATTCTCTCATTAACACAGGTGAGCGTGTTGACAAATACAAGGCTGGAGATCACTCTGTCATGCTGATTGAGTTAGAATAACAGACTGGAAGCTTTAAAAGGAGAATGGTGCTCAAAATCATTGGTCTTCCTCTGTTAACCATGGTTACCTGCAAGGAAACACGTGCAGTCATCATTGCTTGGCACAAAAAGGGCTTCTAGGCAAGGATATTTCTGATGGTAAGATTGCACCTACATCAACCATTTATCGGTTCATCAAGAACTTCAAGGAGAAAGGTTCAATAGTTGTAAAGAAGGCTTCAGGGCGCCCAAGAGTGTCCAGCAAGTGCCCGGACTGTCTCCTTAAGTTGATTCAGCTGAGGGGTCGGGGAACCACCAGTGCAGAGCTTGCTCAGGAATGGCAGCAGGCAGGTGTGAGTGCATCTGCACGCACAGTGAGGCAAAGACTTTTGGAGGATGGCCTGGTGTCAAGAAGGCCAGCAAAGAAGCCACTTATCTCCAGGAAAAACATCAGGGACAGAATGATATTCTGCAAAAGGTACAGGGATTGGACTGCTGAGGACTGGGGTAAAGTCATTTTCTCTGATGAATCCCCTTTCAAATTGTTTGGGGCATCTGGCAAAACGCTTGTCCAGAGAAGGAAAAGTGAGTGCTACCATCAGTGCTGTGTCATGCCAACAATAAAGCATCCTGAGACCATTCACGAGTGGAGTTGCTTCTCAGCCAAGGGAGTGGGCTCACTCACAATTTTGCCTAAGGCCACTGCCATGAATAAAGAATGGTACCAAAACATCCTCCAAGAGCAACTTCTCCCAACCATCCAAGAACAGTTTGGTGATGAACAATGCCTTATCCAGCATGCTGGAGCACCTTGCCATAAGGCAAAAGTGATAAATAAGTGGCTTGGGATCAAAACGCCGAAATTTTGGGTCCATGGCCAGGAAACTCCCCAGACCTTAATCTCATTGAGAACTCGTGGTCAATCCTCAAGAAGCGGGTGGACAAACAAAAACCCACAAATTCTGACAAACTCCAAGCATTGATTAGGCAAGAATGGGCGGCCATCAGCCACTATGTGGCCAAGAAGTTGATTGACAGCATGCCAGGGCGAATTGCAGAGGTCTTCAAAAAGAAGGGTCAACACTGCAAATATTGACTCTTTGCATAAACTTCAATAAAAGCCTTTGACACTTATGAAATGCTTGTAATTTTGCTTCAGTATATGATAGCAACATCTGACAAAAAGGTATAAAAACACTGAAGCAGCAAACTTTGTGAAAACCAATACTTTGTCATTCTCAAAACTTTTGGCAATGACTGTAGACTATGATAATGCATTGTATGGACAGTACGCATAAAGAACATCCTAATATATGTAATTAATATTAAAATAAAAAAATAAAAAATATGAGACATTTTTTAAAATATCTTTTTTATTAATGATTATAGTATTATGAATTGTCAATTTTTTTTCCAAAATATTTTTTTGTGCATGCGTTCTAATGTACCATTACATTGCACATATATCATACAGTGAATAAAGTTTAGCCAGAGTGTACTTATACCCAGATTACAATGGAAACGGATCTTGAGTTCCACTTGTATTGTATACGGTCAGAACTCCACTCAAGTTCCGTGCTCATTTTTAAATGCAAGATGAGTGCAGGTTGTGTCCGAAAATGAATCAGGCCCAGTATGACCAATTTCTGATACACCACTGTGTTGTGGTGATAGGCTAATGTAGGTTATTTAACAGCAATTGCTTTTTATTTTAAATAATTAAAATATTGTAAATAACTCTCAATTTCTGAAGTTATAAAAATGTGGGCACACAGCACAAACGTTTCTTAAATCTTGTTTTAATATTATGTGGTTACACCCAGTTATATGGAAAAGCTTCAGACCATAGGATAAAAATATTGTTCCTTTTAATAGGAATATCTAGGTAGATTTCTTAATGGGTGCAGACAAGTCGCAGTCATACAGCTTGTGTTTCACCCAATTCCAAATAATAAATGTTGTTTTGTGGGTTGAAATATTTATATAAGCTTCAATTAGTGCACACTTAGAGGATGTTCCCTGATTGGTGGGCCAGAGCAGAGCCCAGTTACCTCTGTGAACCAACTTTTCTCATCCTCAGAAGTGTAGGCAATGGGTCCTCAGCCTAAGACTGACTGGTGAAGTGGTTAGTGTTATCTTACCACTGCCAGCCAGTGACGTCATGTATCACTTAGCTGCTACTTTGGTAAATTGCAGCAATAATAGATTTTCTATCACCATAAATTGATAAGCAGGTGCCTTAGTCTGGATACACACTACACTGTTTTCAGCCAATTATTGGGCCAATCAGACGATAAACGACTGATTGGCCCGATATCACAGTAGTGTGTACCCTGGAAAGATGAACGATCATCGTTCCAAAGCGCAGATCATCATTTGAGATGATTTAAAAAATGTCTTTCAGTTATAAACAATGTCTGTCCAATTCTGCAGTGTGTATGTACTCTGCAGAAATGGAACGATAATCTAGTTACTTACGTGACGTTTGACAGCTGGTGTCCATGGTCCGGATGCTGTCCATGCTTTGTGAAGTGCAGGTAGGGTTAATGCTGCCCTGTGTGCTTGTCCCGTGCTGTGCGGGCAGCACCACTTTTCAAAGGGGGGGTCTAAGCTTGACTTTTCTGCAGCACATTGGCTTAGCCCGTCAGCAGAGAGGGAGGAGGGAGTTGGGAGAGACATGTGCAGGGAAATCTCTCACTGAAATATTGACTGTCAGCTTTGAAGGAGAGTTGCTAGCAAGAAAGGTGCACTAAAGTTAAAACGAGTAATTACCCTGCTTGGAAAAAGTGAATGCAGGAGCTTCCCTCCCCCGTACCTATCCTCCTCTTCTCTCTCCTGTGTGCTGCCTGTTTTACAACCTGTCCTTCAAGACAGGAATTGCTGTCACCATTCAGAGGATTGTAATGACAGAGGAAGAGCAGACATCAGGAGGTAATCATGTGTGTACACATAAATCGTCAGGCTGATCTGCATTTTTTTCATGTCGTTGGAAAATCGCTCATTGTTTATTCTTGCTGTTCTGTGTACCTAGCTTTAGGGGCCTAGTTAATAATTACCGGCTTTTTGCCCGTAAAGTATCATCTGTCATTGCAACAATGACAGATGAATTTTCGGGTCAATCTACTACTGAAGTCATGTTGGGACAGCGCCTCCGATAACAGGCTGTCCGGGCGATTACATTTCTCTAATGACCGGAGTCTTTACTGCGGATGCATGGCCTAGGGTCCCGCATGTGCAGATGCTAATTGTGTAAAACAATGCAAGGGAGAGCAGCAATGCTGCTGGAGAGGGATCCAAAGACCCCTCTTCTGTGATGCTCTCCCCATTGGACTGAATGGCTAAAGCCATCTTCAGAGCTTGATAAAATTGCTGAGACCACAGTCTCCATTGAGTATTATGGGGACTGCGGTTTAATGCGGTAATTTGCCTAATGCAGAAGATATCTCCTGTATTAGGCATTTATTAAATTAACATTTTACTTTAAAGCAGTTTCCGCATGTATTAGGGCTTCATAAATAGGCCCCTTAATGTGAAATAAAATGACTGTAACTAAACCTGTGTAACATATGTCTATCCTTGCAGATGAGGTGTAAGTCTGGTTTTGGAATAGATCTTTGTGCTTATTTTCACAGCTATGTGTATAAGATGTAATTATAACTAGATAGGTTATCACATTCACATGTCATGTAACAGGTCTCTCTTTTCTGTTGCAGATGGTAATGTTTTATAAAGCTATACAAATTAAGGTCAAAGAAGTCAAGATCAACTTTCTTAGGTAAGAACCAGACACATGTGTTTGTATGTACAGCTATAAGTGCTGTATCTTCCTGATGATATAGAGGCCATCCCCATGGGTTAGGTACAGGAAGCTGACATAACAATGGATGACAAGACACCAGATCATCCTAAGTATACTTATTACTGGATGTTCCTCAGTATTTTCTCAAGGATATGGTTGATGTAAATTAATTGAAATGTCTGACACATGTATAAATGTTGTGATTGTCCATGACTGATGTAACAATATCTGTTTATGTTCACTTAAGAAATGAAAATGCCCACAATGGTGGTCATACGTGGAATGAGAATCGTCCATGGGTTGTTTGAATATATCACTTTTTATATATATTATAATTATAATATTATATTTATATATATTTTTATAAATATTTTTTTAACATTTTATTTAAATGAAATAAAAGTGAAGCAATAAGGTAAAACTGTAGCGCACAGGTGCAAGGATTGAGCAACGTGTAAATGGATATGGGAGATGTCACACAGAGACGTAAGGAACAGACAAATATTAATTGTTAGTTTATGTGTATCTGACACATGACTGAAGTATAACAACTTATCAGAAATAAGACTTAGTGAGACAGCAGTGTGACTTTCATATGATGATATTAAGGTTAGTTTTATCTGATGAAGGGGGTTGTTGTATGTAGTTAAGTTGTATGTGAGTTTTACACTGCTCCAATACAATGGTGCAGAAGACAGGGGCCATCACTATCTTAGGCTGCCAGTGGTAGAGGCCATAGCTATGTCATCATAGACATATGAGCTAAAAATGGATAATAATATGTGTACATGAATGGATGCAGTCTCTCTTGAACACACAGGGGGGCATATTGTTCTTCACAACAACATTTAGTCCTTGGTAAATCATCAAGTTACCTATCTCTCTAGTAACTTGTACCTTCTATCTCTAGGAAAGGCAGTATTATTGTAGACCATGATGTAGTATTTGAGATTGATGTTCACAACGCCACAGAAAAACAACGAGAAGCTGCAATGACCATTGAAGAGGCTTTAAATAATACAAATTGCACATCAGAAGACACTGGTAAGTACAGTATGTAGAATATGTGTAATTTGTAGTAAGTAAAACAATTCTATAAAATATTAACGTGGTTAATTAAAGAAACATTAAGTATAAGTCTTCTGTACTGTCATATAGCACCTTATTACGTATTGAATCACCAATACCAGGCTTTTTACGGTCATTGACTTTTAATCCAATAGACGGTCTAACCACTTTAACAATATGGATCAAAACTAGAGATGGTCACTGACCCCCGTGTTTTGGTTTTGGATTCGGTTTTGGATCTGGATTACCGTCGTGTTTTGGTTTTGGTTTTGGTTTTGCAAAACCGCCATTGCGTGTTTTGGTTTTGGTTTTGGTTTTGTTTGGTTTTGTTTTGCTATTTTGTTGGAAAATACATGTTTTTGTGCCTAAAATAACCCAATTTAGTGCTCCAACTGTTTTAGAGATAAGTAATCTAATTGTTGAGGTAATAAATCATCCAAAAAAACTGTTTAATTCTTCGTTGGTAGGCCTTCATTTATTCTACACACAAAACAGATTGTCTTCCTCTCCATCTATGCATATTGGCAATGCAGCCATCGTCTTTGAATGTATATTACACCCTACACTTATAGTTAAATATGTAAAGAAATGGAAAAAGACAGTTTGCTTTCTGTCTCTATAGGCCCCCTCCACTTTTTTAAAAAAACAAAAAATTCAGCCATTATAGACTGTACAATATTAATTGACATGGAGAAAGCCAGTTTGGTTTCTGTCTCTCTAGGCCCCCCTCCACTTGTATAAAATACTAATAAATTCAGCCGTTATATACTGTACAATATTAATTGACATGGAGAAAGCCAGTTTGGATTCTGTCTCTCTAGGCCCCCCTCCACTTGTATAAAATACTAATAAATTCAGCCGTTATATACTGTACAATATAAATTGAAATGGACAAAGGCAGTTTGGTATCTGTCTGCATCAGATCCTCTCTCCACTAGGAGTAAAATAGAAAACTATTCAGCCGTTATATAATCTAGAATATAAATAGAAATTGAGAAAGGCAATTTGGTATATTTCTGCATCATAATCATCAACATCATCATTAGCGCCCTCGTCGCCTACACAAATCTCCCCCTCATCCTCTTCTAATTCCAAAGTGGCATCCTCAATTTGGGTATCACCGGCTACACTCGGGCTATTAAGGCACACATCAGCAGAATGCTCACGATTAGACATCCCACTGTTGGATGGACTCTCCACAGGGATTGTTGTCATTTGTGAATCAGAGCAAATATTCTCCTGTAATGCCTCACTGTTATCTTGCAGCTCGGCTTTGACGCGTAACAGTAGTTGTGCACCAATTGTAGGCTGGGTAACTTTTTGGGATCTGCCACTAATAGCCAAAGGTGAAGGCCTCATTCTCTCTTTGCCACTGCGTGTGTAGAATGGCATGCTTGCAATTTTTTTTTTATCGTCACTTAACTTTTGCTCAGTTACACTTCTTTTTCGCTTCAATACAGTAAATTTTTTTTGGGTTTTTGTTTTTTGCACTAATTTGAAAACACTCTGTTGTTTGACATCGCCTTGGCCAGATGACGTACTGGGAACACTAACATCAGGACTGGTGACAGAACCTGGTTGCTCATTTAGATCATATGTGGACTGCTTTGAATCCATTCTGAGCGCAAACCACTGGGGAGTGCTAAAAATTATTTAGTAGATTCTGCTGACAGTTATGACTTTTGACAGCCAGAAATATTAATGCACAATTAGGGAGGACACCCCAAAAGCACTGAGGAGTGCTAAAAATTATTTAGTAGATTCTGCTGACAGTTATGACTTTTGACAGCCAGAAATATTAATGCACAATTAAGGAGGACACCCCAAAAGCACTGAGGAGTGCTAAAAATTATTTAGTAGATTCTGCTGACAGTTATGACTTTTGACAGCCAGAAATATTAATGCACAATTAGGGAGGACACCCCAAAAGCACTGAGGAGTGCTAAAAATTATTTAGTAGATTCTGCTGACAGTTATGACTTTTGACAGCCAGAAATATTAATGCACAATTAGGGAGGACACCCCAAAAGCACTGAGGAGTGCTACAAATTATTTAGTAGATACTGCTGACAGATATGACTTTTGACAGCCAGAAATATTAATGCACAATTAGGGAGGACACCCCAAAAGCACTGAGGAGTGCTACAAATTATTTAGTAGATACTGCTGACAGATATGACTTTTGACAGCCAGAAATATTAATGCACAATTAGGGAGGACACCCCAAAAGCACTGAGGTGTGCTACAAATTATTTAGTAGATACTGCTGACAGATATGACTTTTGACAGCCAGAAATATTAATGCACAATTATGGGGGACACCCCAAAAGCGCTGGGGAGTGCCAAATATGAAGAAAAAATAATAAACCTCTATCCTCCTCTCTGCACTAGCGATTTTGGTTAGAGCAATTGCAAGAACAATATTGTATTCTCTGTCCCTGCTCTAATTAGCCTATGACTACACCCTGCTCTCTCCCTCTGTCAAATGGCGATGGATTGCTGTGGAGGCGTGTATTTATAAAGTTGAAGTATCGCGAGAACCGAGTCCCGAGATCCGACAACGTCACAATGACGTTCGGCCTCGATTTGGATTCGGAATGGGCGGGAGAGTACCGAGCTGCTCAGCTCGGTACTCGGATACCCAAAGTTCGGGTGGGTTCGGTTCTCGGAGAACCGGACCCGCCCATCTCTAATCAAAACTAATTTCATATTGTACATTGAATGTACATTAAATATGGGAGCGAAGTAATCTTTATATTGGCTGTTACTTTCTTCAAAAAGTAGGAATTCTACATGTAACAATAATTGCAGAGTTTGTTCAATGAACTGAAAGGAGCAGAAAACTTTTTACGTTTAAATCTTGACCTCTAAAACAAAACTGTATATGGGGAGCACCTCACACAAAAAAGTCATGGTATAAGGAATAATGTATACCTCAATTTAACATATAAAGGATATTATAAACCACCAAAGAGATTTATGATCACATAAAACTAAAAGGATGCTGACCCCAAAACCAGGTATCAAAGCATTGTCACATTGTTCCATTTTCATTTTGCACATCTATGTTATCTATGCTGTAGCAACTTGCGATATCTCTCTATTCTGCTCTGTGTACCCCGTATACTCTGTGTCTGTGTCCTTATATACTGTTTTCTATATGGTCGCTCTCTGATACCCGAAAATGACAACTCATCTCCCGGCATGACTAGTTATGAGCAAAACTCTTCTGGTTTCATTAAAGTAGGATTCATAATTTTAGGCCGGTAGTTTGATATTAGAAATTAGAATTGTTACTTGCTTTTAAAGAAAAAATGTAATTTAATTTTTTTAACGAACATTTGTTTATAATTTAAAGCTGTTTAATTTGTTATTATTTTGTACTTTTGCTCAAAGATAATATTCCTATATATGTAAAGTTCCTTCCTTTTGGTTAATAAGTGGATTCGCGATCCCCAAAATGTCCAAAATCTGTCAAATCCCAAATTTTGCTGTAATCTATTGCTCATCTCTAGACATGACCCATGCAATCAAAATATATGGTTATTGATAGAGACCCTAAATTGTATTCTGCCACACGGTGTCAGTGAGAATATGTGTGAATGCTACTATCTAGTATAATTTTGGTCTGTATTCTGTTTGCAGATTCATTGCTCTTTGAACCAAACTCAGCCAGAGCTGTTCCCATAGAGATCAAGTCACCAGGTAATTATATCTCCATCACTGAGATGTGTATTTTGAAACATAATGGAATATTAATCATCATATCTGAGTAAAAAAATGTCTAGAAACGCTTTATGGTTAAATCATACATCTAAAGTACAAAGCACTGAACATAAAAGAAATAGACATATTTTGAAGGCTAATGGGATTTTAACTTACCTATAATATTATTCAATAGCTCCGTCTACTCTTTTTTTAAGAGCTCATTTAAAAAAATAAACAAAAACATAAAGCAGTATACGGTATATATATATATGGACTAGGGAATCTCCTAATCTACTCCATAGTAACAATGTGAAAATAATCAACTACTTCATTGAAGAATAACTGAATACTGGGAACTCTATTTGTGCACATGGAAGATATTTTATGATGATTTATCAATGTGTGCAAAGCCCTATTGTCGCCTTCTTCAGGTGTCCCTCTATCAATTGTGTCTGTTGACCAAATATACTATAGACTTACCTTTTAATGGCTCTGTAGAAAAGTCACCCTGGAAATATTTAGCTATCTTATTTTTTATTTACTAGATTTGTGTTCAGATTCCTATGGCTTGCTTCAAAATATTGATCAATATTATTATTTTGTTAAAACAACTATCAAATTTGGGACAAATTGCAGTATACCATAGATTGTAACAATGGTCAATGTTCTGTCACAAATTAGAGTCCACAATGCTAGTAAGTGCTCTCCTTATCAACTCTTCACAACTTCCTGTATCATACAGGCTCATACACTATTGTCACATTGACATCTCTTCTTTGTGACCATCACTTCATATCTTTTCATCATCCCACATGGTCACCTACCTACAGCATGTTCCTGACATCCTTCTTCCTTCCCTCATAGTTTATCTCCAAAGTGTTCCAAGTCTCCTTTTCATTGGCTCATATGTTACATTAATTCAATCTCACAAATATATTCAGTGTATGCAAGATCTTCTAAACATTGCAACATAGGCAAGGTTCAAACAAGTAGATCAAAGAAGGTCATAATTAGGTGTCCTCATGTGTCCTCTAGTCCAGTCTCCAACATCATCTCTACTTAACATCAGGGCCGGACTGGGACTAAAAATCAGCCCTGGCATTTAAAACATACAGGCCCACCTGTGGGCTCCATGCGCGATATTGTTGCACGCTGAAGTGGCGTTGCTGATGCAGTCCAACATGTTAAGCAGCAGCACAGGCTTGTGTATCACGCTTTGTCTTCTGCCCACCCTGATCAATTCCCTTGTTGTGCAAATCAGTTTGCTTGAATTACAAAAGCGTACTGTTCGGACTGTGTGCGAAAACATAAAATGACTACAGAAAACCTAGGGCCTGATTAAGGGTTTCGGTCACCATAGGCAAATACACCAAGAGCGCCTCCCTACCCCCGCCCCAAATGTATAGGAATACTCCTAAATATAAATATTCCGAAATATTCTCCAGCATTCAAATTTAGATTGATTGCACCGTTATCTCTTACCTGTTCTTGCTCTTCTCTCTTGCTGCTTTGTTGTCTTCCCGCTGGCTTCTGAAAATTTGGAGTCCTGTATTGAAAATGCAAAAATTTTACTATATTGCAAAATGTTAACAAACCCTGAATGATTAGGCTCTTTAATTTAAAAAAAACCACTCCATTATGGACAGATAGCACTACCCCATTGTACAGGCATATATAACTAATATCTGAACATTTGTGGTAAATAAATTATTTACCCCTACCAGCCCCATCTCACTGGTATTTAATATTCTAGTGATAGATGAGACCAGAGAGAAACCATGTAACTGCCACGCAAAAAAGATATCATGCCCCACAAAGTTGCTCTATTTTTTAAATACCACGCAAGACATTTCATTAACCCTGTAGGCATTTTCAGCCCCTCTCCTCCCTGCAGACATTTGCAGCCCCTCTTCCCCCCTCTGCAGACATTTTCAGTCTCTCTTCCCCCCCCCCTGTAGACATTTTCAGCCCCTCTCCCCCCCCGTAGACATTTTCAGCCCCTCTCCCCCCCCTGCACACATTTTCGGGTCCTCTCCCCCCCTGCACACATTTTCGGGTCCTCTCCCCCCCCCCCCCCCCGCCCCTGCAAACATTTTTGGGTCCTCTCCCCCCCTGCACACATTGTTGGGTCCTCTTCTCCCCCCCCCCATACACACATTGTCGGGTCCTCTTCTCCCCCCCATACACACATTGTCTAATCCTCCTCTCCCCACCCCCCCACATACACACATTGTCTGGTCCTGTTCTCCCGTCCCCCATACACACATTGTCTGGTCCTCTTCTCCTCCCCATACACACATTGTCTGGTCCTCTTCTCCCCCCCCATACACACATTGTCTGGTCCTCCTCTCCCCCACCCCCATACACATACATTGTCTGGTCCTCCTCTTCCCCCCCATACACACAGTGTCTGGTCCTCCTCTCCTCCCCATACACACATTGTCTGTTCCTCTTCTCCCCCCCCCATACACACATTGTCTGGTCCTCTTCTCCCCCCCATACACACATTGTCTGGTCCTCCTCTCCCCCACCCCCATACACACATTGTCTGGTCCTCCTCTCCCCCCCCATACACACAGTGTCTGGTCCTCCTCTCCCCCCCACCATACACACATTGTCTGGTCCTCTTCTCCCCCCCCCCATACACACATTGTCGGGTCCTTTTCTCCCCCCCATACACACATTGTCTAATCCTCCTCTCCCCACCCCCCCACATACACACATTGTCAGGTCCTCTTCTCCCGCCCCCCATACACACATTGTCTGGTCCTCTTCTCCTCCCCATACACACATTGTCTGGTCCTCTTCTCCCCCCCCATACACACATTGTCTGGTCCTCCTCTCCCCCACCCCCATACACACACATTGTCTGGTCCTCTTCTCCCCCCCCATACACACAGTGTCTGGTCCTCCTCTCCTCCCCATACACACATTGTCTGTTCCTCTTTTCCCCCCCATACACACATTGTCTGGTCCTCTTCTCCCCCCCATACACACATTGTCTGGTCCTCCTCTCCCCCACCCCCATACACACATTGTCTGGTCCTCCTCTCCCCCCCCATACACACAGTGTCTGGTCCTCCTCTCCCCCCCACCATACACACATTGTCTGGTCCTCTTCTCCCCCCCCCATACACACATTGTCTGGTCCTCTTCTCCCCCCCCATCCACACATAGTCTGGTCCTCTTCCTCTCCCCCCCAGCACCATTTTCCCTGAAAAAATAAAAAATACAGTTACCATAAGCAGCCTCCGGGAATCCACTCTGCGCCCTCTACAGCCAGTCCTAGCGGCCGCGCGATGTGACGTCGTGATGTCACGCACAGCCGCGTAGGACTGGCTGTAGAAGGCGCACAGTGGATTCCCGGAGGCTGCTTATGGTAAGTGTATTTTTTTTTATGACAGCACGGGAGCCGGGCCAGCCCACCGGGGCTTAAATTTTTTTTTAATATGAGGATCGCAGGGAGCGGGACCGGCCCACACTGCCATCGGCCCTTCTGGCATTTGCAAGAAGTGCCAGAGGGCCAGTCCGACCCTGCTTAACACCTACATCTTCCAAGTACCAAACATCTACCAGACCCGTCTGACTAGAAATTAGCTTCCTAATGAAAGCAGCAACACAATCCCCCGGACCCAGCACCCCAGGATGCAGTCTGATCAGCCTATTGACTGATCACGCCCTGGTTAGGAGCAGCAATAAAGAAAAAAGGAAAAATTATTTGTTCTACCAAAAAAGGAGCCCTTATGTGTGTACGAGAAATGTATAAAAAAAGCTAAAAAGCTAAAAAAATGACAGATGACAATATACTGCATATGTGTGGGCAGGTGTGGGTTATATGACTCATTATGGTAATTAACTCAGATTTTAGTACAAAAGTACAATATATGGTGCATATCTTATGTAAAGGTTTGTAAAGTATTTGTTACATAGTTGTATCTTTAACAATACACAACTCATCTTGAAATGTGCACTTTTAGTATTTAAGATACAATTTATGTTTAAGACACAGATAGTATTTTGTTCATTTTGTTATCAGACAGTTACATAGTTGAAAGGCTTTAGATCATTTATGAACCAGACAATTCTATTCTATTTAACGTACCTGTGTGTTTAAATAATATTTGGCAGTCTTATAAATGCATAAGTACGAGTAAACTGGTTGATGGCTTCATGTACACAGATTCCCAATGTTTTCTATAAATGTTTAAACATATCTAAACCTTCTCTGTTTACACAGTTATTGAATCTACTGCAACAACTACCTTTCCTCCCACTACCTCTCCTGAATCAACATCTGTGATTCTATCTACAGACTCTGCATCCACCACTGTAAAAAGCACAGAGTCTACTACAGAGACTGAATCTGCAACAACTGTCACTTGTAACTGCACAACTCCTGAATCAACATCTGTGACTCCATCTACAGACACTGCATCCACCACTGAAAAAATTACAGAGTCTACTACTGAGACTGAATCTGCAACAACTGTCCCTTGTATCTGCACAACTACTGAATCAACAACTGTGACACAATATACAGGCACTGAATCTACAACTTCAAAAACCACAGAGTCTACTACAAAGACTGAATCTGCAACAACTGATACTTCTACCACCACCCCTACTGAATCAACAACTGTGACACCATATACAGGCACTGAATCTACAACTTCAAAAACCACAGAGTCTACTACAAAGACTGAATCTGCAACAACTGATACTTCTACCACCACCCCTACTGAATCAACAACTGTGACACCATATACAGGCACTGAATCTACAACTTCAAAAACCACAGAGTCTACTACAAAGACTGAATCTGAAACAACTGATACTTCTACCACCCCCACTACTGAATCAACAACTGTGACACCATATACAGGCACTGAATCTACAACTTCAAAAACCACAGAGTCTACTACAAAGACTGAATCTGAAACAACTGATACTTCTACCACCACCACTACTGAATCAACAACTGTGACACCATATACAGGCACTGAATCTACAACTTCAAAAACCACAGAGTCTACTACAAAGACTGAATCTGCAACAACTGATACTTCTACCACCACCACTACAGAATCAACAACTGTGACACCATATACAGGCACTGAATCTACAACTTCAAAAACCACAGAGTCTACTACAAAGACTGAATCTGAAACAACTGATACTTCTACCACCACCACTACTGAATCAACAACTGTGACACCATATACAGGCACTGAATCTACAACTTCAAAAACCACAGAGGCTACTACAAAGACTGAATCTGCAACAACTGATACTTCTACCACCACCACTACAGAATCAACAACTGTGACACCATATACAGGCACTGAATCTACAACTTCAAAAACCACAGAGTCTACTACAAAGACTGAATCTGAAACAACTGATACTTCTACCACCCCCACTACTGAATCAACAACTGTGACACCATATACAGGCACTGAATCTACAACTTCAAAAACCACAGAGTCTACTACAAAGACTGAATCTGAAACAACTGATACTTCTACCACCACCACTACTGAATCAACAACTGTGACACCATATACAGGCACTGAATCTACAACTTCAAAAACCACAGAGGCTACTACAAAGACTGAATCTGCAACAACTGATACTTCTACCACCACCACTACAGAATCAACAACTGTGACACCATATACAGGCACTGAATCTACAACTTCAAAAACCACAGAGTCTACTACAAAGACTGAATCTGCAACAACTGATACTTCTACCACCACCACTTCCGAATCAACAACTGTGACACCATATACAGGCACTGAATCTACAACTTCAAAAGCCACAGAGTCTACTACAAAGACTGAATCTGCAAAAGCTGATAATTCTACCACCACCACTACCGAATCAACAACTGTGACACCATATACAGGCACTGATTCTACAACTTCAAAAACCACAGAGTCTACTACAAAGACTGAATCTGAAACAACTGATACTTCTACCACCACCACTACAGAATCAACAACTGTGACACCATATACAGGCACTGAATCTACAACTTCAAAAGCCACAGAGTCTACTACAAAGACTGAATCTGCAAAAGCTGATAATTCTACCACCACCACTACCGAATCAACAACTGTGACACTATATACAGGCACTGATTCTACAACTTCAAAAACCACAGAGTCTACTACAAAGACTGAATCTGAAACAACTGATACTTCTACCACCATCACTAACGAATCAACAACTGTGACACCATATACAGGCACTGATTCTACAACTTCAAAAACCACAGAGTCTACTACAAAGACTGAATCTGCAACAACTGATACTTCTACCACCATCACTAACGAATCAACAACTGTGACACTATATACAGGCACTGAATCTACATCTTCAAAAACCACAGAGTCTACTACAAAGACATCTCAAATATCTACAGCTTCAACAACAGAACCAACATTAAATACTGAAAAAACTACAAGTACAACTGCAAACACATCGCAGACAACACCACAACCTATTGTTATATCAACCAGTTTACCAACCACCTCTATGTCACCAGTTACTGTGCCAGGTAAGTCCTGCATTATATTACTCTTTATTCTCGTATATATTAGCCATTTCAGAAATCAATTCTAGGACAGTATCAATAAATGTCAGGTCCACAGTCTACAAAAGAAAATGAGAAAAGGGCAACTGTAGATACTTGTATAAGTTTATTTTCATTTATCGAGGGAAAGAACAGACACAACTGTATTTTCAATCATTTCTAAATTTTCAATGCAGTTTTATACACATTTTCTCTGACATCTCTTCCATTTCACTTGTACCATTCCTAAATTCGGTACAGTCAGTCAAGTTCATTAACAAGCTGCAAATTATGCAACAGTACAATACATTTCTATTTGTGCTAATGTACCTAGCTGTGCACCTCCCCCATAACAAGGAGCAGGCCCACAGGATGCCTTCATTGTGGATTTTGGGACTGTCTCTTTAAGAACGCCCAGTTCTGTGGTCTGGCAGCAAATGAGCGTGGCGGAATGAGCAAAAAATGTCACGTCAAAGTCCAACCTACTACAACTGTAGAGGCACTCCCATCATTCACTTCTTGTTTTCAGTTTTTATTCTATAAACACTGCTTGGTTTGTCATTATAATTGTCAAATTAATGATGAGGATAAGGGGACATTGGCACTGTACCTATTACATGTGTCACCTATCCAAAAAACTTTATTTAAGATAGCCCATTTCTATGTAAATCTTGAGCAGTGTAAAAACGCATATAAAGACATAAAAATGTCACATGTAATAAAGCAATCCCGATGTCCCCTCACCTTCATGATTAATTTAAGACATAAAGCAGGATTAACCCCTAAGGAGATACGTAGACACCACCGTCTTGGCAGACAAATCTGCATCTTTCATTGTAAAAATCAGTGCTTTAATTTCAAAATAGAGAAAAAATTGTATTTTTATTGTGTTGAATTTTCGTGAATAACCTTTTGCTGCTGCCGTATGTTAGTTCCCTATCTCATACATGACATTTAATTATACATTAACTGAGACATTGCTCTGTGTGTGGCACCAAAGAAGAGGAGACCACTGTTCAGTACATCCGTAGAGATAATTAAATGTATATATGTATGATATTGTTTTGCAATTGAAGACGTAGCACATAAATAATCTCTGTCTTTTTTTGTATCATTTCTGAATTTGTATCTATAGGTTCTGTTCATTTATTGATAAATCCTATGATGTGTTTGTCTCTCTCCTTATTTAGATGGTCGCTGTGAAAATGGTGGTACTTATGATGGAATAAAGTGTGTGTGCAAACCTATCTACTATGGAGTCAATTGTGAATTTCTTTTACCTGAATTTTATATAACAAGTAGGTTTGGAGTTATTTTCATTTTCATCCATAAAATTTCTATAAAAAATATATTTGTCATTATAAACATTCCAAATTATACATTAACAAAATATCACAGGCTTGATCTAAAGGCAAATATTTGGGTATTTCCAACACCGCAAGAATTACGCCTCCCGACAGGTGCGTCTGCGTCTAACAACTATTTGAACATTTCCTCACTGTACTCCTACTATGTTTGCACGCCCCTGCCCTTATACTGCCTCTCCAGGCATAAGAAGCCATAATTTAAATATAAGTAAAAATCTTGATATGGACGTATCCTTAATTTTTTTGTGCACTTGCACAGCACAAAAATGTCTATTTTCTGAAAGAAAACAGATAAGTACTCTAAATGAGGCCCATTGTGCCAATTTGGTCGGACAAGTTGTAGCAGGAACGGGTAATTAACAAGATTGGGACCCGTGGAGTGGCAGCTTTGCCATCCAAGTGTTCCCACTATAGTAGACATGGGTCCCTAATATCCATGTTTTAGAGCTTCAATTGAACAAAATACAACAAACCCCTGTTCACTAGGGGTCTGATTCATTAAGAAATGTTAAGCAAAAGTATGCAAGTAAGCCAAAACCATGTTGCATTGGAGGAGGAGGTAAATTTAAAATGTGATAGCAGATTTATAATTGGGCTAGAGTATGTCCTAGATCAACTGTTAATGTCAGTGTAAAAAAGAAAACTTACTCAAATTCTTGTCTAAGTTCCTTAATGAGTTAGGCCTTTAGTGATGATTGTACATTGTGAGTGGATGAGTGTATTGAGAAGATTTTCTGAGTTTTTTCTTTTTTTTTTTTGCCAATTTGGAATATGACGGATCAAGGAAGAAGGAAAGAGGATTCTATTTTAATTCAACATTTTAATTCTTTAAATGGCATTTTTTGCCAATATGAGGATGGAAAGAGAGGTGTATCCAAAAAACTGCTGACATAGTATATATTGCAGAGCTCTTTTATAGGAAACCAGGTTATTCACATGTTTAAGAGATACCTTGCTGAAAGGTTATTGAATATTACATACTAGAGTCACTGAGGGTGCAGTACAACATCTCTGATTCTCTAACACACAGAAACATCAGGGGGTATATTTACTAAACTGCGGGTTTGAAATTAGTGGAGATGTTGCCTATAGCAATCAATCAGATTTTAGTTATTATTTTGTAGAATGTACTAAATAAATGATAACTAGAATCTGATTGGTTGCTATAGGCTACATCTTCACTTTTTCAAACCCGTAGTTTAGTAAATATGCTCCCAGGTGTTTTTACAGAAATACTGAGCCCATGTTCGTGCCATATCGAGACTATACTAAAAAAAATATATATATAATTAACTTGATTCATATGATGTATTTATTGATTGGGAGAAACAACTGCCATCATTAATGTAAAGCCAATAAAAGGAACACACAGAACACTAGATCCTTGTTATTAATGTACAGATCATTGTTGTATATAGCAGTCACAGTGTATGTGTTGTACATGTTACAGACATCTCTTACTGTTTCTACCTAATTATAGTTACGATCATCGTCAGAGTAAAAGTCAGTGTTAACATCAATGAAGAATTCAAAGAAGCTCTTCGTAATAAAAACTCACCAGAATATGTGGCATTTGAACTAAGATTTGAGATACAGGTATGTTTGCAATGTCTTATGAAATAAAGATAGTGGGCATTATTCGTCTTCGGACGTAAGTCCATTTGGTGCCGTATCTTGTATGAAATAGCTCTGCGCATGCTCAGATATGGACCTTACACCTATGAACATAATTGAAGGAAGTTGATGTCTGAATATAACGACACTCTCGACTGCTTTCGACCTGACAGGGGGAACAGGAGTGGGGGGGAAGGGGGGGAATGTAGGCAATGTACAGTAAGGACGTGCCGAGGGCGTGCAGATGTGGCTGATTCTAGTCCTGGGTTTCTCATAAGTATCCAAATTTTTAGCACTATCATTTGCGCCAGCTGCAGGGCAGGTAAAGGTACCAACTGATAGTGATGACTGGCACGGCATAGTCTTTGCTTTCAAATCTATATGTTTGCGTGCCGCTAATTAGCACAGACCATGTGTATGCAAGTAAGATAGACTAAAGAAATGCATTGTATGCACAGTACACATTAAGACCATCCCAATTTATGTATTTAATATGAAAAGTAAAAATGAAAAAATATGGGATTTTTTAACCTGTATTTTTATTAAAGATTATAGTTTTAAGAATTGTTAATTTATTTTATAGGTTTTTTTTTTGGATGCCCCTTTATATTGCACATATAGTATGCATACGGCGAATAAAGTTTATCCAGAGTGTACTTATATCCATAATCTATTGGAAACGGATCTTGAGTTCCGCTTGTATTGTATACGGTCGGAACTCCGCTCAAGTTCCATGCTCAAGTTTTAAATGCAAGTTGAGTGCAGGTTGTGTTTGAAGATGAATCAGGCCCAGTATAACCAATTTCTGATACATCATTGTGTGTTGGTGATACACTATTATAGGTTATTTAACAGCAATTAATTTAAAAAAAATAAAAATTAAAATATTGTTAATAACTCTCATTTTCCAAAGTTATAAAAATGTGGGCACACAGCACAAACGTTTCTTAAATCTTGTGTTTATATTATGTGGTTACACCCAGTTATATGGGAAAGATCTGACCACGGGGTTAAAATATTGTTCCTTTTAATAGGAATATCTGGGTAGATTCCTTAATGGGTACAGACTAGTCACAGTCATACAGCTTGTGTTTCACCCAAATCCAAATAATAACTGTTATTTTGTGGCTGAAATATTTACATAAGCTTCAATTAGTGGACACTGCACATTCAGAGGGTGTTCCCTGATTGGTGGGCCGGAGCAGAGCCCTGTTACCTCTGTGAAACAACTTTTCTCATCCTCAGAAGTGTCGGCAATGGGACCTCAGCCTAATACTGACTGGTGAAGTTGTTAGTTTTATCTTACCACTGCCAGACAATGTTGTAATGTCTCCTTTAGCTGCTGCTACTAATGGTAAATTGCAGCAATAATAGATTTTCTATCACCATAAATTGATAAATAGGGACCTTAGGGGCCTATTTAATAATTACCGGCTTTTTGCCCTTAAAGTATAATCTGTCATTGCAACAATGGCAGATCATCATCATCATCATCATCACCATTTATTTATATAGCGCCACTGATTCCGCAGCGCTGTACAGAGAACTCACTCAAATCAGTCCCTGCCCCATTGGAGCTTACAGTCTACAAATGTGTGCAACTAAGACTTTTGCATTTTTATCTACAGCAGAAATAGCAGATCTGTTGCTGGCTATAGCAGTGTGCTGGGGGATCTCTCTGTGTTTGTTCCTTTTAGGATAACCCCGCCCTTTCATGCACCTACTATAGCCTATAAATTGATTGAGCAACTTCCATTTCTTTATTTGTCTGAGAGGCATGTTGGTGTCAGTAGCTGAGGGGGAGTGCTGACATTGGATTGCTATTTGGAGGCTTCTGGGGTACCTCTTTGGTAAGTTAGCTCTCAATTTAAAAACACATATGTATGGCCCAAATATATGGGACTCTCACTGTTTAGAGTTAGGACCACCCTATTAGCAAAAGCGTCGTGGAAAGGCGGGTGGCTTTAACATACATTTGAAAATGTGTGCAACTAAGACTTTTGCAGTAGCTGAGGGGGAGTGCTGATAAGGCCATGGTTGGGAATCAAACTCATGACCCCAATGCTGAAAGGCAGAAGTGCTAACCACTAAGCCACCAGGCTGCCCCACAGATGACTTTTCTGGTCAATTTACTACTGAAGTCATATTGGGACAACGCGTCCAATAACAGGCTGTCCGGGTGATTACTTTTTTCTAATGAAGACTCCAGGTTCTGACCGGGAGTCTTTACTGCAGACATGCGTAGATACCATCAGCGTAAAACAGCGCAAGGGAGAGCAGCAACGCTACAAGATGCTGCGATGCTCTCCCCATTAGCATTAGCCATTGAAGTCAAGCTCTTAAAAGCTAAGTTATTTGGAGCTCGATAATTGCTCAGACCACAATCCCCATTGAGTATTTTGGAGACTACGGTTTAATGCGGTTATTTGCTTAATGCCGAAGATATCGCCTGTGTTAGGCATTTATTAAATCAAAGTTTTACTTAAAAAGCAGTTTTTGTATGGTTTAGGGCTTCATAAATAGGCGGCTTAATGTGAAATAAAATGACTGTAACTAAATCAAGCTCTCTAATGAGCAGGGTCCTCCATACCCTTTGTTTTTAATATCTGCATTTATTCCGTCTACCATGTTTGTCCCTGTTTAATGTATGTACTATTTTCCCTACTGTACGGCGCTGTGGAGCACTGTGGTGTCTTACAAATCTACGATAATAATATATAATAATAATAATAACCTGCTGTAACATATATTTGGCCTTGCAGATGCATTGTAAAGCCTGGTTTTGGAATAGATCTTTGTGCTCATTTTCACAGTTATATGCATCAGATGGAATTATAACTAGATAAGTTATCACATTCACATGTCATGTAACAGTTCTCTCTTTTCTGTTGCAGATGATAAAGTTTTATAAAGATCAAAATATTAATTGCAAGGGAGTCAAGATCATCTCTCTTAGGTAAGAACCAGACACATGTGTCTGTATGTACAACGATAGGTGTTGTTTCTTGGCACCATAGGTTAGGTACAGGAAGCTGACATAACAATGGATGACAAGCCACCAGATCATACTAAGTATACTAAGCTTTATCATACTTATTTTTTTATTTAAATGAACTAAAAGTGCAGTAATAGGGTAAAACTGTAATGCACAGGTGCAAAGATTGAGCAAAGTGTAAACGGATATGGGAGATGTCACACAATGGGGTTAAGGAACAGACAAACATTGTTAGTTTATGTGTATTTGACACATGAATTAAGTATAATAACTTGCCAGGAATGAGACAGCAGCGTGACCTTCATATGAGATAATTAAGGTTAGTTTCATTTGATGAAGGGGTGGGCAAATAGGACATCACTACATTAGGCTGCCAGTGGCAGAAGCCATAGCTGTCATCTTAGGCATATGAGCTTCAGACATATAATAATCTGTGTACACGAATGGATGCAGTTTCTCTTGAACACACAGCAGGGCACATATTGTTCTTCACTGTCCTTGGTAGCTGATCCAGTTACCTATCTCTCTAGTAACGTTCACCTTCTATTCCTAGGCCTGGCAGTATTATTGTAGAGCATGATGTGCTATTAGGGACTGATTTTGAAAATGCTGAAGAACAACAGCAAGAAGCTGCAATGACCATTGAAAAGACTTTAAATACTACAAATTGCGTACCAAATGTGAATAGTAAGTACAGTATGTAGAATATGTGTAATTTGTAGTAGGTAAAACCATTCTATAAAATATTAACGCAGTCCATTAAAGAAACAGCGAGTATAAGTCTTATGTACTGTTCATATAGCATCATATTGCACAGTTATATGCAGAGAATATTTGGCATTCACATAAGCCCTTTGGAGCTTACAGGTCAAATTCATTAACACACACACAAACACACACACACACACACACACACACACACACACACATACACACACACACACACACACACACACACACACACACACACACACACACACACACACACACACACACACACACACACACAGGTGTTAGGAAACTCCACACATATAGGGCCATGAAATGAAGCAAACCCAAGACTACAGAGCTTTGCATCATAAATGCTACCCACTGTGCCACCAAGCCTTTTATGGCCAGTTTTAATCCAGTAGATGGTCCATTTGCTTTAACAATATGGATCAAAACTCAATTCAAATTGTACATTAAATGTGCATTAAATATGGGCGAGGAGTAATCTCTATATTGTCTGTTACTTTCTAAGAAAGTTGGAATTCTACATTTAACAGTAATTGCTGAGTTTGTGCAATTAACTGAAAGGGCATAAAACTTAACTAATCTATGCAGTTAGAGGATTAGTTTTTAGTATAATGAATTAGGACTATAATGGGAATAATGTACCCCCTACTGTAAATTCCTCATCACATAGGACTGATGTCCCTCCGGTAAAGCATAATTTATAATTTATAATTGGAGAATAATGATGTCACTCCTGTACAATATAAGTTATATTTGGAAAGTAGAGATGTTCTCTAGGTAAATGAAGGTAAAACAAAACTGCATATGGGGAGCACCTTACACAACAAAGGCATGGTATAAGGAATAATGTATACCGCAATTTAACATATAAAGGATATTATAAACCTCCAATGAGATTCATGATCACATAAAATCAAAAGGATGCTGACACCAAAACCATTTTAAAGATTGCCACATTTTTCAATTTTCGTTTTGAATAGCTCTATGTGATCTATATGCTGTAGCAGCCTGTTATATCTCTCTATTCCGCTCTGTGTACCCCATATACTCTCCTGAGATGTGTCTGTGTCTTTATATACTGTTACTTCCTTATAATGTTCTATACAGTTGTTCTCTGATACCCTATAATGACAACTCATCTCCCGACATGACTAGTTATGAGCAAAACTCCTCTGGCTTAATTCAAGTAGGATTCACAATTTTGGGCCGGTAGCTTGATATTAGAAATTAGAATTGTTACTTACTTAAAAAGAAAAAAATAATTACATTTTATTCATTTTGAGGGGAAGAACATTTATTTATAATTAAAGATGTTTAATTTGTAGTTTTTTGAACTTTTGCTCAAACATAATATGTGTTAAGCTCTTTCCTTTTAGTTAATAAGTTGAATTGAGATCTACAAAATGTCCAAAATCTGTCAAATCCCAAATTTTGCTATAATCTATTGCTCACCTTTAGACATGCCCCATGCAAACAAAATATATGGTTATTGAAAGACACCCTAAACTGTATTCTGCCACACGGTGTCAGTAACATTATGTCTGCATGTAACTATTTAGTATAATTTTGGTCTGTTTTCTGTTTGCAGATGCATTGTGCTTTGTACAAAACTCAACCATAGCTTTTGCCATAGAAATCATGTCATCAGGTAATTATATCTCCGTCACTGAGATGTGTATTTTGAAACATAATGGAATAATAATCATCATATCTGAGCAAAAAAGTCTAAAAATGTTTTATGGTTAAACCATATATCTAAAGTACAAAGCTCTGAGCTTAAAAGGAATAGACATATTTTGAATGCTAATGGAATTTTAACATACCTATAATATTATTTAACAGTTCAATCTACTCTTTTTTCTTAAGTGCTCATTTAAGAAAATTAAACAAAAATATAAAGCAGTATACATTTTTTATATATGGGTTAGGGAATCTCTTAAGCTATTCCGTTGTAACAATGTGAAAATAAGCAACCCGCTCTTTGAAGGCTAATTGAATACTTTGAACTACACTTACGCACATGGAAGATATTTGACAATGATTTATCAATGTGTGGAAAGCCCTATTGCCGCCTTTTTCAGGTGTCCCTCTATCTATTGTGTCTTTTGACCAAATCTACTATAGACGTACCTTTTAATGGCTCTGTAGAAAAGTCACCCTGGATATTTTTTTGCTATCTTATTTTTTTCTTCACTAGATTTGTGTTCAGATTCCAATTACTTGCCTCAAGATATTGGTCAATATTATTATCCTGTTAATTCAACCGCCGGTATCAAATGTGTGACTAACTGCAGTTCGGAGAACAATTATACCATAGATTGTACCAATGGACAATGTTCTGTCACAAATAAGGGACCCCAATGCTAGTAAGTGCTCTCCTTATCAACTCTTCACAGCTTCCTGTATCATACAGTCTCAGACACCATTGTCACATCATCATCTCCTCTTTGTTCCCATCACTTCATATCTTTTCATCATCCCACATGTTCACCTACCTACAGCATGTTCCAGACATCCTTCTTCCTTCCCTCATAGTCTTTCTCCAAAGTGTTCCAAGTCTCCTTTTCATTGGCTCTTATGTTTCCTTAAATCAGTCTCACAAATAAATTCAATGCATGCAAGATCTTCTAAACATTGCAACATAAGCAAGGTTCAAACAAGTAGGTCAAAGAAGGCCATAATTAGGTGGGATCATGTGTCTTCTAGTCCAATCTCCAACATCATCTCTCCTTAACACCTACATCTTCTTGCCTTCTCGTCTCCTCTCATCCTCGTGCTCAACACTCACAGCCTCCAACATGTCCTTTTCATTCTCCATTTAATATTTAATTTACTCAGTCTTACATGTCTTCTCTTCACACCTTCATAGAATCTCTTGTACCTACTACACCTGCCCTTTACAGCAACGTCTTCATTCTTAACATGGATTTAACATTTTTGCAACTTCTCTTACATCTTTTAACAGCAGTTGGACCTTGGACGATTTATAAATGGGTGGGATTGGTTCCACGATAAGGCATAATAGTCCTCAATGCTCACATATTACTATATTTGTATTGTTTATTCATTCACCTTAAACTTTCCATCTTTTATCTCATCAGCTGTAAGATTTCAGACCAGTACTGGTACACAGGAGATCGGTGCCAGTCGGCTATCAGTAAAGCCGGAGTCATTGCTGGAGTGACTGTAGGCCTGGCCGTCCTTCTCATTATACTATTGACTTTGGCTTTCTGCTTCTGTAGACGTCGAAATCACTCAGACAAAATCAAGTAAGTATCAATGTTTTACTGACTTAGGCTAAGTGAGCTATGAATTTTTAGATATGTATATTTTAGCACGTACAACAAAATATCTAGATGAAATATCAAACTTCTTTTATTTGCCAGGCACAGGACCTTGATAATAAGACACACTGTACATCCCCCTGCCCCCATTAACAGACATACTGCAGTTAGCCTCTTAATTGCACACACTTTGCAGAGACCTTCCCATTGTCAGACACTAAGCAGAAAAAACACCTTTGTTAGGCACTTAAAAACCACCTTTGTTAGGCACTTTGCACATTGCATAAATTGAGTAAAGCAGATAAGATGCAGCTTGTTTAAGAGCACAGTGGCAAAGTCAACATTATATACTTATACTATCATTGGAATCTACTAGTTGTTCGCTCACTGTACGTTGATCCACGACTGTCTTACTTCAGTGCTCCGTGACCCACTCTCAACCACATTAATCCTAAAAGAACACAGATTTTGGCTAAACCAGCCACAGCTTTATTAGAAAAACAATACAAAATTTTAATTAAAAAATAAACTTCAAATAATAACTATTATCAGCCTTTGACGTTAATATACATATAATACGCTTATTACTTTTATTAGTGATAATATGTGTCCAAGAGACTTGACAGTAAGTTTATTAATTTGAGGACTTGCCCTGCATGATTTTAGCTATTGTATAATCATTCAAATAGGTGCTGATGCTTAACCATAAGCCGGAATCTAGGAGATCACCAGTAAGAGATGACCAGTATTTTGATTTCATTATATTAATTTAGGAGAATGATGACTCACAAGTTCAAGTACAGGCACTGTTCCTTATATTTGGATATTTGTCCTCAACAAGTAGGTTCCAAAAGTTTCCCCCAGAGGCCCAGGCTTTAATGTAGATGTCATTTTTCAAAAGCATAATTTGCATCGTAAGGTGTGTCCATTAGTGAAATATTATCAATATCAATGTCGCCACCACAAGAGAAGAAGAAAAATGTTATTACATGTTTCAGTACTTCAAAGTCCTGGAAGTGCTTGTGGAATCCCGATAGAATATCAAGCTGTTCTTATTCTCTCTTCTGATGGTCTAGCTCAGACATCAGAATTATTAAGTCACACAATTTGCACTGCTGCAGAAGCAATTTAAGTTTCTGTTCAGAAATATTCACATAGCTAATCGTTTCTACAACATTTTTGTCTTCTCCTTGTATCTGTACATGCAATTCATTCTGCAAAGCTGTGAAGCTAAATGTAGGAGTCACACTTCATCTTCCAACTGTTTGTATCAACCATCTCTCTGGAGACCAGCAACTCCTGAATTTCAGGAAGCAGATACCTAAATCTTTGCAGGAATTTACCACTGCTTAGTCATCGGGCATCGTTGAGTATCAAAAGATCAATGTCTTTTGCTTAATTTTGCTTCAGCTGTAACCTGCCTGGTTCTGCCAGATATAGCAAGTGCTACATTGTGGTTTATGGAAGCAATTTTGTAACGTGGCGACTTTGTTTTGTAGGTGAAGTGTTTGAACACCTATAGAATGTACTTCCCTCTAGTATACCCCCTTAGTGGTAGGATTTTGGACCATCTCCACTTCAGCAGATATATATTCTCCTGCCATTCTATCACATAATGCAAAGCTGGGATGTGTCAGTCAAGGCTGTTGACTCATCAAATTGACAGACTCGTTCACATTTCAATTGTAAATCTTCAGCCATGACTTTACACTGTGAAATCACAGTGGGCCTGATTCATTAAGGAAAGTAAAGCAAAAAAAAAAGAGTAACTTTGGACATTGGCAAAACCATGTTGTATTGGAGAGGGAGGTAAATTTAAAATATGAGGACAGATTTATAGTTTGGGTAGTGCATGTCTTAAATCAACTTTTAATGTCAGTGTAAAAATAAAGCCATCAAGTATTTGCATCCTATATGAAAACAGCCAATATCTTCCTTATATGCAAAATAATAAACTCATTTGCACCCCTTGCATTGTAACATGGATTTGCCAAGGTTCAAAGTTACTTATTTTAATGAATCAGGCCCAGTGTGGCTGAATATCTGGAAACAATAACAGTAGAAATTATATCAGGTTTAAAATCTTGGGCCTGATTCATTAAGGAATGTAGACAAGAAATTGAGTAAGTTTTCTTACTTAAGTTGTCTGCACAAAACCATTTTACAATGCAAGGGGTGCAAATTATTATTTTGCACATAAAGAAAATACTGGCTGTTATTTCATGTAGCACACAAATACATGATCGCTTATTTGTACACTGAAATTTAAAATTGATCTAGGAAACAAAAAGCCAGTATTTTCCTTATGTGCAAAATAAAAAAACTAATATGCACCCCTTGCATTGTAACATGGTTTTTGTCCAGGAGAAAACTTAAGTAAAAAATTGAGTACTTTCCTTAATGAATCAGGCCTCTTGAGATTATTTTTTTATGGTCTCTAAAAATGCCTCTGTGACCATTTCTCTATCTTCGAAATATTTTTGTGCTTTTGCGTGTATGCGGCTCACTCGGAATAAAGCAATTGTAGCTGTCTAGGCAAGGCAAGGCAAGATTTCACTTCTTTAGCTTTATTCCTCTGTAAATAATTCTTAAATGAAAAATTGCTGTCATTCTTCCTTTATAAACAGCTCTCCAAATTCACCTCCTTTCAGGCACAAATTTTTGGAATTGGACATAATATAAAATAATTCATCCTACTCAGTGTAAGAGTTGTACATTTTAAGATCCATTGTCAGAGCAACATTATTTGAATTAGGGTGTAGAAAACTGAATAAAAAAAACCCCACAAAGCCACAGCTAATACACATATATACATGACCAGATAATATACATATTACAAATATATCCGCAGTTAGCACATATTTAATAAAATATAAAAGTAATAATAAAATTCAGAAATGACATTTCTAAAAAGCCTATTCTTCTGAAATCTATTGCCTTGTTTGCATACATGGATGTTCTTTGCATGGTGTTTGTATGTTCTCCCTGTGCTTTTCAGTAAATTGACCTTCATGTGTGTGCATGGTTGTGTCCTATGGTAGGGAAATTAGATTGTAAGCTCCACTGGGACAGAGATTGATGTGACTGAATTAACATTTTCTACAGCGCTGCTAGTCATGTATAATTATATCTGTCAGGAGTGATTTAACACCTATAATATAGCACCCTTGCAACTCCTGGGGCATAAAATTATGGTCACTTAAAACCTACCTTCCAGCTGTCCCAATTTTTGAGGGACAACCATGATTTGAGTAGGAGGCGGGACTTGTGTACAGTTTTAAAGGGTTGTCTTTAAAAGAGGAGAAGGAAGCTCGGGATGGCCCATGACTCCTATGACGCCTGACCATGCCCCAGTGACACTTGACTCCGCCCCTATATCCTGTGACCACAATTCCATGCCATATGGTCATGCCCCCTTCTTGTGCACAGACCACTATCTGAACCAATAATGAGCTTTAAAAAGTTGAGAGGTATGCTTAAATTCTATATATTTCATATCACAAATATGTGGGTTTTCTCTACAACATACAAAACTAATTTAACTACATAAATAAATATATCTATTTATCTATGTTTTTCCATATCTTTACCTCTTCCCCACACAGTTTAATGGATCCAGGAGACCAATGGCATGAGGATGGATGGGAACCGGACGTTTATGACAGGGCCATCATTAGGAACATCGATGCAGACGGTAACTAATCTGCTGGCCAAACAAATACATTTTACTTACCATGCTATGTACATTAGGAACTTTCATAGTATCACTTTATTCACATCCAAACAAGCTGTGTACTTAACTACTGAGTTGCAATCATAGAGTGGCTTGGATGTTTCTTTTTTTGAGTGAGAAAATTCTAATTCCTTCCATGGTTATAATCCCAGCATGATTAACTTTTAATGTAATCAATGTAGTGTTGTGTTCAGAAGTGATCTCAGTTGGGGAAGGATATCGACATACAAGGCTACATAAAATTGAAGTTGTTTATTTAAACTTAAATATCTTACATCTATTCTAGGGTCTCATAGTTCCAGATCCAACAGCAACAATTTTAAACCATCCTTGGATAAAGTGGACCCAAATGCAAAGGTGAGTAATAGAACGTGTAATAAGTGATTCTGCCCAGATGAAGATAACCCCATTAAAGGATAATTCCAACATTTTATAAATATTCGTAAAAATAAATCCCCCTTCTACCTAACTTGTGAAGAAATCTGACGGAAGCACTCAATTTGCAGAGTAGGCGGCAGTGCAATACTTTGTCAGCCCAGCTGCCAGCCAAGTCATTGCGCTACTTTAGGCTGTTAAGGTTATTATACTTCCAGCACTAATCGTTATCACAGTGGGGCTTGGAAACAAAAATATTTGAACAGCCTGAAGTGGTGATGATGTAGAGAGAGGTAGGTGCTGCCTATGACTTACTCTGCTTTCTGGGTTTTCTTTGTAAAGGAACCAATTCTGGAAGTTCCTTGCAACTCAGGTCAGAATGATTCATATTTTCAAAAACCTTTTGAAAAGATTAACTTAGTCTTTAAATATTATTTTCTTGGTGGAGAAAATAATATATGCTAGAAGCAATGTACCACCACCAGATGAATAGTAACAATAGCTATAAAGTTACTGTAAGTAAATGAAAGTGAGTCAATATTACACCAAACTCTTTTTTTTTTGCTGTCTAAACAATAGCCTTATAAAATTAGCATAGACGCAGGAAATAAAAGATCAATTGTAAACATTCTTTTTAAGAGTATGAATTGACAACACAAAAACATATCTCATTGATTTCCTGTAGGTAAAAAATTAAATTGTTGCCAGGAAAAACCTTTACTTTCAGAAATTGATTTTTGAGTTTAAGTTGTGTTGTTAAAGAAATACTTCAGGAAAAATAGACACCTTTGTCTAATAAACTCCCTTCCCTCCAAATAGTAGAGCCATGGGAGTCCTGGTAATTAATTCCAGTATCAATATCAATGATTTCTCCAGGCATGACAGCCTGGAGAAGTTACAAAGTGTGCAGGTTGTCCTGAATAGCTGTCAAAGCAACACATTGGGTGGATGTTGATCCTATCAGCTGAGTCAACAGCACTCACTGCACTCTTAGTTCTTTCAAACAATTCCAGGCATTTATACTTGGAGAAGCAACCAATACTAGCGACAGCAGGAATGAATAGGTCCTGAATTTTAGGCAACCCATGCATCAGACCATCGTGGTTCCACTAATTTTGCGGAAAGTGGTGTATTTACATAAAAAGGTTCTATAAATGATCACTTTCCCATTATGCAATAAACATAATTTTATTGCTTTTAAAATTAAGCTGCCACAGAATATAATTGTCTAAATTTTCTTCCACAGATGACCTTCCGGAGGCCCAAAATAATCTTCCCTGATTCCATGCAGTAAATCGCTTTCTGATGCCACCACTCAGGACTTACCGTCTATTGGAGAAATGAAGGTTGTGATCTAGAGAAGACAGTGCTGTATCAATGAAGAATTCAATTCAGAACCTATACTATGAAATTTTACCTCGTATCAATAAACTTATGTCTGCAAATGAGACATATTATAAGAAAGTATATTAAGGGTTTCAGCCAGGGAAAGATTTTTCCAGACCTCAGCAGTAAAACTGGGAAATCTCCAACCAAGCCACCACATTTATATTGTATTAAATCACTGGCTGTTATCTCTATAAAATTCCCAAGTGTGGTATCTACTAACTACTACAATTATGTATATGCATGAGAATACTTGGATAGCTTTAGTATATCAAGGTGTTGAGTAGAGTGTGAGGGCGCTGAAAGCCAATAGATTAAACAATGCAATGGAACCTTGTTTTTGCACATTTATTATAAGATAAGCCAAGTGCATTGTTTTAAAAAAATATACTGTAAAATGTACCAACTGGTAGTCACAACTGTACTGCTGTACCCATCAATTTACTAAGCATATTTTTTTATAGTGTTTACTGCTATGTCACATAAAATAATTTATATTTGAAGATTATACTGTCATTGTCATATTAGCACTTTATTTTTGTATAAAATACAAATAAAATACTTGTTGTGTCTAAGTTGCTTCCATTTGAACACAGAATGACATGAATTACAAAGATATGCATTAACTTTTTCACAAAAAAAACACCTTTAAAAGTAAAGCATGCGCAAAATAAACTTGGAACACGCCTGAAATTAATATTGTCACAAAGACCAGTGTGACTTGTGAATACGACATTTCAATTTCATGTTAAAATAATGTTTACCTTCAACCACAAAAAGAAGACAGCCAACATATAATATTTACTATTAAAATGTAATTTATACATTGGTCCATGCACACTGTCGCATTTCTGGAACATGTATAATGAATGGTAGCAATTTGAGTGGAGGGATCCTCAAAAAAGTAAAATTTTGGGGAATATAAGATGTTTATTAAATAAAGTGGAAAATCACGTAAACAATATTGAAAAATAGGGCTTATCATATATAATACAAGGCATTGCTAGCCAATCAATCACTAAGAGCATAATTCAAACTTTAAAAAATGGCAATCACAACACAAAATCAGCTTTAGTACCAATGTGTGTCTCAATTTCTGTAAGGCAACCATAATGCATTTGAAGTGGAGCAGGAGGTTGCATAGATAGAGGGGAGGACTGAGATGGAGCAGTACAAAACTTAGATTTTGTTTTCCAATACAAGATTATGAGATAACTAAGAGCACAGGGAGCATTTTTAAGGTTTTCTTCCATGTGCGGATGGGCACATATCCATTTTTATTAAATGAAGTCTTTACGTTTGCACCAAATCAGGGTTGATAGTCTTCAGCTTTCAGGAGAACTAACCACAGATCTTCTGTGGATGTAGGCTTGCTCAAATCCTTCGGGCAGGTGCTTTCCATCATGCAATACCACCAGGGAGGCATCTGATTGGCTCCAAATTTATACTGCAGCAGAACAACGACCCCAACCATACAGCCAATGTCATTAAGAACTACCTTCATCATGAAGAAGAACAAGGAGTCCTGGAAGTGATGATATGGCTCCTACAGAACCTTGATCTCAACATCAGAGACAGAAGGATTTGAGCAAGCCCTCATCCACAGAAGATCTGTGTTTAGTGCTCCGAGATGTTTGAAACAACCTCCTTATCGAGTACCTTCAAAAACTTTACAAGTGTACCTAGCAGAATTGATGCATTGATGCTATTTTGATGGCATAGGGTGGTAACACCAAATATTGATTTGATTTAGATTTCTCTTCTGTTCAATCACTTTGCATTTTGTTAATTGATAAAAAATAAACTATTAACACTTCTATTTTTGAAAGCATTCTTACTTTGCAGCATTTTTTCCACACCTGCCTAAAACTTTTGCATGGTATTATACCTTGGCACAATGTTAGTCCCCATAGCTGTGCCAATGGTAATGTAACAAAAGTACTTTTAACATAGAAAATAATTTTGCAGCTGAGGGCACACAGCCCAAAGTTGTCCTCCCCCCAAAAATATTTTATTGTTCCCAATAGCAACCCTGTTCTCTCTGTTATCACATATTATTATTATTTATTTTGTAGAGTACCTATCAGATTAGGCAATGCTGCAATGCTGTACAGAGGATATGTAATCATTCACGTCAGTCCCTGCCCTATTTGATCCTACAATCTAAATTCCATAGACCCCCCCACACACACAAACACTATAGTTAATTTTCTCAAAGGCCAATTAACCTAACAGTATATATATGAGGAAACTGGAACACCTGAAGAAAACCCACGCACACACGGGGAGAACTAACAAACTCCACAAAGATACGGCCTTGTTGACATCAAGCCCATGACTCCAGCATTGTGAAACAGCAATGCTAGTCACTGTGCCACTGTCCTGTCCAAAGCATGATAACATGTTGTTAAGCGTATCATTATGCTTTTGACAGATCAGTCACCGTCATCATCTTGATGATGAGTACTGGTTTTAAATGTAATCAATAAAAATAATCAGAAGCAAAATTGGCTTCCCCCATGATATGTTCCCAGGACTAGCGCTCACAACCTTGACTCGTAGCAACAAATTCAGATGCTCAAACTGAATGGGGTCTCCCCCAAAATTGTACCACTAGAATAAGGCTGTGACGAACGGGGCTGGTGACACTATAGTACGGAAACCTGTAGCATGTGGTACCCTTTCATTGTGCTCCCCCTAGAAGAAAACTGCCCTGTGCTGAAGGCAGCTGGGCTCTTTCCAACACCCATAGCCTTTGGGAGTTTGGTTTATAGAGCTAATAAATTGATAAAAGTATTTTTACGCTTATGCATATTTTTCCTGCCAGCAAACCCTGGCATAGCTAAACTGGTTGGGTATGCTGGCACGCGTAGATTTACAATCTGGCATTCAGGACCCACTGGGAGTGGTAGTGCACCTGCAAAAATACAGTAAAATGGCTGGTATGGCTATGGAGTGGATGCTGATTCCATCACATTGTGGGTGAATTTGGCCCACGATCATTCATGAAAATGCATAAAAAATGGCACATGTCCAGCAAAAAAAATCTATCAATTTCTCCTTATACAACATTTTGTCCAGTCCTCACTCAAAACTGCAACTAAACGATTGAATGTACCTACCCACCAACCCCAACTGCAAAGGTGCCATTTCCCTCCTCTAGCATACAGTCCTTGTACCACAACAATTATTACCTGACTCTCATATTAGAATGAGAAGCTGACTTGGGGACCCCTCTCGCGGAGGCGACATGGTGCAAAATCCACTGTAGAAACTCCAAGTGTTCTATCAGTGATGCAATAAAAGAAAACTCTTACAAAGTCCTTACTAGGTGGTACCTGGTGCTGCATGCCTGAATAAAATCTACCCATGCTCTTCTGAAATGTGTTGGAGAGAAAGTGGTCAGACAGGAAGCTTTAAGCACATCTGGTGATCATGTTAAAGTATCGTTCCCTTCTGGAATGAGATAACAATCCATTTTGCAAATATTACTGGGCTCACCCTTCAATCACCAACATGCTTATCTGTGCCCCCATCCCAAAGATACAAAAATCATTGGGCAAACTGTTTTTACATATAACATGCGCCACATAATACCAAATCGCTTGCAAGTGGAAGAAGTGTAGCCGCCCCTCCCACCAAGAAGTTATAAGTTGCATTTGTTTTATCTCCAAAATGGAATACATCACCAGCCTCCAGAATAATAAAGACAGCAATTTTAATAAAATTTGGGACCTATGGTATACTTACCATGGGTTCTAAATTTTACCACCCTTGAGTTCGAGCTATTCATATACACACTGCCCTTCGACACACCCTACTTCCACCCCCACTGCATATTCCAACACCTCCGCCCTATAATGTGGTACCCTACAAAAATTCTCACAAAACACATGCTCCTGAAATTCAGTATGTCACTCAGTCAAACTATGTGCGATAGTTGTTTGTTTAATCATATGTCACATATGTGACCTTGACATAACCAAAGTGAATAAAAATAAACTTAATAAAGTGACATTAAAAAATACAGTAAAATGCACACACCATAAAAATACTTTATTACAGATAAAAACTGTCCCCCACACCCTTGTTCTTCACTTTATTGCTTACTGAAATCCTGGGTGTGCTCCTGTTCTTGTATCCTACTTGCAATCCATTGGAGCTTCTAAAACATAGTCCGTGAGGAGTCGCAATGCACCTAATGGGCCAGGTGGCCTGTCAGCATCTAAAGATATAGAGCGGCTTAGTCTGTTTTGGTCATACGTATTATTATATGTTAGTATAACCCAATAAATTGGTGCTGGGAGAAATAGCAGTGCTTCTAAGCCTGGGGATTGAAGCTTACTGGGGCTTCTGTATTTTTGCCTTCCTGCCACCCACATGGATAATATAACCGGTTTGTGCTGGTTGCAGTTTGCACGGTGGTGCTACATTGCTAATTTTAATTATTTATTTAGAAAGTCATCCCACTCATGACTGGGATTCCCTGCGCATGTGTACTTTCATTTCTTCAATGTGACATCTGGGGTAGACTAAATTAGACTACTGCATGTTAACAAGTTAATATAAACTTATCACATTGAGAAACATTGGCAATGTAATATGATGTCTTCCATCAAGCACCATGGTGTATTACCATAGTGGCATGGTTTCGGTTGTTAATGTTTATTGTATATAAATTAAAATGGTGTTTTTTGAAAAACAAACAAAATGCCTATAACACATTTACATCATTGATATTATAATTTCTTTTTACTCTGCAAATGCCATTTTTAAATAACTACTTATTTTTGAACTAGTAATGACTTCCATGTGGCCATTATCTACCATCCTCCAAGTCCCGTCTCTCAATTTCTTGATCACTTTGCCACCTGTACCTTCCCTCCCTCATCTTGGGAGACTATATCCCTCTAGACCAGGGGTAGGCAACCTGCGGCTCTCCAGATGTTGTGAAACTACAAATCCCAGCATGCCCTGCCACCTAGCTGCTGGTTATCTACTGGCAAAGCATGCTGGGACTTGTAGTTTCACAACACCTGGAGAGCCGAAGGTTGCCTACCCCTGCTCTAGACAATCCCTCTGACCCTGCTACTTCCAAACTTCTCTCTTTCTTCTCCTCCCTCAGTCTCTCTCAATGGGACACCTTTCCATCCCATCTTAGTGGCCACTCCCTGGATCTGGTCTTTTCCCACCTCTGTACAGTTTCAGTCTTTAACAATTCACCTTATTCACACTCTGACCACCATCTCCTCACTTTTAACATCTCCTCACGCCTCTCACCTTCCCCATTCCTTAAATTTATTCTCACCAGGAATAGCATTGATACCATTGATCCTACCATTTTCTCCATCTCCCTAGTGTCACTCCTCTCACCCATCACCACCCTTTCTTGCCCCGATCATGCTGTCTCCTTCTATAAGCACATCCTTACCACTCCAGTGAAACTACCCTCAGTAAGGTCACTAATGACCTTCCTTTTGCTAAATCTAAGAGACACAACTCCCTTTTTTTCATTCTCGACCTCTCTGCTGCCTTGGATAGCATTGACCACTCCATCCTTTTCCAAATTCTCTGATCTTTAAGCTTCTGTAACACTGCCCTCTCCTGGTTTTCCTCTTGCCTCACAAACTGCTACTTTTCATTCTTTACACCCAACTCCACCTCCCCCCTTCTTCTCCAAGGTTCTGTTCTTCACCCTATGTTTTTCTCCATCCTCATTTTCCTCCTTGGTAACCTAATCAGCTCATTAGGCCTCCAGTACCACCTGTATGCTGATAATACCCATATCTGTCTTTCCACCCCTGACCTCTCCCCCTCCCTTATGCCTTGTATCTCCTGCCATCTTTCAGCCATCTCGTTGTAGATTTCCTAGCACTTTCTAAAACTAAATATTTCCAAGACTAAAATATCATTTTACTTTCCACCATGTCTCCCTCACCCCCCGCCACTCTTTCTGTTGATAATACTACGCTCTTTTCTGTCCCTCAAGTCTGCTGCCTAGGGGTCATCCTTGACTACTCTCTCTCATTTAAACCTCACAATCAGTCCCTCTCCAAATCCTGCCACCTCCAACTCCAGAATATATTCAAGATCTGGCCCTTTCTTACCATGGGCAGCACAGCTCTTAGTCACTCTTTTGTAATCTCTCTCTTTGATTACTGTACCCCCCATCTCACTGACTTACCCATCTCCTGCCTTGCACCACTTAAGTCTACCCTCAGTGTTGCTGCTGTTATTTTTCTTTCCCGGCGCTCTATCTCTGCTGTCCCTTTCTTACCAGTCCATACATTGGCTCCCTGTGACCTACATAATTAAATTTAAACTCCTCTATCTCACCTACAAAGCATTCAACCTATCCCTTCCTTGTCTCTTCCCACACTCCTTGCTGCCCCTCCAATCTACCAATAACATCAACCTCACTACCACAATGATTACCTCTTCCAACTCCTGCCTATAGGACTTTACCTTGGCTACTCCCCACCTGTGGAACTATCTCCCAAGCTGTTTTATGCTAGCCTCTACTCTCCAAGGCTTCAAGCTTGCCGTTAAAAACTAATTTCTTTATTCAAGTCTATCAGCCCTCCTCCTATTTTTTTACCTCGGCTATCACTTTCACTCCCCAACTTGGTACCACCATATTTGTGTCTTCCCTTTCCTTTTAGGATGTAAGCTTTCATGAGCAGAGCTCCTTTTCACCATGTTCTCTTTCTACTATTCCATTACCCTCTGTACTTCTAGGCCTGCATCCCTAGCTGTGTTTTCTTGAGCAAAGGTCTACCTCACGTTGGATGTTACCATTACTCTCACTCATTTTATGGGAAATAACTTGATCTGCATTACCAAGTTATCTGTGAATTATATGCTTATTTAATAGATGTCTAATTTTTTATATTATTTAGTTTTTTATGTTTTATGCAATGTGTTATTGTCACCAGCTGCAGAGATCCCGGCTCACTTCTCCTGCGTCTCGGCTGTCATAGTAAAAGCCGGGACGTCACTTCTGCCTTCCTGTCCCGACCCTTACCTAGGCAATGGCTGAAATGCTCTCAGTACAAGCGCAGCACGCCGGCAACCGCACTGCCAGGTGCCTGCACATTTGCCAGCAATTAGTGCTCAGTCTCCTCGGACAGTAAGAGGAGGGCTTAGATAATTAATTAGGCAGCCCATGTTGGCTAATTATTACACCACCACCACCGCTCTCTGATTGGTGTCTTTCTGTATTTAAGGCAGGGAGGGCTTAGCCTCCCTGCCGGTTATAGTTTCTGGACCCCTAGTTGTTGACCTGCTCCCTGTTCCTGAGCTCTCTGTTGCTGTTTGGATTGATTACTTGTTGGAACCCTTGGCTTGGATTTAGACTCTGCTGAACTGCCTGTTGCCCTGACCTTTTGGACTTGTTTCCAGGACATTCCTGTTTATCGCCATTCCTGACCCATTTGCCTGTCCCTGACTATTCTATCTGCTACGGACCCTTGACCGTGGCCTGTCTACTGACTATTCACTAGCATCCAGATTAGCTCCTCCCACCTATCCACTGTGGTGTTGCTCATAAACTTAAATTATGCAGAGTTAAGACCTGGGGGCATCTAAGTGAGGACATCTAGCTCTACAGGAAAGGTGGCTGCTATAGGTGTAGACCACTACCACTAGTTCTGTAAGTTTATGACAAGGCCGCCAACATAACAGTTATAGATCCTTGCTGTCTGTTTATTGTATACTATTGTAAATGTCATGTATGGCACTGCAGACCTCTTGTGGCACCTTATAAATAAGAACTAATAATAATAATAATAATAATTTGATTTCCAAGAAAACAAAGTGAAGACCCATTAATACAAATAATCTGTAGAAAAATTGCTCACCTCTATCACTGACTAACGCTTTTCCTCTGCAAAAAGACGTCAGTACCAGCTCTTATGTTGTGTAGCTTAATCATTCAAAATTATTGTTTTGTGTATCTTGACTGTTTCATATTAGGATATCCCGTGTTCAAGCATTGATTAAATAATAATAATGGTTCTATATTTATATTGAGCTTTTCTCACCATAGGACTTAAAGCACTTTAAATTGTTGCAGAGGGTGAGGCAGCCATCTTGGACACTTTCAGCAGCTATTCTATGGAATCATTCACATCAGTCTAAATTCTCCAGCCATGCACTAGCGTCCATTTTTGTGAGAAGTCAGTTAACTTACCAGTATGTTTTTGGATGTGTGGGAGAAAACCAGAGTACCCAGAGGAAACCCATATAGTCACAGAGAGAACATACACACTCCACACAGATGGAGCCATGGCAGGACTTGAACCCGTGACCCAATGGTATGAGGCAGCAATGCTAACCACTGTAACACTATTTACTTACCTCAGAGCCAGACACAGACATTTTGTTTCTATAATATATATATATATATATATATATATATATATATATATATATATATATATACATATATATATGTGATCAGTCTCTGCATAAACTGGCCTGCTTATGTGTATATATATATATATATATATATATATATATATATATATATATATATATATATATATATTCCATAGACGAAAAACCTTACGGTTTAACATGTCCGATTAAGGTTCCTTACACACCATCTAAAATTTAAGAACACTTTTGAAACTCTTCCACTCAAACTCCAAAAAGCAATGAAATTATGGTATGCCATCACATCCTGCGGTTAGCTGTAGATTCAGCACTATCATGGAGTGAGATTGCTGTCACTCACAAAATGGTGGAGTTGCTAATTCACAGATTTGCCCTGTGCCTTTCATCAGATAACATTACTGTCTGTCATCCTGTCTCTACTGAGTCGTTCTCCATACCCCTGCATCATATCCTCATTACTACATGGATCCTGCCCTGTGCCTTTCATCAGATAACTTTACTGTCTGTCAGCCGGTCTGTACTAAGCCCTTCTCTATACCCCTCCATCACATCCACATTACTACATGTATCCTGCCCTGTGCCTTTCATCAGATAATATTACTCTCTGTCATCCAGGGGTAAATGTATTAAGGTCCGATTTTGCCAGCGTGTTAAAATCGCGGAAAATCGCGATTTTAGTGCCAAACTCATCAAATGTATCATGCTGCGAATTTTTACCCTGATTTTCAAAATTGCTGGTCATCTCTGGCGCTTTGCTGCGATGTAAACAATCCCGTGTTAGCTAACTCTTCTGTGTTGTAGCAGCGAGTTCTATAAACACATAACTGTTACACTGCCCTGTCCGTGCGTCCGTTTGTTTTTTTCTTACTTATTTCACCGTTATTACCCTACACCCACTGCCCAGGGGTGTAGATAGAGCGCTTCCTACACCCAGTGCTATCAACACTGGGCTGGGTGTCCCTAGCGGGGGGGCATGCTCGTTTTTTTTGGCGGACGCCACTCTCTACCCACGCCGCAGCCCAGCGCTGAACAGCCTGGGGTTGGTTAGTCATTATGGCAGGGGGACCCCTGCAGCGTGTTCTCCTGCTATAGTGCCTCCAACCCTGGCTGGTTTGCCTAGTGCTGGTTCCTTGAAAATCGGGGGGACCCGAGGCAAAAAATTTTCACGATTTTCACGGAACCAGCAGTAAGTTGGCAGCACTAGGGTTAAGACTAAATAGAGGGGGACCCCACGCTTTTTTGTTTTTTTAAATCACCGCAGGAACCTCAGAGCACTTTTAAATTTCCTGCGCCGCAGCTCAGTGCAGTGAATAAATTAACTGACGTCATTGGTGGGCGGGAAGTTTAAACAGGCTCTGTAACACAGCTCTGGCACCGCTCAGAGAGATTAATCAACTGTGAAATGAGAGCGGTGCAAGGGCTAATACTAGTATAGTGTGCCCCCCTCAGCCCCAAAACACCAACCAGCCCCCCTGTACCCAATAAAGATGGGTAAATTCTCCTGCTTCCAGAGGAAAATTTCTAAGCGAGAGGGTCAGTCAGCCATATATATACTCTCAAGTGAAGCCACTTTGAGTACACCCAGCACACACCTCTAACTGACATGCGCAATGTTATGAAATCCCCTGTCTTTAAAATGGGGCATATTTTACCAAATTGCGAAAAAAAAATTAACTTTCTCAAACTTGCAAACCCTCAAAGGCACTCCTCAGCCCTAATAGCTTTCTAACAAAACTCACTGCATGTCTTTAAACGCCCTGTACACTGAGTTACGCTCTCCCAAAAAACCCAGAAAAACTGTGACTTTTGCGAAACAGGAAGTGGAAAAAAACGGCGAGATTTTGAGTTTTAGATTATTAGATTATTCCTAATTTGTCATTTTTCAATCTTTTTTTTCTGAAATTTGACATGCGGCACCTATGGACGGTTCTTCATTTGCATTTCAAATTTCAGTTTAATAGCTTTAATACTTTTTAAAATGTAGACCCTCAAACACTATGCCCTCACTCTCACAGATTTCCAATGGCAAAATGTCGTTCTTTAGACATAAACTTAATATAAGGGCACGACTGTGCACTTGTAATATATATATATATATATATATATATATATATATATATATATATACATATACATATATATATATATATATATATATATATATACATATATGTATGTATATATATATATATATATATATATATATATATATATACATATATAAAAATATGTACATACAAGGTTTTTTGTCTATGGAATATATTTTTATATATATATATATATATACACATAAACAGGCCACTTTATGCAGAGACTAATTATATAGCTTTTCTGGTTTGGGACCATTGGAGCAAATCTGCGCCCCTGGAGGAAAATCTGAGAGAACATACAATCTCTATGCAGATAACCATTCTGTAGGAATCAACCCCAAGCCTCGATCTGACCACCATGCCACCCTTTTATTTTGTCATAGTCAGACAGCAGAAGTATAGTCTCCATAAAGCCCTCACTAGAAATTCTCGAACTATTCAGACTGGTTCAAAAGTCAATTGATTTTGGCCAGTATGTGGTGCTCAAACTTATTCATGGTAAAATTGTGACTTTTAAGATGGTTTGACTTGGGTTCGATAGCCACAGTTGAGCTTGTTGTTCGAAGTTTGAGTTCAAAGTTTAAGTTCACTGCTCTAAATGAAAACAAAACATGTTGTAACAAACTTTAATATGTTGCTTTTTTGAAATTAAATGGCTTAATATTCTAGTTTATTAACTTTATTTCATTTGAAACAGAAGTTTAACTGTTTGCATAGAAAATAACTACAAACAAAACAAAGCCATTTGCGCTCGCACATGTCCAAAATTCTATACTTTGAATGAATTTAAGTCATTTTTTTTTGCTTATATAATGACGGAAAATTTATTGTGATTTTTTTAGACCTTAGAGCTGATTTGATGTCTTTGTTTCAAAAATACTTTCAAAATAAATTTGAGTGTTTCTAGTCCTTACATGGCACAGCCTTGTGTGTACTTAGGTTAGTCAAGTTTTACTTTCTTGTTCAGGAAATGTGCCTCTTAAGTGATTAACCTACACATACATTCCTGTGTTTATTATACTACTTTATTGCCAATAAATACTGTTTACAATATAGTAACTATATTGTATAAATTACTGTGTGACATCAGCACATCTCATATAACATTAAGTTTTTGCAACTGTACTTAACGCACATTTTAAACAACAGTGTTTATATGTTTCTTAACAGGATAAAAATAGCACAGAATATGCTAATCTTGGATTTGATGAGCCTAAAATATTCAGATATGTAAAAGGTTTTCAGAACAGGATTTATGGTTTTGAGAAACTATGTGTCATAATTTTTTTATGCAGTCTGTAAGGCTGGGTACACACTACAGGTATATGCAGCATATAGAAGGTACAACAAATTTACAGAATTGCAGACACACAGCCCCGGAGAAATGTCCGGCCCCTATTAAGCTTCTTTTTGGTAGTAATCCCTAGGTTATGAGTGCATCCTGGAAGGGATTGATTGCGTTGACCCCTCTCCTTAAGTCGTGTGTGTAACTTTGGCAAAAACTGAGAGGGAAGTGACCATGTAGATCAATAGGAAGGTTCTCTGTTTTTTGGTTTTAATTAAGATCAGATGTAAATACCCATGTACACAGTGGGGCTTAAAGGTGCACCCTGTAGGCGATAAGGCATCACCTCATCCATTGGCCAAGAGGCCAGCTGCCTGGAGCCCGAGGTACTATGTGCTCCCAGTGCTTCCCTAGCTGGGGATGCCTGAAATGTACATGGTGATGATAGCTTAGCAATATGCACTTTGATATTTAAACACCACCACTTTCCATTGCCCTAACCCTTTGGCAGAGTGCAAGAATAATTTAGATATTTTTGGCTGAAAGGCTGGGACCTGTATGGACCCTATTTATTTTTTTATTTATTGACTCTTGCACTTTTTTTTTTACATTTTATCTTTGTTGTGTTTTGTCCTCCACAAGTTATTGAGAGCTCCCTCCAATGCAGCGGAGCTGAAAAACCAGTTCACCTAGGGAAAGATTCAGCCTACCTAGGGACCCTTGCCTCCTAAGGGACATTTTTGGCCTCAGAGGTGAAGGATGTCAAAAGACCCTCTCTACTTCGGCGAAGGATTACCTATAGATCTCTTTTTCCCTCTGATGGGGAGAAATGTGACCTTATTCCTCTTGGGAATGGTCACAAGGAGGCGGAAGTGCCAGATATGTACAAGAAATGCACAAGGCGTCAGGTGTAAGTTTAACTATACAGGCCCTATGTGTCTATATACTGCAACAAAAGATGAGTGATATCAGAATGAATTTTAGCAACATGGACGAAAGGATAGTAATTAGTGGCAGAGAGTACACTAAGAACAAAAGGACAATGGAAAGGAGCAGCCAGAAAACAGACCTAAGAGCACCTTCGTGCCTGAGTCATGTTTACATCTACGTGCTCCTCTGTAGAGAACTTTGTTTATTATTTGTGAATCATTTCCTGTGTTTTGGTAGCAAGGACTCTCGTTTCAGACCAAATGTTGCTTTGTTGGAGTCTGTTTGTTCTCTGGCGGGATGTTTGCTTCCAGTGATGTCCCACTAACTGTACTTCAGAATTAGTAGCAGATATATATATATATATATATATATATATACATGTAACCCCTTTTCACTGTATGTAGTGAGGAGTGCAAAGGTTACACAGAGCACCTCCCTCTCAAGCCCGGTGTAACTGATGGGCATGGGTGTAGATGGCCAGGGGGTCCTTCACATGCAGGCATTTTACTACAAAGTCCCTTTCTAGGTAGTGGAACACAGGTGGTGTACCTTTGTAGTGCTGTGCAATAAAAGTCACAATAATTTGGGTGCCAGACTATCTCGATCACAGACTGAACTCTTTATTTACACTGCTCTTCCTCTAGCACGATAATCATAATAATTGTAGCAATACAGAGATATATACAGCTCTTTACTCGCTCCAGCACAATTCTAAATGAGCAATATGAATTTGGTTGCAAGTATATCGCCTTACTCCTCCTGCACACGTTACACTGCTGGTTTTAACACAGTACTTACCTCTGTCTATTTCCAGTATACACAGGCAGGAATCACAGTGTAGCTTATCTCCAGCACACACTTGTAGCTCTGACCCTTTCTCTGTGCAGCTCAGCTTTGGAAGCAGAGGTAAAATCCCTTAGGCTATAACACTCTTCTCTAGTGTTCTCCCTGCCCCTCTCTGGGTTTCCCACAAATCCACAATGGCCTTTCTTTGTTACTACCCCTGTTTGAGGGGTCTCTGTTCTTACATCTCTTTATGTATGCATGCTAGCACTTGCAGCAATATCCCCCTTCTCTCTAGGGGTCTCTGCTCTTACATCTCTTTATGTATGCATGCTGGCACTTGCAGCAATATCCCCCTTCTCTCTAGGGGTCTCTGTTCTGGAGACTCTCCCCCTATTCAGGGCACACATTACTTGCCCTTACACAGCCATCGCCCTCACACACCCAGGCAAGGCTGGGGGAACCTGGGAGCTCATAGAACCTTTGCTCTCTGTCTCTCTGTGACTGTGTCTCCTCTCCTCATCATAGCAAGCAGTCTGAATCATTGCTCTTTCGCCTAACTCGCCACTAGGGGGCATTACACACACACACACACACAAACACACACACACACACACAAACACAAACACACACAAACACACACACACATATCCAGAAAGTGTCTCTGACTTTCTTCATATATATGTATATATTCCATAGACAAAAAACATTACAGTTTAACGTGTCCATTTAAGGGTTGTTTTAATCTAAAATTTAAAAAACCTATTAAAACTCTTCCACTCAAACTCCAAAAAGCACTGAAATTTTGACCATTGAGGCAGAATAATACGTGCAGACATGGTATGCCATCACATCCTGTGGTTAGCTGAAGAGTCAGCACTATCATGTTGTAAGATTGCTGTCACTCACATTATGTTGGATCTGCTTATTCACAGATTTGTGTGTTCACTGGAATACACACATACAGTCTATGCAACTGAAGGTCTGAGCAGCTATTTAGCACAAAATATATTATTTGTGTATAATATAAAGATAAACAATTGAATGATTATAATATTCTTCATACTGCCGTTGTCTTTTAATTAAAATTACAATGACCGTTTTAGATTGCGGAAGCCTACTTAATTAGCTTTAGTGATTACTTGAATTCAAAAAGTGCCTCCTATTGCACGGAGAGTCCTCCGTTGCTCACTGGAATTGGAGCAGGAATAAGCTTACACTGATGTACAGATTAGAATGGCTCTGCCTTTTGGTGAACAGAGGAGAATCTCTGCTAACCTTGCCTAACCTTCATGGACCGACATCATATATTTCGCAGTACTGGTGAGAACTTTGTACCGATTATATTTACCAACAATAATGACCAGATTGAGTGTATGTTTTGCATTCTATTTCTCCCACATATACTGCAAATTAAGCTCTGCATGTGTGTTATGTTTATCATCATCATCATCATGAGCTATTTATATAGCGCTACTAATTACGCAGCGCTGTGCAGAGAAGTCACTCACATCAGTCCCTACCCCATTGGGGCCTACAGTCTAAATTCACTAACACACACATAGACTCAGAGAGACTAAGGTCAATTTAATAGCAGATATATTAAAACAATGTGTTACTGTGTGCCTCTGACGCTTCACTAGGTATGCTGCCTGCTATGTACTCAGGTTCCACAAAAACCTTATGATATATACCAAACAAGCAAAAAATAGTACAGACAAATGGCGCTCCCTTAGCACAGAGCTCATAAAATTCACCTTAGAGGTTATGAGGCTTATTCTTCAAAGATAAGCCTATGGAAAGGTACATATGAGCGCTCCGTTATTGGTACTGGATGTACTTCCAATCAAATGTCTCACGTTGTAGCCATAGATCTAAACAATTCTAAAAATGTGAAATGCTAAGCATGGTGTAGTATTTTTTACACAGTGACGACAGTAAAAAGGGAGAGAATGATAGTGTAAATCCTTCTGTGTCTTTAAAGAGAGAAAGTGCACCCTCCAAACACCGGTGTCCTCGCACCTGTTCACAACCCCTTCAGATGTATGCTTACACAATCCATATGGATAACACGCCTTATAAGAAAATATATTGCAAAAGCTTCTTCCCGAATTCTCCTTCTGTTCCTCACAAAGAAGGTCCACACTCAAATAAAACAGAATAAAAAAATCCACCCCTTGGTGATAAAGGCCGATCTCATTTCTTTAACTTGTTCTGCGTTTTCCGTGTTTAAGTCCGGACGGAAATCTGTGATGCGTACCACAACAGGACTCATTCTGGAACTTCAAGCCGTTCCAGCTGCTTGTGCGGCACTACGGGGATTCGGACATACATTTCCCATTATGGGTAAGCCCTGTATGGTCTATTTATTTATCAGCTTGACGAATTACACTGGCTGAATTGATACCATATACAGCGGACCACTCTTGTGTATTTATGCTCCATTACTAAATTATCATTATATAACCGGTCTTATGGAGATATACACTGGATATTAGATACACCTCTTCGTTTATGGGAATTGGTCATCTGACTTAGTAACCGGAATCTGGTGGAACAGAGTCTGCTCTTATTTACAATTCTACATAGAGCTGCCACTCTTTTGATCTAAGAGACAATTTGTTGTATGCAGGTATTCATGCTTTCTCATAGAGATATTTGTTCTATTTTACCCATATAGGTTTCTATGAGCCTGTGGATCAACTTATGTGATTATTGATTTTATTTATTCATTTATGTTTATTTTTATGTATTGCATCTAGTAAACAGAGGTATAATTCCATTGTGAGTTATTTGCATATTTATTTTTATATGTATTTACCTTGATTGTAACATCTCATGCGCAATCTGCTTTTTTGTTGATATATCAATTTAATAGCAGCCAATTAACATACTAGTATTTTTTTGGAGTGTAGGAGGAAACCGAAGCACCTGGAGGTAACCCATGCAAAGAACACGGGGAGAATATAGAAAACGCCACACAGATAAGGCCATCTGTGACTCTATACTTACAGCTGCTTCACCTAATACACCTAAGCGATTTGACAAGATTCCAGTTGATACTTTCATTTTTAATGTCTCTCTTTATGATTTACATGTGATATTATGTTAACTAAATTACAATAAAATTTACTTTAACAGGAAGGCCCGCAGTGTGGGGTCCATGAATCATCATATGAAATGAGCTCTAAAAATTATGCGAGTCCCTATGGTGAGAATGGAAATAAAAGTTAAGCCTGCCTGTCATCCCTGATACTGTATTACATACCATTTATTATATGCATTCTCTAAGTGTGGTTTGCACGTTCTTAAATGTCGCCAAGTGAGTTTGATACATACTGCTAGATTGTGTAAAGCATTCCCTAAGAGAGCTACTTTCGCCTGGAATTAGAAGTACACCTAGTCACCGGGAAGCAACGAGAAGTGGTGCCGACTTATGGCTTGTGGCAATGTAGTGTGTGTGTGATTGAACAGTGTGCTTGTGACAAATGCGGTGGATGAAGAGGCCGTCCGGCCGAAATGACGTCACTACAGAGGGTGACACTGTCATTCCCACTATTACTGTGCTTATTTAAGGAGGTGGCGGATGTACCGGCGGTACACTGGCTTGTAAAAAAATAAATAAAAACATTGTATTGCCGGTACATCCGCCGCCTCCTTAAATAAGCACCGTTTAGCAGGAATGACAGTGTCGCCCTCTGTAGTGACGTCATTTCGGCCGGAAGGCCTCTTCATGCCCCGCATTTGTCTCAAGTCTCTTTTCCAAGCCGTCGGGGGGAAAAGAGTACCTTTAAGCCCTCCATTAGTGTTTCAGAGTATCGGTAAGCCCTCCATCGATGTTGTCATGTAGGCCTAATTGGTGTCGGGATTTGGCTACTCGGAATTTAGTACCCAACCCAAACTAGGACCGTGCTGAATAGCACAGGAGAACAGAGATTATTCGTGCAAGCACTTCCTGAAGAAGTCAATATTGAATCTTGGTTAACATCTAAATTGTGGAGCCCCACCACTGAGTGATACACAAATGATTGGAGTTGAACTAGCCTTATGTCATCAACCAAAGTGTAATATTATGTCCCATGTATGATGTATCTTAGGTTTTGATGCATCCATAAGTCAGCATCTACCATAAATCTAATATTATACTGCCACTATGTGTCATAACCCACAGCACCGATTAATCTGACAGGTAACCCATAGAGTGAAGTGACTTATATGCTAAGAGGGGGATATTATAGAAGGCTATCTGTGAAATGTCAAGTTCTTACCTCTGTGATGTCATTGAAGGAATCTGATACTGCTGCAAGTGATCAACACTGGCAAGCCGCAGTTGCCAGATATTTGATAATCGATTAGTAACTTGCTGTTACATCAATCCTTGTGAATACTCTACCTTTAGTCCTTAACCCGATCACTCCATCACTAACAGCACTCTCCATCTCCACTTAAGAACTTCCCTGATATCAGGTCATATTATTTTTTATTTCCGCATCATTCAATCCACATGCTGCTTATTACCATACACTGAATATTGGAACTCGTTCTTCTTACCATAATCCTCATATTTGAACTTGTGTTTTGTTATCACACCCTGCATATAGAATTTGTGCCTATTACTTCACTCTACATTTTGAACTAGTACTTATTATCATAGCCTGCATATTAAATGTGTGCTTATTACAACAGTCTACATAGTTGAATTTGTGCTTATTACCTTTGCGGGTACATTGAACGTGTGCTTGCTACAACAATCCGTATCTTTCCATTTGTACTGTTATATTGGCTTGTATGTCCTTCACATGGAATTTCCCCAGGCACCTTGCCTTAACCAATAGAATTCCCCCTGTTCCAAGGCTAGGTAATATTCTGGAACTTCAGTCTTTGTGATATTATCTGGGAAAAATCATTGACACTATTCATATAATATTAAAATGTTATCTACCTGAGTGCAGTATATATTAAGTGTATGAAACATTTTCCCTACGTACTATATATATGTAAGATAAATGACATTGAAATTAATGGAGCTGTCTTCTACCTAAGTTTCATGTTATGTTCCTCGTATGGCGCAGAAACTTTGCGTGTTTTGTTCCGACCCATAAATTTAAACAATACAATATAGTGCAATATAAAAGTTTGACAAACAACGAGATCGGCAAACGGAACATCCGAAGAATCCGTAACGGCAGCACCAATCCCTAACAAACTCCTGACAAGCGCAGACGTCCAAGGTAAGCTCACCAACGAGAGCCCCCACCACCCAATATAAAAGTTTGGTTTCTATATAAGTCTGGTATTATGTGTATGACACATTTCCTACACCTATTGTGTCTGAAAGCCAAAATTCTTGAAAATTAGAAAACATTAGGACACAGCCCTGATCTACACATGCCAGAACCCTATCCTCTCAGATACATCTCCAATCTGTAGGCAGCTATACAAAAAACAGGATCCATATACGAGTATTGGGATTTATGGTTAGAGAATTAATGGTACGGTTGTGTTACTGCTTCTATAAACAGTTAAAAATATATGACTTAGAGCACATTCATCAATGTAACGTCTGCTTAGACGTCAAAATGTGTTTATTTCAGGTTATAGTTTTTAACACCTTTGCAGCTTATAATTTCACAAGAGTATGTCTTTTTTTCCTGATTGCTGCCTTGTGTCCACTTCCCTTTCTCCTTCTTTCAGCATCACAGCCTCTGTGATAAATACATCCTGCTGCAGAACCAGAGTTCACTGGAGAGAACTACAGGGGTAAACACAGGATTTTACTAAGAATGGGCAGAAGTGTCCTCAGAGTCATTGACAGAACCTCTGTCATGTGCAAGTTAACTTTTAGGCATAAATATGCAAATAGGTGTTTGTGAATTAATTCCTAGAAATAGCGTGACATGGCTCAGAGGAGCTGTTTAAATCAATGTGTTTGGTTATGTTAAACTACCCAGAGGTGCTGGTAGACAAGAGCCTAGATCCATTGTAGACCCTTGCATCATTTATGGCAGATCGCAAAAGTGAAAGCCTTTGAAAATATTTCTTTCAGGACAGTGAAATCTAACATCTCTCTGGGAAACCTCAGACAGGCCGACTGCAGAGACAGGGTTATGTATTAATAACAAATTGAGCTGAATAGGGTCACAGGAAAATATCATATCATTTTTTTCAATATCATACTTACAGGAGGCATGTGTGGTATGCAGATGAAGGGGAACTTATGACATGTTGTGTGGAGCTAAAATCATGTTTGTAAGCCATTCTGGTGAAACGTTAGGACAGGGTAACAAAAACCTGACTTAGGAGGTGTCCTAATTTGCATTAACACAGACTTTAGTTCTGACAACACAAGAAGGGGGGCTGTGGGCCCTGCAGCTTGGTTTTAAAACTGCACTGTGACTCTAAGGAGTTGTCCACTTTTGGGAATCAATCTGATATTGAAGTGTCCTGGCAGCCATCGAGAACGGTCGCAGGAGATCAGAGCCCTGTCCCGTTCTACGGTGGACCCAGACTTGGAGCTTTAATTGGCCTGCTACATACCATGTAGAGAGGCTCGGTGATCTTCTAGACCTCGGTGCTACCTCCTGGTGCTCTGTGTGAAGGTATCTAGCGCCTATGGCTATACATCCGGCTGGGTGCCATGTGCCTAGCCTGCTGTTACTGACATGGTCCAGGAGTGAAGTTAGGTGGCCCCAGTCCCCGCTGTCCGTGGTGCGGAGTCCTGATAAACAGCCACATGGAGGTCTGAAATCGCCTCTGAAACCACTGTATCCGACTCCTCTTTGGAGACCTGCCGCCTGGAGCTCAGCCTATACGTGGTAACAACCCTGGTCCACCTGTAATATTATCTATATAACTGACACCCTGATAGAGGCGACAGAAGAGCCCTACTTATACTGTGTAATATAAACTCAGTAATCTGAGTCTAAGTACAGTGTTTTTGGGAGTTATTTATTTTTTCTCCTCTCCTGACATTACAATCTTACAAGCTTACATGAGACAATTTCTTAGGTCTCAGTTCCCCTTATTATGAGCTCAGTGCTCTTGCACTAGATAATTAGCTGTGTAGTTTTACAGCTGAGTGAGTTGTAGTTGTTTTAAACATTAGGTAAGAAAAGTAATATTTTTCAGACATTTTTGCTTCTTCATTTACCCTGCAAGATTTGCAAAACTAATCAGACCATCAGCAGTAGGATCTCTTAGCTAGGATCTCCTGCTCTTCTTTGGATATTGCAAAATTGGTATATTGACCAAGATATATATCAAGTTCTCATTTTGTACACCAATTCTAAAGTGTCATCTTTTCAAGTGATCTGATTCTTCACATACATAAAGCTTAGTGGAACTTTGCTGCCGTCTAAAGGCCCTGCGTGTTATTACGCACATCAGTTCCTCACTACTGAAGCTTACTGACTCTTATCTACATATCCGATAATCTTTTCTCTTTTGTAATTGTGCGCACTTCTTTGGCTTTTTATCCCCGGAAGTCCTGTTCGCTTCATGATAAAAATTGTTGTTTTCTCTATTCTTTTCAACATGCAATTTTTCATGAACATGTAACCATGTACATCTATTGAGCAGGGGGATCATCTTACTGGACTCTCGCTATTGACTTGCTACTTGCTACTCACTTTAATTTTTCTGTGCTAAAGCAACCACTCGATATGACACAGACAGAAAAAAGTAGTCCAGCCCGCAATGTTCTCGCACAAAGAAAAAAACACACCCAGATTCTCCTACATCAGGGTCCTTGCGTTCTCCAAGATCAGATCACAATGAATCTCAGCCCTCTGGAATTATATGTTACACTCCGGAAGTGATGACGCTGATACAGACCACCATCCAAACAGAAATTAGAGCAATAATCCAAGATATTAAATCTGAGGTTGCAGCTTTAGGTGCCCACACTGACTCTCTAGAACACAAAGTAGATGAAGTCTGTAATTATTAGGAATCTGTTGAGAAACAACTTGCGGATCTGCATCAAACTGTAGCGGACATGCAAGATCACAGAGAGGATGCTCAGAACCGCTCAAGATGCAATGATGTGCGATTTAAAAATGTACCCGAATCAGTCTATGGCAACGCCCACTTTTTCAAACCCGTAGCTTAGTAAATCTAGCCCTTGGTCTTACACAAGAATTTCCTTCTGAGCTGTTTCATCTACAAAGTAACTAATGATGGTTTATATAACTTTTTTTATTGTATATTTACAATAGATTATGTAACAAGTTATTCTCATCCAGTTCTTCTGTTTTCACCCTGACATGGGCCCACCATTTGGTTCTTCTATTCAAATGTTCAAATGTTCCATTGTTTAAATGTTAACACATTGTTCACTTTTAACAATTTACTTGGTTAGAAGGGATAAACAGAAAGTTATTTGTTTGACTAGTTTAAATAGAATTTTAGGTGTCCTGTTGTCCACTGTTAGCATTCTACATGGTAAGATATGACTATCAGGAAATACGCTTTTACCCTTTGTGAAGAAAACCTTCACTTGTTGTCGCAAATTTTGCTATATAGTGTTTTATCTGCCCGGATGCTGAGATGGCCACCCAATATGTTTATGTATTAGTGTTTATCTAATTGCCACATCTATATTTTTTACCACTCCTTCATTTTCTCGATACTCACACAAAAATCTCGCCAATTTGTTTTCTTTTCTTCCCCAGTAAGCCCCCCCCGGCTCAATATCTCTCACATATTCAGTTATGTGTTTTCACTTCCTCCTCACACTATCTCTTTGGCTTTCAGTCACAGCCCCCACTACCCCCTTGACACACAAGATGTGTCCTAATATCTACAACAGACTGGTGGTTGTTCATTCGACTGCTGGTGCTAACCCGACTCTCCACCTTCTCCTCCCTCTCTGCGCTCCTCAAGAGTATCTTGTCAATTAAATTCAATGATTAAATTGCATGACTTGTACGACACATGGCGAGTTTTGAATTCATCAGCTCGAGTTTATACACATTTTTCAGTCCCACACAACATTCATACTCCCATAGACATGATCCTCACTGACAGATCCACCAGTCCCCTGTTCCGCTCCTCGGATGTAATCCCTATTACTTAGACAGATCATTTAGCGGTCTCACTTTACTTTGACTTTTGTCCTTCTGTTCACCCCTGCCGATTTTGCCGTCTACATAATGACCTCCTTTCCAAAAAAGAAAATAAAAACAAATAGTCATGCAGGCGTTCGTGGAATTCAGGGAATTTAACTCCTCTACAGAGATTCCACACTCTATAACATGGGAGGCTTATAAGGCTACATACAATTCGAGGCTTGCTGATTAGTATATCTTCATCCCTGAAAAAAGTTCAATTATCTCGTTTACACGACCTTGAAGCCGAGATATCTTCTCTCACTGAGAATCATCAACGTCGCCCTAAACGTAAAACCTATCTACAAATCTTGGCTCTCAAAGGTCAACTACATCAAATTTTATCACTACAGTTACCAACACTCTAAAATGGCTACGCCAAAGATATTATGAAAAAGGAAACAAGACCGAATCTTCATCATCACCATATATTTATATAGCACCACTAATTCCACAGAGCTGTACAGAGAACTCATTCACATCAGTCCCTGTCTCATTGGGGCTTAGAGTTTATATTCCCTAACACACATGCACACACAGACAGACACACGGACTATGATCAATTTGTTAGCAGCCAATTAACCTACCAGTATGTTTTTGGAGTGTGGGAGGAAACCAGAGCACCCGGAGGAAACCCATGCAAACACGAGGAGAACATGCAAACTCCACACAGATAAGGCCATGGTCGGGAATTGAACTCATGACCCCAGTGATGTAAGGCAGGAGTGCTAACTACTGAGCCACCTTGCTGCCCAAATCTCTTTTAGCTCATATCCTGCGCTCCAAGAGAACCAATAATAGATTTATCTATATTCAAGATGCTTCAGCTAACAAGCTATACGATCTGCAAAAGATTGCCAATCGTTTTCAAGAATTTTATTCAAAATTGAATGACTTACAGACATCTAAGGATCTCAGATCTAGAATTACATTTTTTTTGAATCTTGTAATCTCCCCGTGTTGAGTGATGCACAATTAACCTCTCTAAATCAAGTGATAATGCCCAAGGAACTGAAACTTACTATCAAATCCCTCAGAAACATGTCTGCCCCAGGCCCTGATGGTTCCATAGCTGCATATTATAAAAAGATGCTTCCTGTCCTTTCTCTCTATGCTCATAGATCTTTTTAATTCTATTCTCCTCAGAAGGAAGTTTGATGAAGCCACCACCAGAGCGAACATAGTTGCAATCCCAAAAGAGGGAAAAGACCAGAGTCAATGTGCAAGCTGCCGTCCAATTTCTTTATTAAATGTCGATGTAGAACTTTTTACAAAAATTTTAGCTAACCGATTTACTCGTGTGATTTCCTTCCTGGTCCACCGAGACCAAGTGGGTTTCATCACTAACACGATAAAAGTCATCAACTTAATCCATGCTTCTAATAAATGTAAGACCCCTGTCCTGGTGGTGGCTCTTGAAGCGGAGAAAATTCTCGACCGCATCTCGTGGCCCTTTATGTGAGAAGTTCTTAATGCAGCCAATATTCAGGGCCCTTTCCCTAATGGATTGCATCATTGTATCACAATCCCTCAGCAGTAGTTCTGGCTAATGGATCTGCCTCTCCGGCCTTTACAATTCGTAATGGTACTAGACAAGGATGTCCTCCTTCTCCCCTTCTCTTCGCATTAATGATGGAATCGCTTGCCGCTAGAATTTGCCTTAATCATAACATTTCTGGAATTTCAACTGGCTCTAGGTCATCAAAACTAGCTCTCTATGCAGATGATGTTCTCCTTACCCTCACAAATTCCTTACGTTTCGATCCCATCTGTTTATTCCGAAATTAAACATTTTAGTTTACTTTCTAACTTTAAAATTAACTCAGATAAATCTGAAGCCCTAGCTATCAACTTTCAACCTAATACTGAAAAACATTTACAAGACACTTTTAAGTTTAATTGGCAAACACAACATATTAAATATTTAGGTATCAAGCTTACCAAAAGTTATGATAAGCTGTTTGCAGCTAACTTTCCCCCTTTAATAGCCACTTTAAAACACGATCTCCGCTTTTTTAACTACCTCAATACATATAATGGATTGGTAGAGTCGCCTCAATAAAAATGAATATCTTACCCAGACTTCTTTATCTGTTTCAAACCTTACCAGTTTGAGTTCCTTCGCTTGTTCTCAAAGAAATACAGTCTAGTATCTCTCAGTTTGTATGGTCCAGCAGATGCCAAAGAGTCCACCTAAAAGTCCTTAAACCGACATGCTAAAAAGGGTGGTTTGGGTCTTCCCTGCCTCTATAAATACTACTTAGCATCACATCTCACTCAAGCAGTTTTAGCTCACGCATGCCCCCACATTAGACTGTGGGTCGACACAGAAGCAGATCTTCTCCAGATGTTATCTCCCAGTATATTATTCTGACTTGATATAAAAGACCTCCACCACTACACACCCTCCCTCCTACAGTTCGCTTTTCACTTGAAATATGTAACTATTGTACGCGCTCCTTTAAGCTTATAGATAGTCCTAAACGAATGTTCCCTCTCTGGAACAACCCAGACTCCACCTTCCATTCTCATCCTTTAGTCAATATTTACAAATACGTCACCTATTCAACAGCCAAATAGACCCCAAATCTCTTGCTGTCCAACTCCTCTAGAGTCTTTCTGTGCCCACAGATCGACCTCTAAATAACAATTTACCTGATAAAGAGCCACATGAGCTTCACTGGGAGGAGGACATGGCCGAGGTTTTAGATCCTGAAGAGTGGACTGATATCCAAGAGGCAGTTGCTAATCCCTCAATCTAAAATAACCAATCTAGTTTCCGTTCCATCTCTCTTACTTTCTTCTTCCCCACCTTCCCCCTGACACTCATAAACTTGTTTGGAAACTCCCGGGCCACATTCTCACCGCTGCTAGATGTTTGATAGCTAGAAAATGGAAACAAGCCGAGAGCCCCAGAATCCCAGAGCTTATTCAAAATGTTTGGCAAATATATAAATTAGAACATATGACTAGCGTCTTAAACGATCATCCTAGCCAATTCCTTTCTACATGGTATTGTTGGCAAGACCATTTTGCCTCATCATAACACACTTTTTAATGTATTACACCACTTGAAAATGTAAAGAACATATTCTTGGTATCGAGTCTTTCATCACTTTCTTCACTTTCCTATATTGCTCCCTTTCTATGCCTCCCTTTCCTAAAAAGCCCTCCTCCACTTCCCCCTCTCTTCTCTTTTCTTTTCATCTTCTTCTTCCCCTTCTCTCTGGGTCATTCTCTATCCCCATATTGGTACAGAGTGTGCCTCTCAACAATAAAGTCTCAATCTGGACTTACCCCTTACCCCTCCAATCTGTTATATACAAGATATTATTACTATTACATTAAACCTATGTGAAATAACTTTATCGCCTCTTCTAATATTCTGATATGTAGTACTGATGCACTTTCTGTACCTCTTATTTTTTAAAAAACCTGTTACTAGCCGTGGCAGTGTCCATAGCTGCCGCGGCTAGCTCTCTGCTCTGCCCCGCGTCCCGGCCGTCTCCTTGACGACCGGAACATCACTTCCGGGCCCAATCCCTGCAACAGAGCATCCCAGGCACCGGAGGGCAGCTGGGCGCGTGCAGAACTAATTCATTAGCTTGTGGGCTAATTAATGTCCTCATTATTTAGGCATAGGCTGTTGGTGATTTTCAGAGCTAGGCTCTGATTGGCCACATGCAGTATTTAAGGCAGGGAGGACTTAGCCTCCCTGCCGGTTATAGCGTCCCAGTTCTGAACTATTGCTGACCTGCTCTGGATTCCTGAACTACTGTTTACCCGTTGTGACTAGGGATGTGCACCGGCGACTTTTGGTGTTTCGTGTTTTGTGTTTTGGATTCGGATTTTCTTGAGGTTTTGGGTTCGGATTTGTTTCGCAAAACACCTGCCGAAAGGTTTTGGTTCGGATTTAAGGTTTTGGATTTGGATTTTTTTTGAAAAAAGCATAAAAAGTTCAGAAATCAAGTTTTTGGGCTTATTTTCACTCCTACGCTATTATTAACCTCAATAACATTCAATAACAATCATTTCTACTAATTTACAGTGTATTCTGAACACCTCACAATATTGTTATTAGTCCAAAACGTTGCAACGAGGTATCTTTCTGGACTGCGTAGTGGAGTGGTCCCCACAATATAATAAGAAAACCATCAACTGGTCTGAATCGCACCAAAAAATGTACCTGGACTGCGTAGAGGAGTGGTCACCACAATATAATTTAAAAATCCTGAACTGGTCTGAATCGCACCAAAAAATGTACCTGGACTGCATAGAGGAGTGGTCACCACAATATAATTTAAAAACCCTGAACTGGTCTGAATCGCACCAAAAAATGTACCTGGACTGCGTAGAGGAGTGGTCACCACAATATAATTTAAAAACCCTTAACTGGTCTGAATCGCACCAAAAAATGTACCTGGACTGCATAGAGGAGTGGTCACCACAATATAATTTAAAAACCCTGAACTGGTCTTAATCGCACCCAAAAATGTATCTAGACTGCGTAGAGGAGTGGTCACCACAATATAATTTAAAAACCCTGAACTGGTCTTAATCGCACTAAAAAATGAATCTGGACTGCGTAGAGGAGTGGTCACCACAATATAATAAGAAAACCATCAACTGGTCTGAATCGCACCAAAAAATGTACCTGGACTGCGTAGAGGAGTGGTCACCACAATATAATTTAAAAACCCTGAACTAGTCTGAATCGCACCAAAAAATGTATCTGGACTGTGTAGAGGAGTGGTCACCACAATATAATTTAAAAACCCTGAACTGGTCTTAATCGCACCAAAAAATGTTTCTGGACTGCGTAGAGGAGTGGTTACCACAATATAATAAGAAAACCATCAACTGGTCTGAATCGCACCAAAAAATGTATCTGGACTGCGTAGAGGAGTGGTCCCTACAATATAATTTAAAAACCCTGAACTGGTCTGAATCGCACCAAAAAATGTATCTGGACTGTGTAGAGGAGTGGTCACCACAATATAATTTAAAAACCCTGAACTGGTCTGAATCGCACCAAAAAATGTACCTGGACTGCGTAGAGGAGTGGTCACCACAATATAATTTAAAAACCCTTAACTGGTCTGAATCGCACCAAAAAATGTATCTGGACTGCGTAGAGGAGTGGTCCCTACAATATAGTTAAAAAACCCTCCACGGGTCTGAATTCCCCAAAAAAAGTTTATGGACTGCATAGTGTAGTGTTCCCCACAATATTATTTAAAAATTTTGCAGCAACAGTCAACGTTGTTTAATATCTGATACACCTCAATCTGGACTGCATAGTGGAGTGGCCCCGGTACTAAATTTGGTACCGGGGCCACAATAACTCCTACAACTTCCAAGTGTAGTGTTTATAACATTTCAACACTACAGTGATTCTAGCACGTCAATACCTCTTGTTTTAAATAATGGCAGGGCATTTTACTTTTGGTTTAATTTTTTGAATTTGTTGACATTTTGTTTTACTTTTTGAACATGGCAAACGACTGTTGAATGGTCACATAATGCCAAAAAAAGAGTAGCAAGATGGAATTGTCCTTGGGCCCTCACACCCACCCTTATGTTGTTGAAATAGGACATGCACACTTTAACAAACCAATCATTTCAGCGACAGGGCCTACCAAACAACTGTGGCTGAATGGATTGGTTTGTTTGGGCCCCCACACCAAAAAAACAATTCATCTCTCCCTGTACAAAATAAACAGGCTCTACTGAGGCAAGATGTCGTCCTCATCCTCAACCTCTGATTCCTCTCCCCCTACAGTGTGTACTTCCTCCTCATCACACATTATCAATTCGTCCCCGCTGGACTCCACAACCACAGGTCCCTCTGTAGTATCTGGAGGGCAGTGCTGTACTTCATTGAGGAATTGATTATTCATTTTTATAAACATCATTTTTTCAACGTTGTGAGGAAGCAACCTCCTTCGCCGCTCACTGACCAGGTTCCCCGCTGCACTAAAAACTCTTTCCGAGTACACACTGGAGGGGGGACAACTCAGTTAAAAAATAGAGCCAGTTTGTACAGGGGCTTCCAAACTGCCTTTTGGAGTTCTACCACGTCACTACCTCTAGTTAATTTAGATTGCAAGGCTTGTAAATATAAATACTTTGAAGATAAAAAAAGCAGGCTGCACAGACTGTGGAGCTAGAAAGTGAAATTAAATGGACCACGTTACTTTGGTGGCTATCTATGCCCCCCCCGCCCTACACTTGTAGTTGAATATAAATAAAGCAGCCTGCATAGACTGTAGAACTAGAAATTCAAATATACAAAGAAATGGACAAAGGCAGTTTGGTATCTGTCTGCATCAGATCCCCTCTCCACTAGGAGTAAAACAGAAAACTTTTCAGCCGTTATATAATCTAGAATATAAATAGAAATTGAGAAAGGCAATTTGGTATCTGTCTGCATCATAATCATCAACATCCTCCTCAGCGCCAGCTACATCAATATCCTCCTCCCAGTGTACAACATTCACACCTCCATTAGCCAAATCTGTAACTGGACTGTGGGTGATCCTTCCAGCATATGCAGAGGGCGTGCTGCAAATGCTGGATGGAGTCACCTCTTCCCGTACAGTGATGGGAAGGTCAGGGTTCACAACCAACAACACCCTTGGACTCGCCTTGGGGATTTGTGATGTTATCTGTTTAGAAGGCAGAGTTCTTTGCGGTTTTGTTGTTGTTGCTGACAGCATAACTCTCTTAAATTTTTTGTGGGGGGGGGGGGGAGGAGGGCTTAGATCCTTGGGTGAAGCTGGACCACTAGTCATGAACACGGGCCAGGGCCTAAGCCGTTCTTTGCCACTACGTGTCGTAAATGGCATATTGCCAACTTTACGTTTCTCCTCAGATGATTTTAAGTTTCTCTTTTTGCTACTTTTTGAGAACTTGGGCTTTTTGGATTTTACATGCCCTGTACTAGGAGATTGGGCATCGGGCTTGGAAGATGACCTGGATGGCATTTCATCGTCTATGTCATGACTAGTGGCAGCAGCTTCAGCATTAGGAGGAAGTGGGTCTTGATCTTTCCCTACTTCATAATCCAAATTTTTGGTCTCCATTATATGTAGCACAAGATACTGCAGAATGTGTGAACTTGGTAATATTGCAGTACCAATGGGCTTATATACTGCTGGATTGGCTTTGCAAATTTGGTTGTAATTATTTTTTTTAAAAAATTTTTATTTAATTTTTTTTTATAACTTTTTTTTTATTTTTTAAAAACTTGGGAATAATGGGGAAATAACTATGCCCTTAGAAGCACAGAGCACAGGACACAGCACCACTGGACTGAACAGGACACAGCACAGGACCCAGCAGCACTACGGAACTCAGTAGGACAGAAAACAGGACACAGCGCCACTGGACTGATACTGCAGAATGTGTGAACTTTGTAATATTGCAGTACCACTGGACTTTTACTGCTGAATGTGTGAACTTGGTAATATTGCAGTACCAATGGGCTTATACTGCTGGATTGGTTTTGTAAATTTGGTTATAATTATATATTTTTTTAAAAAATGTTATTTTAATTTTTTTTTACTTTTTTTTTATTTTTTAAAAACTTGGGAATAATGGGGAAATAACTATGCCCTTAGAAGCACAGAGCACAGGACACAGCACCACTGGACTGAACAGGACACAGCACAGGACCCAGCAGCACTACGGAACTCAGCAGGACAGAGCACAGGACACAGCACCACTGGACTGATACTGCAGAATGTGTGAACTTTGTAATATTGCAGTACCACTGGACTTTTACTGCTGAATGTGTGAACTTGGTAATATTGCAGTACCAATGGGCTTATACTGCAGGATTGGTTGTGCAAATTTTGTGGTAATTAAAAAAAAATTAAATTAGTTTTTGGTATTTTTTTAAATAACTTTTTTTTTTTTTTTAAACACAGGGGAATATTGGGGAAATAACTATGCCCTTAGAAGCACAGAGCACAGGACACAGCACCACTGGACTGAACAGGACACAGCACAGGACCCAGCAGCACCACTGACCTCAGAAGGACAGAGCACAGCACACAGCGCCACTGGACTGATACTGCAGAACACAGCACAGCACAGAACTAAACAGCACAGCACAGAACTAAACAGCACAGCACGAGATCTAACAGGACAGAGGACCACCTAACACACCCTCCCTCTACCCTGATCAATGCCCGAGTGAAGATGGCGGCGACTAGTGGGGAATTTATAGGATCCGAGTATCGCGAGATCCGACAACGGGATTATGAGTCAGAGCCTCAGTTTCAGATTTGAATTTGGCGCCAATACCCGGATCTGTCTCGGATCCGACTCGGATCGGCAACGTTCGGGTGGGCTCGTAATTCAGAAATCCGAGTGCGCTCATCTTTATTACATACACACATATCCACACGTGCTCTCTGTCCCCATGCTTTACACACACATACGTACCCACTGTCTACATGATTTACACACACACACACACACATTTGTTCCTTCTATCCACATGCTTTACACACACACACGTACCATCTGTCCACATGCTTTACACACACACGTACCCTCTGTCCACATGCTTACACACACACTAACACACACGTACCCTCTGTCAACATGCTTTACACAAAGCGTACCCTCTGTCCACATGCTTTACACACACACACACACACACGTAACCTACGTCCACATGCTTTACACACACATGTACCCTCTGTCCACATGCTTTACACACACACACGCAACTTCTGTCCACATGCTTTACACAAACACGTACCCTCTGTCCACATGCATTACACACACCTGTACCCTCTGTCCACATTCTTTACACACACACGTACCCTCATTCCACATGCTTTACACACACACGTACCCTCTGTCCACATGCTTTGCATACACACACACAAATGCTCCCTGTCCACATGCTTTACACACACACACACACACACACACACACATACCCACTGTCCACATGATTTACACACACACACACACACACACACACACATATGTTCCCTCTATCCACATGCTTTACACACACACGTACCTTCTGTCCACATGCTTTACACACAAACGTACCCTTTGTTCACATGCTTACACACACACGTACCCTATGTCCACATGCCTACACACGCACGTACCCTCTGCCCACATGCTTACACACACATGTACCCTCTGTCAACATGCTTACACACACACATACCCTCTGTCCACATGCTTTACACACACACCTACCCTCTGTCCTCATGCTTTACACACACATCTAACCTCTGTCCACATGCTTTACACACACACACGTACCATCTGTCCACATGCTTTACACACACGTACCCTCTGTTCACATGCTTACACACACACGTACCCTTTGCTCACATGCTTACACACACGTACCCTCTATTCACATGCTTACACACACACATGTATCCTCTGTACACATGCTTACACACACACGTACCCTCTGTCCATATGCTTTACAAACACACGTACCCTCTGTCCTCGTCCTCATGCTTTACACACACACGTACCCTCTGTCCTCATGCTTTACACACACATGTACCCTTTGTCCTCATGCTTTACACACACACATACCCTCTGTCCAAATGATTTAAACACACATATGTGCCCTCTGTCCACATGCTTTACACACACACACACACACACACGTACCCTCTATCCACATGTTTTGCACACACACATGTAGCCTCTGTCTACATGGTTTACACACACATACATACACGCACGTACCCTCTCTGTTCACATGCTATACACACACATCTACCCTCTGTCCACATGCTTTACATACACACATATCCACACGTGCACTCTGTCCCCATGCTTTACACACACACACACACACACACACACACGTACCCACTGTCTACATGATTTACACACACACACACATTTGTTCCTTCTATCCACATGCTTTACACACACACATACCATCTGTCCACATGCTTTACACACACACGTACCCTCTGTCCACATGCTTTACACACACGTACCCTCTGTTCACATGCTTACACACACATGTACCCTCTGTTCACATGCTTACACACACACGTACCCTATGTCCACATGCCTACACACTCACGTACCCTCTGCCCACATGCTTACACACACACGTACCCTCTGTCCACATGCTTACACACACACGTACCCTCTGTTCACATGCTTACACACACACATACCCTCTGTTCACATGCTTACACACACACGTACCCTCTGTCCACATGCTTACACACACACGTACCCTCTGTCCATATGCTTTACACACACATGTACCCTTTGTCCTCATGCTTTACACACACACATACCCTCTGTCTAAATGATTTACACACACACATATGTGCCCTCTGTCCACATACTTTACACACACACACACACACACACACACACACGTACCCTCTATCCACATGTTTTACACACACACATGTTCCCTCTGTCTATATGGTTTACACACACATACATACACGCACGTACGTACCCTCTCTGTTCACATGCTATACACACATATGTACCCTCTGGCCACATGGTTTACACACACACACACATACACGCACGTACGTACGTACGTACGTACGTACGTACGTACGTACGTACGTACGTACTCTCTGTTCAAATACTTTAAACACACATGTACCTTTAAGCCCTCCATTAGTGTTTCAGAGTATCGGTAAGCCCTCCATCGATGTTGTCATGTAGGCCTAATTGGTGTCGGGATTTGGCTACTCGGAATTTAGTACCCAACCCAAACTAGGACCGTGCTGAATAGCACAGGAGAACAGAGATTATTCGTGCAAGCACTTCCTGAAGAAGTCAATATTGAATCTTGGTTAACATCTAAATTGTGGAGCCCCACCACTGAGTGATACACAAATGATTGGAGTTGAACTAGCCTTATGTCATCAACCAAAGTGTAATATTATGTCCCATGTATGATGTATCTTAGGTTTTGATGCATCCATAAGTCAGCATCTACCATAAATCTAATATTATACTGCCACTATGTGTCATAACCCACAGCACCGATTAATCTGACAGGTAACCCATAGAGTGAAGTGACTTATATGCTAAGAGGGGGATATTATAGAAGGCTATCTGTGAAATGTCAAGTTCTTACCTCTGTGATGTCATTGAAGGAATCTGATACTGCTGCAAGTGATCAACACTGGCAAGCCGCAGTTGCCAGATATTTGATAATCGATTAGTAACTTGCTGTTACATCAATCCTTGTGAATACTCTACCTTTAGTCCTTAACCCGATCACTCCATCACTAACAGCACTCTCCATCTCCACTTAAGAACTTCCCTGATATCAGGTCATATTATTTTTTATTTCCGCATCATTCAATCCACATGCTGCTTATTACCATACACTGAATATTGGAACTCGTTCTTCTTACCATAATCCTCATATTTGAACTTGTGTTTTGTTATCACACCCTGCATATAGAATTTGTGCCTATTACTTCACTCTACATTTTGAACTAGTACTTATTATCATAGCCTGCATATTAAATGTGTGCTTATTACAACAGTCTACATAGTTGAATTTGTGCTTATTACCTTTGCGGGTACATTGAACGTGTGCTTGCTACAACAATCCGTATCTTTCCATTTGTACTGTTATATTGGCTTGTATGTCCTTCACATGGAATTTCCCCAGGCACCTTGCCTTAACCAATAGAATTCCCCCTGTTCCAAGGCTAGGTAATATTCTGGAACTTCAGTCTTTGTGATATTATCTGGGAAAAATCATTGACACTATTCATATAATATTAAAATGTTATCTACCTGAGTGCAGTATATATTAAGTGTATGAAACATTTTCCCTACGTACTATATATATGTAAGATAAATGACATTGAAATTAATGGAGCTGTCTTCTACCTAAGTTTCATGTTATGTTCCTCGTATGGCGCAGAAACTTTGCGTGTTTTGTTCCGACCCATAAATTTAAACAATACAATATAGTGCAATATAAAAGTTTGACAAACAACGAGATCGGCAAACGGAACATCCGAAGAATCCGTAACGGCAGCACCAATCCCTAACAAACTCCTGACAAGCGCAGACGTCCAAGGTAAGCTCACCAACGAGAGCCCCCACCACCCAATATAAAAGTTTGGTTTCTATATAAGTCTGGTATTATGTGTATGACACATTTCCTACACCTATTGTGTCTGAAAGCCAAAATTCTTGAAAATTAGAAAACATTAGGACACAGCCCTGATCTACACATGCCAGAACCCTCTCCTCTCGGATACATCTCCAATCTGTAGGCAGCTATACAAAAAACAGGATCCATATACGAGTATTGGGATTTATGGTTAGAGAATTAATGGTACGGTTGTGTTACTGCTTCTATAAACAGTTAAAAATATATGACTTAGAGCACATTCATCAATGTAACGTCTGCTTAGACGTCAAAATGTGTTTATTTCAGGTTATAGTTTTTAACACCTTTGCAGCTTATAATTTCACAAGAGTATGTCTTTTTTTCCTGATTGCTGCCTTGTGTCCACTTCCCTTTCTCCTTCTTTCAGCATCACAGCCTCTGTGATAAATACATCCTGCTGCAGAACCAGAGTTCACTGGAGAGAACTACAGGGGTAAACACAGGATTTTACTAAGAATGGGCAGAAGTGTCCTCAGAGTCATTGACAGAACCTCTGTCATGTGCAAGTTAACTTTTAGGCATAAATATGCAAATAGGTGTTTGTGAATTAATTCCTAGAAATAGCGTGACATGGCTCAGAGGAGCTGTTTAAATCAATGTGTTTGGTTATGTTAAACTACCCAGAGGTGCTGGTAGACAAGAGCCTAGATCCATTGTAGACCCTTGCATCATTTATGGCAGATCGCAAAAGTGAAAGCCTTTGAAAATATTTCTTTCAGGACAGTGAAATCTAACATCTCTCTGGGAAACCTCAGACAGGCCGACTGCAGAGACAGGGTTATGTATTAATAACAAATTGAGCTGAATAGGGTCACAGGAAAATATCATATCATTTTTTTCAATATCATACTTACAGGAGGCATGTGTGGTATGCAGATGAAGGGGAACTTATGACATGTTGTGTGGAGCTAAAATCATGTTTGTAAGCCATTCTGGTGAAACGTTAGGACAGGGTAACAAAAACCTGACTTAGAAGGTGTCCTAATTTGCATTAACACAGACTTTAGTTCTGACAACACAAGAAGGGGGGCTGTGGGCCCTGCAGCTTGGTTTTAAAACTGCACTGTGACTCTAAGGAGTTGTCCACTTTTGGGAATCAATCTGATATTGAAGTGTCCTGGCAGCCATCGAGAACGGTCGCAGGAGATCAGAGCCCTGTCCCGTTCTACGGTGGACCCAGACTTGGAGCTTTAATTGGCCTGCTACATACCATGTAGAGAGGCTCGGTGATCTTCTAGACCTCGGTGCTACCTCCTGGTGCTCTGTGTGAAGGTATCTAGCGCCTATGGCTATACATCCGGCTGGGTGCCATGTGCCTAGCCTGCTGTTACTGACATGGTCCAGGAGTGAAGTTAGGTGGCCCCAGTCCCCGCTGTCCGTGGTGCAGAGTCCCGATAAACAGCCACATGGAGGTCTGAAATCGCCTCTGAAACCACTGTATCCGACTCCTCTTTGAAGACCTGCCGCCTGGAGCTCAGCCTATACGTGGTAACAACCCTGGTCCACCTGTAAAATTATCTATAGAAATGACACCCTGATAGAGGCGACAGAAGAGCCCTACTTATACTGTATAATATAAACTCAGTAATCTGAGTCTAAGTACAGTGTTTTTGGGAGTTATTTATTTTTTCTCCTCTCCTGACATTACAATCTTACAAGCTTACATGAGACAATTTCTTAGGTCTCAGTTCCCCTTATTATGAGCTCAGTGCTCTTGCACTAGATAAATAGCTGTGTAGTTTTACAGCTGAGTGAGTTGTAGTTGTTTTAAACATTAGGTAAGAAAAGTAATATTTTTCAGACATTTTTGCTTCTTCATTTACCCTGCAAGATTTGCAAAACTAATCAGACCATCAACAGTAGGATCTCTTAGCTAGGATCTCCTGCTCTTCTTTGGATATTGCAAAATTGGTATATTGACCAAGATATATATCAAGTTCTCATTTTGTACACCAATTCTAAAGTGTCATCTTTTCAAGTCATCTGATTCTTCACATACATAAAGCTTAGTGGAACTTTGCTGCCGTCTAAAGGCCCTGCGTGTTATTACGCACATCAGTTCCTCACTACTGAAGCTTACTGACTCTTATCTACATATCCGATAATCTTTTCTCTTTTGTAATTGTGCGCACTTCTTTGGCTTTTTATCCCCGGAAGTCCTGTTCGCTTCATGATAAAAATTGTTGTTTTCTCTATTCTTTTCAACATGCAATTTTTCATGAACATGTAACAATGTACATCTATTGAGCAGGGGGATCATCTTACTGGACTCTCGCTATTGACTTGCTACTTGCTACTCACTTTAATTTTTCTGTGCTAAAGCAACCACTCGATATGACACAGACAGAAAAAAGTAGTCCAGCCCGCAATGTTCTCGCACAAAGAAAAAAACACACCCAGATTCTCCTACATCAGGGTCCTTGCGTTCTCCAAGATCAGATCACAATGAATCTCAGCCCTCTGGAATTATATGTTACACTCCGGAAGTGATGACGCTGATACAGACCACCATCCAAACAGAAATTAGAGCAATAATCCAAGATATTAAATCTGAGGTTGCAGCTTTAGGTGCCCACACTGACTCTCTAGAACACAAAGTAGATGAAGTCTGTAATTATTAGGAATCTGTTGAGAAACAACTTGCGGATCTGCATCAAACTGTAGCGGACATGCAAGATCACAGAGAGGATGCTCAGAACCGCTCAAGATGCAATGATGTGCGATTTAAAAATGTACCCGAATCAGTCTATGGCAACGCCCACTTTTTCAAACCCGTAGCTTAGTAAATCTAGCCCTTGGTCTTACACAAGAATTTCCTTCTGAGCTGTTTCATCTACAAAGTAACTAATGATGGTTTATATAACTTTTTTTATTGTATATTTACAATAGATTATGTAACAAGTTATTCTCATCCAGTTCTTCTGTTTTCACCCTGACATGGGCCCACCATTTGGTTCTTCTATTCAAATGTTCAAATGTTCCATTGTTTAAATGTTAACACATTGTTCACTTTTAACAATTTACTTGGTTAGAAGGGATAAACAGAAAGTTATTTGTTTGACTAGTTTAAATAGAATTTTAGGTGTCCTGTTGTCCACTGTTAGCATTCTACATGGTAAGATATGACTATCAGGAAATACGCTTTTACCCTTTGTGAAGAAAACCTTCACTTGTTGTCGCAAATTTTGCTATATAGTGTTTTATCTGCCCGGATGCTGAGATGGCCACCCAATATGTTTATGTATTAGTGTTTATCTAATTGCCACATCTATATTTTTTACCACTCCTTCATTTTCTCGATACTCACACAAAAATCTCGCCAATTTGTTTTCTTTTCTTCCCCAGTAAGCCCCCCCCGGCTCAATATCTCTCACATATTCAGTTATGTGTTTTCACTTCCTCCTCACACTATCTCTTTGGCTTTCAGTCACAGCCCCCACTACCCCCTTGACACACAAGATGTGTCCTAATATCTACAACAGACTGGTGGTTGTTCATTCGACTGCTGGTGCTAACCCGACTCTCCACCTTCTCCTCCCTCTCTGCGCTCCTCAAGAGTATCTTGTCAATTAAATTCAATGATTAAATTGCATGACTTGTACGACACATGGCGAGTTTTGAATTCATCAGCTCGAGTTTATACACATTTTTCAGTCCCACACAACATTCATACTCCCATAGACATGATCCTCACTGACAGATCCACCAGTCCCCTGTTCCACTCCTCGGATGTAATCCCTATTACTTAGACAGATCATTTAGCGGTCTCACTTTACTTTGACTTTTGTCCTTCTGTTCACCCCTGCCGATTTTGCCGTCTACATAATGACCTCCTTTCCAAAAAAGAAAATAAAAACAAATAGTCATGCAGGCGTTCGTGGAATTCAGGGAATTTAACTCCTCTACAGAGATTCCACACTCTATAACATGGGAGGCTTATAAGGCTACATACAATTCGAGGCTTGCTGATTAGTATATCTTCATCCCTGAAAAAAGTTCAATTATCTCGTTTACACGACCTTGAAGCCGAGATATCTTCTCTCACTGAGAATCATCAACGTCGCCCTAAACGTAAAACCTATCTACAAATCTTGGCTCTCAAAGGTCAACTACATCAAATTTTATCACTACAGTTACCAACACTCTAAAATGGCTACGCCAAAGATATTATGAAAAAGGAAACAAGACCGAATCTTCATCATCACCATATATTTATATAGCACCACTAATTCCACAGAGCTGTACAGAGAACTCATTCACATCAGTCCCTGTCTCATTGGGGCTTAGAGTTTATATTCCCTAACACACATGCACACACAGACAGACACACGGACTATGATCAATTTGTTAGCAGCCAATTAACCTACCAGTATGTTTTTGGAGTGTGGGAGGAAACCAGAGCACCCGGAGGAAACCCATGCAAACACGAGGAGAACATGCAAACTCCACACAGATAAGGCCATGGTCGGGAATTGAACTCATGACCCCAGTGATGTAAGGCAGGAGTGCTAACTACTGAGCCACCTTGCTGCCCAAATCTCTTTTAGCTCATATCCTGCGCTCCAAGAGAACCAATAATAGATTTATCTATATTCAAGATGCTTCAGCTAACAAGCTATACGATCTGCAAAAGATTGCCAATCGTTTTCAAGAATTTTATTCAAAATTGAATGACTTACAGACATCTAAGGATCTCAGATCTAGAATTACATTTTTTTTGAATCTTGTAATCTCCCCGTGTTGAGTGATGCACAATTAACCTCTCTAAATCAAGTGATAATGCCCAAGGAACTGAAACTTACTATCAAATCCCTCAGAAACATGTCTGCCCCAGGCCCTGATGGTTCCATAGCTGCATATTATAAAAAGATGCTTCCTGTCCTTTCTCTCTATGCTCATAGATCTTTTTAATTCTATTCTCCTCAGAAGGAAGTTTGATGAAGCCACCACCAGAGCGAACATAGTTGCAATCCCAAAAGAGGGAAAAGACCAGAGTCAATGTGCAAGCTGCCGTCCAATTTCTTTATTAAATGTCGATGTAGAACTTTTTACAAAAATTTTAGCTAACCGATTGACTCGTGTGATTTCCTTCCTGGTCCACCGAGACCAAGTGGGTTTCATCACTAACACGATAAAAGTCATCAACTTAATCCATGCTTCTAATAAATGTAAGACCCCTGTCCTGGCGGTGGCTCTTGAAGCGGAGAAAATTCTCGACCGCATCTCGTGGCCCTTTATGTGAGAAGTTCTTAATGCAGCCAATATTCAGGGCCCTTTCCCTAATGGATTGCATCATTGTATCACAATCCCTCAGCAGTAGTTCTGGCTAATGGATCTGCCTCTCCGGCCTTTACAATTCGTAATGGTACTAGACAAGGATGTCCTCCTTCTCCCCTTCTCTTCGCATTAATGATGGAATCGCTTGCCGCTAGAATTTGCCTTAATCATAACATTTCTGGAATTTCAACTGGCTCTAGGTCATCAAAACTAGCTCTCTATGCAGATGATGTTCTCCTTACCCTCACAAATTCCTTACGTTTCGATCCCATCTGTTTATTCCGAAATTAAACATTTTAGTTTACTTTCTAACTTTAAAATTAACTCAGATAAATCTGAAGCCCTAGCTATCAACTTTCAACCTAATACTGAAAAACATTTACAAGACACTTTTAAGTTTAATTGGCAAACACAACATATTAAATATTTAGGTATCAAGCTTACCAAAAGTTATGATAAGCTGTTTGCAGCTAACTTTCCCCCTTTAATAGCCACTTTAAAACACGATCTCCGCTTTTTTAACTACCTCAATACATATAATGGATTGGTAGAGTCGCCTCAATAAAAATGAATATCTTACCCAGACTTCTTTATCTGTTTCAAACCTTACCAGTTTGAGTTCCTTCGCTTGTTCTCAAAGAAATACAGTCTAGTATCTCTCAGTTTGTATGGTCCAGCAGATGCCAAAGAGTCCACCTAAAAGTCCTTAAACCGACATGCTAAAAAGGGTGGTTTGGGTCTTCCCTGCCTCTATAAATACTACTTAGCATCACATCTCACTCAAGCAGTTTTAGCTCACGCATGCCCCCACATTAGACTGTGGGTCGACACAGAAGCAGATCTTCTCCAGATGTTATCTCCCAGTATATTATTCTGACTTGATATAAAAGACCTCCACCACTACACACCCTCCCTCCTACAGTTCGCTTTTCACTTGAAATATGTAACTATTGTACGCGCTCCTTTAAGCTTATAGATAGTCCTAAACGAATGTTCCCTCTCTGGAACAACCCAGACTCCACCTTCCATTCTCATCCTTTAGTCAATATTTACAAATACGTCACCTATTCAACAGCCAAATAGACCCCAAATCTCTTGCTGTCCAACTCCTCTAGAGTCTTTCTGTGCCCACAGATCGACCTCTAAATAACAATTTACCTGATAAAGAGCCACATGAGCTTCACTGGGAGGAGGACATGGCCGAGGTTTTAGATCCTGAAGAGTGGACTGATATCCAAGAGGCAGTTGCTAATCCCTCAATCTAAAATAACCAATCTAGTTTCCGTTCCATCTCTCTTACTTTCTTCTTCCCCACCTTCCCCCTGACACTCATAAACTTGTTTGGAAACTCCCGGGCCACATTCTCACCGCTGCTAGATGTTTGATAGCTAGAAAATGGAAACAAGCCGAGAGCCCCAGAATCCCAGAGCTTATTCAAAATGTTTGGCAAATATATAAATTAGAACATATGACTAGCGTCTTAAACGATCATCCTAGCCAATTCCTTTCTACATGGTATTGTTGGCAAGACCATTTTGCCTCATCATAACACACTTTTTAATGTATTACACCACTTGAAAATGTAAAGAACATATTCTTGGTATCGAGTCTTTCATCACTTTCTTCACTTTCCTATATTGCTCCCTTTCTATGCCTCCCTTTCCTAAAAAGCCCTCCTCCACTTCCCCCTCTCTTCTCTTTTCTTTTCATCTTCTTCTTCCCCTTCTCTCTGGGTCATTCTCTATCCCCATATTGGTACAGAGTGTGCCTCTCAACAATAAAGTCTCAATCTGGACTTACCCCTTACCCCTCCAATCTGTTATATACAAGATATTATTACTATTACATTAAACCTATGTGAAATAACTTTATCGCCTCTTCTAATATTCTGATATGTAGTACTGATGCACTTTCTGTACCTCTTATTTTTTAAAAAACCTGTTACTAGCCGTGGCAGTGTCCATAGCTGCCGCGGCTAGCTCTCTGCTCTGCCCCGCGTCCCGGCCGTCTCCTTGACGACCGGAACATCACTTCCGGGCCCAATCCCTGCAACAGAGCATCCCAGGCACCGGAGGGCAGCTGGGCGCGTGCAGAACTAATTCATTAGCTTGTGGGCTAATTAATGTCCTCATTATTTAGGCATAGGCTGTTGGTGATTTTCAGAGCTAGGCTCTGATTGGCCACATGCAGTATTTAAGGCAGGGAGGACTTAGCCTCCCTGCCGGTTATAGCGTCCCAGTTCTGAACTATTGCTGACCTGCTCTGGATTCCTGAACTACTGTTTACCCGTTGTGACTAGGGATGTGCACCGGCGACTTTTGGTGTTTCGTGTTTTGTGTTTTGGATTCGGATTTTCTTGAGGTTTTGGGTTCGGATTTGTTTCGCAAAACACCTGCCGAAAGGTTTTGGTTCGGATTTAAGGTTTTGGATTTGGATTTTTTTTGAAAAAAGCATAAAAAGTTCAGAAATCAAGTTTTTGGGCTTATTTTCACTCCTACGCTATTATTAACCTCAATAACATTCAATAACAATCATTTCTACTAATTTACAGTGTATTCTGAACACCTCACAATATTGTTATTAGTCCAAAACGTTGCAACGAGGTATCTTTCTGGACTGCGTAGTGGAGTGGTCCCCACAATATAATAAGAAAACCATCAACTGGTCTGAATCGCACCAAAAAATGTACCTGGACTGCGTAGAGGAGTGGTCACCACAATATAATTTAAAAATCCTGAACTGGTCTGAATCGCACCAAAAAATGTACCTGGACTGCATAGAGGAGTGGTCACCACAATATAATTTAAAAACCCTGAACTGGTCTGAATCGCACCAAAAAATGTACCTGGACTGCGTAGAGGAGTGGTCACCACAATATAATTTAAAAACCCTTAACTGGTCTGAATCGCACCAAAAAATGTACCTGGACTGCATAGAGGAGTGGTCACCACAATATAATTTAAAAACCCTGAACTGGTCTTAATCGCACCCAAAAATGTATCTAGACTGCGTAGAGGAGTGGTCACCACAATATAATTTAAAAACCCTGAACTGGTCTTAATCGCACTAAAAAATGAATCTGGACTGCGTAGAGGAGTGGTCACCACAATATAATAAGAAAACCATCAACTGGTCTGAATCGCACCAAAAAATGTACCTGGACTGCGTAGAGGAGTGGTCACCACAATATAATTTAAAAACCCTGAACTAGTCTGAATCGCACCAAAAAATGTATCTGGACTGTGTAGAGGAGTGGTCACCACAATATAATTTAAAAACCCTGAACTGGTCTTAATCGCACCAAAAAATGTTTCTGGACTGCGTAGAGGAGTGGTTACCACAATATAATAAGAAAACCATCAACTGGTCTGAATCGCACCAAAAAATGTATCTGGACTGCGTAGAGGAGTGGTCCCTACAATATAATTTAAAAACCCTGAACTGGTCTGAATCGCACCAAAAAATGTATCTGGACTGTGTAGAGGAGTGGTCACCACAATATAATTTAAAAACCCTGAACTGGTCTGAATCGCACCAAAAAATGTACCTGGACTGCGTAGAGGAGTGGTCACCACAATATAATTTAAAAACCCTTAACTGGTCTGAATCGCACCAAAAAATGTATCTGGACTGCGTAGAGGAGTGGTCCCTACAATATAGTTAAAAAACCCTCCACGGGTCTGAATTCCCCAAAAAAAGTTTATGGACTGCATAGTGTAGTGTTCCCCACAATATTATTTAAAAATTTTGCAGCAACAGTCAACGTTGTTTAATATCTGATACACCTCAATCTGGACTGCATAGTGGAGTGGCCCCGGTACTAAATTTGGTACCGGGGCCACAATAACTCCTACAACTTCCAAGTGTAGTGTTTATAACATTTCAACACTACAGTGATTCTAGCACGTCAATACCTCTTGTTTTAAATAATGGCAGGGCATTTTACTTTTGGTTTAATTTTTTGAATTTGTTGACATTTTGTTTTACTTTTTGAACATGGCAAACGACTGTTGAATGGTCACATAATGCCAAAAAAAGAGTAGCAAGATGGAATTGTCCTTGGGCCCTCACACCCACCCTTATGTTGTTGAAATAGGACATGCACACTTTAACAAACCAATCATTTCAGCGACAGGGCCTACCAAACAACTGTGGCTGAATGGATTGGTTTGTTTGGGCCCCCACACCAAAAAAACAATTCATCTCTCCCTGTACAAAATAAACAGGCTCTACTGAGGCAAGATGTCGTCCTCATCCTCAACCTCTGATTCCTCTCCCCCTACAGTGTGTACTTCCTCCTCATCACACATTATCAATTCGTCCCCGCTGGACTCCACAACCACAGGTCCCTCTGTAGTATCTGGAGGGCAGTGCTGTACTTCATTGAGGAATTGATTATTCATTTTTATAAACATCATTTTTTCAACGTTGTGAGGAAGCAACCTCCTTCGCCGCTCACTGACCAGGTTCCCCGCTGCACTAAAAACTCTTTCCGAGTACACACTGGAGGGGGGACAACTCAGTTAAAAAATAGAGCCAGTTTGTACAGGGGCTTCCAAACTGCCTTTTGGAGTTCTACCACGTCACTACCTCTAGTTAATTTAGATTGCAAGGCTTGTAAATATAAATACTTTGAAGATAAAAAAAGCAGGCTGCACAGACTGTGGAGCTAGAAAGTGAAATTAAATGGACCACGTTACTTTGGTGGCTATCTATGCCCCCCCCGCCCTACACTTGTAGTTGAATATAAATAAAGCAGCCTGCATAGACTGTAGAACTAGAAATTCAAATATACAAAGAAATGGACAAAGGCAGTTTGGTATCTGTCTGCATCAGATCCCCTCTCCACTAGGAGTAAAACAGAAAACTTTTCAGCCGTTATATAATCTAGAATATAAATAGAAATTGAGAAAGGCAATTTGGTATCTGTCTGCATCATAATCATCAACATCCTCCTCAGCGCCAGCTACATCAATATCCTCCTCCCAGTGTACAACATTCACACCTCCATTAGCCAAATCTGTAACTGGACTGTGGGTGATCCTTCCAGCATATGCAGAGGGCGTGCTGCAAATGCTGGATGGAGTCACCTCTTCCCGTACAGTGATGGGAAGGTCAGGGTTCACAACCAACAACACCCTTGGACTCGCCTTGGGGATTTGTGATGTTATCTGTTTAGAAGGCAGAGTTCTTTGCGGTTTTGTTGTTGTTGCTGACAGCATAACTCTCTTAAATTTTTTGTGGGGGGGGGGGGGAGGAGGGCTTAGATCCTTGGGTGAAGCTGGACCACTAGTCATGAACACGGGCCAGGGCCTAAGCCGTTCTTTGCCACTACGTGTCGTAAATGGCATATTGCCAACTTTACGTTTCTCCTCAGATGATTTTAAGTTTCTCTTTTTGCTACTTTTTGAGAACTTGGGCTTTTTGGATTTTACATGCCCTGTACTAGGAGATTGGGCATCGGGCTTGGAAGATGACCTGGATGGCATTTCATCGTCTATGTCATGACTAGTGGCAGCAGCTTCAGCATTAGGAGGAAGTGGGTCTTGATCTTTCCCTACTTCATAATCCAAATTTTTGGTCTCCATTATATGTAGCACAAGATACTGCAGAATGTGTGAACTTGGTAATATTGCAGTACCAATGGGCTTATATACTGCTGGATTGGCTTTGCAAATTTGGTTGTAATTATTTTTTTTAAAAAATTTTTATTTAATTTTTTTTTATAACTTTTTTTTTATTTTTTAAAAACTTGGGAATAATGGGGAAATAACTATGCCCTTAGAAGCACAGAGCACAGGACACAGCACCACTGGACTGAACAGGACACAGCACAGGACCCAGCAGCACTACGGAACTCAGTAGGACAGAAAACAGGACACAGCGCCACTGGACTGATACTGCAGAATGTGTGAACTTTGTAATATTGCAGTACCACTGGACTTTTACTGCTGAATGTGTGAACTTGGTAATATTGCAGTACCAATGGGCTTATACTGCTGGATTGGTTTTGTAAATTTGGTTATAATTATATATTTTTTTAAAAAATGTTATTTTAATTTTTTTTTACTTTTTTTTTATTTTTTAAAAACTTGGGAATAATGGGGAAATAACTATGCCCTTAGAAGCACAGAGCACAGGACACAGCACCACTGGACTGAACAGGACACAGCACAGGACCCAGCAGCACTACGGAACTCAGCAGGACAGAGCACAGGACACAGCACCACTGGACTGATACTGCAGAATGTGTGAACTTTGTAATATTGCAGTACCACTGGACTTTTACTGCTGAATGTGTGAACTTGGTAATATTGCAGTACCAATGGGCTTATACTGCAGGATTGGTTGTGCAAATTTTGTGGTAATTAAAAAAAAATTAAATTAGTTTTTGGTATTTTTTTAAATAACTTTTTTTTTTTTTTTAAACACAGGGGAATATTGGGGAAATAACTATGCCCTTAGAAGCACAGAGCACAGGACACAGCACCACTGGACTGAACAGGACACAGCACAGGACCCAGCAGCACCACTGACCTCAGAAGGACAGAGCACAGCACACAGCGCCACTGGACTGATACTGCAGAACACAGCACAGCACAGAACTAAACAGCACAGCACAGAACTAAACAGCACAGCACGAGATCTAACAGGACAGAGGACCACCTAACACACCCTCCCTCTACCCTGATCAATGCCCGAGTGAAGATGGCGGCGACTAGTGGGGAATTTATAGGATCCGAGTATCGCGAGATCCGACAACGGGATTATGAGTCAGAGCCTCAGTTTCAGATTTGAATTTGGCGCCAATACCCGGATCTGTCTCGGATCCGACTCGGATCGGCAACGTTCGGGTGGGCTCGTAATTCAGAAATCCGAGTGCGCTCATCTTTATTACATACACACATATCCACACGTGCTCTCTGTCCCCATGCTTTACACACACATACGTACCCACTGTCTACATGATTTACACACACACACACACACATTTGTTCCTTCTATCCACATGCTTTACACACACACACGTACCATCTGTCCACATGCTTTACACACACACGTACCCTCTGTCCACATGCTTACACACACACTAACACACACGTACCCTCTGTCAACATGCTTTACACAAAGCGTACCCTCTGTCCACATGCTTTACACACACACACACACACACGTAACCTACGTCCACATGCTTTACACACACATGTACCCTCTGTCCACATGCTTTACACACACACACGCAACTTCTGTCCACATGCTTTACACAAACACGTACCCTCTGTCCACATGCATTACACACACCTGTACCCTCTGTCCACATTCTTTACACACACACGTACCCTCATTCCACATGCTTTACACACACACGTACCCTCTGTCCACATGCTTTGCATACACACACACAAATGCTCCCTGTCCACATGCTTTACACACACACACACACACACACACACACATACCCACTGTCCACATGATTTACACACACACACACACACACACACACACATATGTTCCCTCTATCCACATGCTTTACACACACACGTACCTTCTGTCCACATGCTTTACACACAAACGTACCCTTTGTTCACATGCTTACACACACACGTACCCTATGTCCACATGCCTACACACGCACGTACCCTCTGCCCACATGCTTACACACACATGTACCCTCTGTCAACATGCTTACACACACACATACCCTCTGTCCACATGCTTTACACACACACCTACCCTCTGTCCTCATGCTTTACACACACATCTAACCTCTGTCCACATGCTTTACACACACACACGTACCATCTGTCCACATGCTTTACACACACGTACCCTCTGTTCACATGCTTACACACACACGTACCCTTTGCTCACATGCTTACACACACGTACCCTCTATTCACATGCTTACACACACACATGTATCCTCTGTACACATGCTTACACACACACGTACCCTCTGTCCATATGCTTTACAAACACACGTACCCTCTGTCCTCGTCCTCATGCTTTACACACACACGTACCCTCTGTCCTCATGCTTTACACACACATGTACCCTTTGTCCTCATGCTTTACACACACACATACCCTCTGTCCAAATGATTTAAACACACATATGTGCCCTCTGTCCACATGCTTTACACACACACACACACACACACGTACCCTCTATCCACATGTTTTGCACACACACATGTAGCCTCTGTCTACATGGTTTACACACACATACATACACGCACGTACCCTCTCTGTTCACATGCTATACACACACATCTACCCTCTGTCCACATGCTTTACATACACACATATCCACACGTGCACTCTGTCCCCATGCTTTACACACACACACACACACACACACACACGTACCCACTGTCTACATGATTTACACACACACACACATTTGTTCCTTCTATCCACATGCTTTACACACACACATACCATCTGTCCACATGCTTTACACACACACGTACCCTCTGTCCACATGCTTTACACACACGTACCCTCTGTTCACATGCTTACACACACATGTACCCTCTGTTCACATGCTTACACACACACGTACCCTATGTCCACATGCCTACACACTCACGTACCCTCTGCCCACATGCTTACACACACACGTACCCTCTGTCCACATGCTTACACACACACGTACCCTCTGTTCACATGCTTACACACACACATACCCTCTGTTCACATGCTTACACACACACGTACCCTCTGTCCACATGCTTACACACACACGTACCCTCTGTCCATATGCTTTACACACACATGTACCCTTTGTCCTCATGCTTTACACACACACATACCCTCTGTCTAAATGATTTACACACACACATATGTGCCCTCTGTCCACATACTTTACACACACACACACACACACACACACACACGTACCCTCTATCCACATGTTTTACACACACACATGTTCCCTCTGTCTATATGGTTTACACACACATACATACACGCACGTACGTACCCTCTCTGTTCACATGCTATACACACATATGTACCCTCTGGCCACATGGTTTACACACACACACACATACACGCACGTACGTACGTACGTACGTACGTACGTACGTACGTACGTACGTACGTACTCTCTGTTCAAATACTTTAAACACACATGTACCTTTAAGCCCTCCATTAGTGTTTCAGAGTATCGGTAAGCCCTCCATCGATGTTGTCATGTAGGCCTAATTGGTGTCGGGATTTGGCTACTCGGAATTTAGTACCCAACCCAAACTAGGACCGTGCTGAATAGCACAGGAGAACAGAGATTATTCGTGCAAGCACTTCCTGAAGAAGTCAATATTGAATCTTGGTTAACATCTAAATTGTGGAGCCCCACCACTGAGTGATACACAAATGATTGGAGTTGAACTAGCCTTATGTCATCAACCAAAGTGTAATATTATGTCCCATGTATGATGTATCTTAGGTTTTGATGCATCCATAAGTCAGCATCTACCATAAATCTAATATTATACTGCCACTATGTGTCATAACCCACAGCACCGATTAATCTGACAGGTAACCCATAGAGTGAAGTGACTTATATGCTAAGAGGGGGATATTATAGAAGGCTATCTGTGAAATGTCAAGTTCTTACCTCTGTGATGTCATTGAAGGAATCTGATACTGCTGCAAGTGATCAACACTGGCAAGCCGCAGTTGCCAGATATTTGATAATCGATTAGTAACTTGCTGTTACATCAATCCTTGTGAATACTCTACCTTTAGTCCTTAACCCGATCACTCCATCACTAACAGCACTCTCCATCTCCACTTAAGAACTTCCCTGATATCAGGTCATATTATTTTTTATTTCCGCATCATTCAATCCACATGCTGCTTATTACCATACACTGAATATTGGAACTCGTTCTTCTTACCATAATCCTCATATTTGAACTTGTGTTTTGTTATCACACCCTGCATATAGAATTTGTGCCTATTACTTCACTCTACATTTTGAACTAGTACTTATTATCATAGCCTGCATATTAAATGTGTGCTTATTACAACAGTCTACATAGTTGAATTTGTGCTTATTACCTTTGCGGGTACATTGAACGTGTGCTTGCTACAACAATCCGTATCTTTCCATTTGTACTGTTATATTGGCTTGTATGTCCTTCACATGGAATTTCCCCAGGCACCTTGCCTTAACCAATAGAATTCCCCCTGTTCCAAGGCTAGGTAATATTCTGGAACTTCAGTCTTTGTGATATTATCTGGGAAAAATCATTGACACTATTCATATAATATTAAAATGTTATCTACCTGAGTGCAGTATATATTAAGTGTATGAAACATTTTCCCTACGTACTATATATATGTAAGATAAATGACATTGAAATTAATGGAGCTGTCTTCTACCTAAGTTTCATGTTATGTTCCTCGTATGGCGCAGAAACTTTGCGTGTTTTGTTCCGACCCATAAATTTAAACAATACAATATAGTGCAATATAAAAGTTTGACAAACAACGAGATCGGCAAACGGAACATCCGAAGAATCCGTAACGGCAGCACCAATCCCTAACAAACTCCTGACAAGCGCAGACGTCCAAGGTAAGCTCACCAACGAGAGCCCCCACCACCCAATATAAAAGTTTGGTTTCTATATAAGTCTGGTATTATGTGTATGACACATTTCCTACACCTATTGTGTCTGAAAGCCAAAATTCTTGAAAATTAGAAAACATTAGGACACAGCCCTGATCTACACATGCCAGAACCCTCTCCTCTCGGATACATCTCCAATCTGTAGGCAGCTATACAAAAAACAGGATCCATATACGAGTATTGGGATTTATGGTTAGAGAATTAATGGTACGGTTGTGTTACTGCTTCTATAAACAGTTAAAAATATATGACTTAGAGCACATTCATCAATGTAACGTCTGCTTAGACGTCAAAATGTGTTTATTTCAGGTTATAGTTTTTAACACCTTTGCAGCTTATAATTTCACAAGAGTATGTCTTTTTTTCCTGATTGCTGCCTTGTGTCCACTTCCCTTTCTCCTTCTTTCAGCATCACAGCCTCTGTGATAAATACATCCTGCTGCAGAACCAGAGTTCACTGGAGAGAACTACAGGGGTAAACACAGGATTTTACTAAGAATGGGCAGAAGTGTCCTCAGAGTCATTGACAGAACCTCTGTCATGTGCAAGTTAACTTTTAGGCATAAATATGCAAATAGGTGTTTGTGAATTAATTCCTAGAAATAGCGTGACATGGCTCAGAGGAGCTGTTTAAATCAATGTGTTTGGTTATGTTAAACTACCCAGAGGTGCTGGTAGACAAGAGCCTAGATCCATTGTAGACCCTTGCATCATTTATGGCAGATCGCAAAAGTGAAAGCCTTTGAAAATATTTCTTTCAGGACAGTGAAATCTAACATCTCTCTGGGAAACCTCAGACAGGCCGACTGCAGAGACAGGGTTATGTATTAATAACAAATTGAGCTGAATAGGGTCACAGGAAAATATCATATCATTTTTTTCAATATCATACTTACAGGAGGCATGTGTGGTATGCAGATGAAGGGGAACTTATGACATGTTGTGTGGAGCTAAAATCATGTTTGTAAGCCATTCTGGTGAAACGTTAGGACAGGGTAACAAAAACCTGACTTAGAAGGTGTCCTAATTTGCATTAACACAGACTTTAGTTCTGACAACACAAGAAGGGGGGCTGTGGGCCCTGCAGCTTGGTTTTAAAACTGCACTGTGACTCTAAGGAGTTGTCCACTTTTGGGAATCAATCTGATATTGAAGTGTCCTGGCAGCCATCGAGAACGGTCGCAGGAGATCAGAGCCCTGTCCCGTTCTACGGTGGACCCAGACTTGGAGCTTTAATTGGCCTGCTACATACCATGTAGAGAGGCTCGGTGATCTTCTAGACCTCGGTGCTACCTCCTGGTGCTCTGTGTGAAGGTATCTAGCGCCTATGGCTATACATCCGGCTGGGTGCCATGTGCCTAGCCTGCTGTTACTGACATGGTCCAGGAGTGAAGTTAGGTGGCCCCAGTCCCCGCTGTCCGTGGTGCAGAGTCCCGATAAACAGCCACATGGAGGTCTGAAATCGCCTCTGAAACCACTGTATCCGACTCCTCTTTGAAGACCTGCCGCCTGGAGCTCAGCCTATACGTGGTAACAACCCTGGTCCACCTGTAAAATTATCTATAGAAATGACACCCTGATAGAGGCGACAGAAGAGCCCTACTTATACTGTATAATATAAACTCAGTAATCTGAGTCTAAGTACAGTGTTTTTGGGAGTTATTTATTTTTTCTCCTCTCCTGACATTACAATCTTACAAGCTTACATGAGACAATTTCTTAGGTCTCAGTTCCCCTTATTATGAGCTCAGTGCTCTTGCACTAGATAAATAGCTGTGTAGTTTTACAGCTGAGTGAGTTGTAGTTGTTTTAAACATTAGGTAAGAAAAGTAATATTTTTCAGACATTTTTGCTTCTTCATTTACCCTGCAAGATTTGCAAAACTAATCAGACCATCAACAGTAGGATCTCTTAGCTAGGATCTCCTGCTCTTCTTTGGATATTGCAAAATTGGTATATTGACCAAGATATATATCAAGTTCTCATTTTGTACACCAATTCTAAAGTGTCATCTTTTCAAGTCATCTGATTCTTCACATACATAAAGCTTAGTGGAACTTTGCTGCCGTCTAAAGGCCCTGCGTGTTATTACGCACATCAGTTCCTCACTACTGAAGCTTACTGACTCTTATCTACATATCCGATAATCTTTTCTCTTTTGTAATTGTGCGCACTTCTTTGGCTTTTTATCCCCGGAAGTCCTGTTCGCTTCATGATAAAAATTGTTGTTTTCTCTATTCTTTTCAACATGCAATTTTTCATGAACATGTAACAATGTACATCTATTGAGCAGGGGGATCATCTTACTGGACTCTCGCTATTGACTTGCTACTTGCTACTCACTTTAATTTTTCTGTGCTAAAGCAACCACTCGATATGACACAGACAGAAAAAAGTAGTCCAGCCCGCAATGTTCTCGCACAAAGAAAAAAACACACCCAGATTCTCCTACATCAGGGTCCTTGCGTTCTCCAAGATCAGATCACAATGAATCTCAGCCCTCTGGAATTATATGTTACACTCCGGAAGTGATGACGCTGATACAGACCACCATCCAAACAGAAATTAGAGCAATAATCCAAGATATTAAATCTGAGGTTGCAGCTTTAGGTGCCCACACTGACTCTCTAGAACACAAAGTAGATGAAGTCTGTAATTATTAGGAATCTGTTGAGAAACAACTTGCGGATCTGCATCAAACTGTAGCGGACATGCAAGATCACAGAGAGGATGCTCAGAACCGCTCAAGATGCAATGATGTGCGATTTAAAAATGTACCCGAATCAGTCTATGGCAACGCCCACTTTTTCAAACCCGTAGCTTAGTAAATCTAGCCCTTGGTCTTACACAAGAATTTCCTTCTGAGCTGTTTCATCTACAAAGTAACTAATGATGGTTTATATAACTTTTTTTATTGTATATTTACAATAGATTATGTAACAAGTTATTCTCATCCAGTTCTTCTGTTTTCACCCTGACATGGGCCCACCATTTGGTTCTTCTATTCAAATGTTCAAATGTTCCATTGTTTAAATGTTAACACATTGTTCACTTTTAACAATTTACTTGGTTAGAAGGGATAAACAGAAAGTTATTTGTTTGACTAGTTTAAATAGAATTTTAGGTGTCCTGTTGTCCACTGTTAGCATTCTACATGGTAAGATATGACTATCAGGAAATACGCTTTTACCCTTTGTGAAGAAAACCTTCACTTGTTGTCGCAAATTTTGCTATATAGTGTTTTATCTGCCCGGATGCTGAGATGGCCACCCAATATGTTTATGTATTAGTGTTTATCTAATTGCCACATCTATATTTTTTACCACTCCTTCATTTTCTCGATACTCACACAAAAATCTCGCCAATTTGTTTTCTTTTCTTCCCCAGTAAGCCCCCCCCGGCTCAATATCTCTCACATATTCAGTTATGTGTTTTCACTTCCTCCTCACACTATCTCTTTGGCTTTCAGTCACAGCCCCCACTACCCCCTTGACACACAAGATGTGTCCTAATATCTACAACAGACTGGTGGTTGTTCATTCGACTGCTGGTGCTAACCCGACTCTCCACCTTCTCCTCCCTCTCTGCGCTCCTCAAGAGTATCTTGTCAATTAAATTCAATGATTAAATTGCATGACTTGTACGACACATGGCGAGTTTTGAATTCATCAGCTCGAGTTTATACACATTTTTCAGTCCCACACAACATTCATACTCCCATAGACATGATCCTCACTGACAGATCCACCAGTCCCCTGTTCCACTCCTCGGATGTAATCCCTATTACTTAGACAGATCATTTAGCGGTCTCACTTTACTTTGACTTTTGTCCTTCTGTTCACCCCTGCCGATTTTGCCGTCTACATAATGACCTCCTTTCCAAAAAAGAAAATAAAAACAAATAGTCATGCAGGCGTTCGTGGAATTCAGGGAATTTAACTCCTCTACAGAGATTCCACACTCTATAACATGGGAGGCTTATAAGGCTACATACAATTCGAGGCTTGCTGATTAGTATATCTTCATCCCTGAAAAAAGTTCAATTATCTCGTTTACACGACCTTGAAGCCGAGATATCTTCTCTCACTGAGAATCATCAACGTCGCCCTAAACGTAAAACCTATCTACAAATCTTGGCTCTCAAAGGTCAACTACATCAAATTTTATCACTACAGTTACCAACACTCTAAAATGGCTACGCCAAAGATATTATGAAAAAGGAAACAAGACCGAATCTTCATCATCACCATATATTTATATAGCACCACTAATTCCACAGAGCTGTACAGAGAACTCATTCACATCAGTCCCTGTCTCATTGGGGCTTAGAGTTTATATTCCCTAACACACATGCACACACAGACAGACACACGGACTATGATCAATTTGTTAGCAGCCAATTAACCTACCAGTATGTTTTTGGAGTGTGGGAGGAAACCAGAGCACCCGGAGGAAACCCATGCAAACACGAGGAGAACATGCAAACTCCACACAGATAAGGCCATGGTCGGGAATTGAACTCATGACCCCAGTGATGTAAGGCAGGAGTGCTAACTACTGAGCCACCTTGCTGCCCAAATCTCTTTTAGCTCATATCCTGCGCTCCAAGAGAACCAATAATAGATTTATCTATATTCAAGATGCTTCAGCTAACAAGCTATACGATCTGCAAAAGATTGCCAATCGTTTTCAAGAATTTTATTCAAAATTGAATGACTTACAGACATCTAAGGATCTCAGATCTAGAATTACATTTTTTTTGAATCTTGTAATCTCCCCGTGTTGAGTGATGCACAATTAACCTCTCTAAATCAAGTGATAATGCCCAAGGAACTGAAACTTACTATCAAATCCCTCAGAAACATGTCTGCCCCAGGCCCTGATGGTTCCATAGCTGCATATTATAAAAAGATGCTTCCTGTCCTTTCTCTCTATGCTCATAGATCTTTTTAATTCTATTCTCCTCAGAAGGAAGTTTGATGAAGCCACCACCAGAGCGAACATAGTTGCAATCCCAAAAGAGGGAAAAGACCAGAGTCAATGTGCAAGCTGCCGTCCAATTTCTTTATTAAATGTCGATGTAGAACTTTTTACAAAAATTTTAGCTAACCGATTGACTCGTGTGATTTCCTTCCTGGTCCACCGAGACCAAGTGGGTTTCATCACTAACACGATAAAAGTCATCAACTTAATCCATGCTTCTAATAAATGTAAGACCCCTGTCCTGGCGGTGGCTCTTGAAGCGGAGAAAATTCTCGACCGCATCTCGTGGCCCTTTATGTGAGAAGTTCTTAATGCAGCCAATATTCAGGGCCCTTTCCCTAATGGATTGCATCATTGTATCACAATCCCTCAGCAGTAGTTCTGGCTAATGGATCTGCCTCTCCGGCCTTTACAATTCGTAATGGTACTAGACAAGGATGTCCTCCTTCTCCCCTTCTCTTCGCATTAATGATGGAATCGCTTGCCGCTAGAATTTGCCTTAATCATAACATTTCTGGAATTTCAACTGGCTCTAGGTCATCAAAACTAGCTCTCTATGCAGATGATGTTCTCCTTACCCTCACAAATTCCTTACGTTTCGATCCCATCTGTTTATTCCGAAATTAAACATTTTAGTTTACTTTCTAACTTTAAAATTAACTCAGATAAATCTGAAGCCCTAGCTATCAACTTTCAACCTAATACTGAAAAACATTTACAAGACACTTTTAAGTTTAATTGGCAAACACAACATATTAAATATTTAGGTATCAAGCTTACCAAAAGTTATGATAAGCTGTTTGCAGCTAACTTTCCCCCTTTAATAGCCACTTTAAAACACGATCTCCGCTTTTTTAACTACCTCAATACATATAATGGATTGGTAGAGTCGCCTCAATAAAAATGAATATCTTACCCAGACTTCTTTATCTGTTTCAAACCTTACCAGTTTGAGTTCCTTCGCTTGTTCTCAAAGAAATACAGTCTAGTATCTCTCAGTTTGTATGGTCCAGCAGATGCCAAAGAGTCCACCTAAAAGTCCTTAAACCGACATGCTAAAAAGGGTGGTTTGGGTCTTCCCTGCCTCTATAAATACTACTTAGCATCACATCTCACTCAAGCAGTTTTAGCTCACGCATGCCCCCACATTAGACTGTGGGTCGACACAGAAGCAGATCTTCTCCAGATGTTATCTCCCAGTATATTATTCTGACTTGATATAAAAGACCTCCACCACTACACACCCTCCCTCCTACAGTTCGCTTTTCACTTGAAATATGTAACTATTGTACGCGCTCCTTTAAGCTTATAGATAGTCCTAAACGAATGTTCCCTCTCTGGAACAACCCAGACTCCACCTTCCATTCTCATCCTTTAGTCAATATTTACAAATACGTCACCTATTCAACAGCCAAATAGACCCCAAATCTCTTGCTGTCCAACTCCTCTAGAGTCTTTCTGTGCCCACAGATCGACCTCTAAATAACAATTTACCTGATAAAGAGCCACATGAGCTTCACTGGGAGGAGGACATGGCCGAGGTTTTAGATCCTGAAGAGTGGACTGATATCCAAGAGGCAGTTGCTAATCCCTCAATCTAAAATAACCAATCTAGTTTCCGTTCCATCTCTCTTACTTTCTTCTTCCCCACCTTCCCCCTGACACTCATAAACTTGTTTGGAAACTCCCGGGCCACATTCTCACCGCTGCTAGATGTTTGATAGCTAGAAAATGGAAACAAGCCGAGAGCCCCAGAATCCCAGAGCTTATTCAAAATGTTTGGCAAATATATAAATTAGAACATATGACTAGCGTCTTAAACGATCATCCTAGCCAATTCCTTTCTACATGGTATTGTTGGCAAGACCATTTTGCCTCATCATAACACACTTTTTAATGTATTACACCACTTGAAAATGTAAAGAACATATTCTTGGTATCGAGTCTTTCATCACTTTCTTCACTTTCCTATATTGCTCCCTTTCTATGCCTCCCTTTCCTAAAAAGCCCTCCTCCACTTCCCCCTCTCTTCTCTTTTATTTTCATCTTCTTCTTCCCCTTCTCTCTGGGTCATTCTCTATCCCCATATTGGTACAGAGTGTGCCTCTCAACAATAAAGTCTCAATCTGGACTTACCCCTTACCCCTCCAATCTGTTATATACAAGATATTATTACTATTACATTAAACCTATGTGAAATAACTTTATCGCCTCTTCTAATATTCTGATATGTAGTACTGATGCACTTTCTGTACCTCTTATTTTTTAAAAAACCTGTTACTAGCCGTGGCAGTGTCCATAGCTGCCGCGGCTAGCTCTCTGCTCTGCCCCGCGTCCCGGCCGTCTCCTTGACGACCGGAACATCACTTCCGGGCCCAATCCCTGCAACAGAGCATACCAGGCACCGGAGGGCAGCTGGGCGCGTGCAGAACTAATTCATTAGCTTGTGGGCTAATTAATGTCCTCATTATTTAGGCATAGGCTGTTGGTGATTTTCAGAGCTAGGCTCTGATTGGCCACATGCAGTATTTAAGGCAGGGAGGACTTAGCCTCCCTGCCGGTTATAGCGTCCCAGTTCTGAACTATTGCTGACCTGCTCTGGATTCCTGAACTACTGTTTACCCGTTGTGACTAGGGATGTGCACCGGCGACTTTTGGTGTTTCGTGTTTTGTGTTTTGGATTCGGATTTTCTTGAGGTTTTGGGTTCGGATTTGTTTCGCAAAACACCTGCCGAAAGGTTTTGGTTCGGATTTAAGGTTTTGGATTTGGATTTTTTTTGAAAAAAGCATAAAAAGTTCAGAAATCAAGTTTTTGGGCTTATTTTCACTCCTACGCTATTATTAACCTCAATAACATTCAATAACAATCATTTCTACTAATTTACAGTGTATTCTGAACACCTCACAATATTGTTATTAGTCCAAAACGTTGCAACGAGGTATCTTTCTGGACTGCGTAGTGGAGTGGTCCCCACAATATAATAAGAAAACCATCAACTGGTCTGAATCGCACCAAAAAATGTACCTGGACTGCGTAGAGGAGTGGTCACCACAATATAATTTAAAAATCCTGAACTGGTCTGAATCGCACCAAAAAATGTACCTGGACTGCATAGAGGAGTGGTCACCACAATATAATTTAAAAACCCTGAACTGGTCTGAATCGCACCAAAAAATGTACCTGGACTGCGTAGAGGAGTGGTCACCACAATATAATTTAAAAACCCTTAACTGGTCTGAATCGCACCAAAAAATGTACCTGGACTGCGTAGAGGAGTGGGTCACCACAATATAATAAGAAGACCATCAACTGGTCTGAATCGCACCCAAAAATGTACCTGGACTGCATAGAGGAGTGGTCACCACAATATAATTTAAAAACCCTGAACTGGTCTTAATCGCACCCAAAAATGTATCTAGACTGCGTAGAGGAGTGGTCACCACAATATAATTTAAAAACCCTGAACTGGTCTTAATCGCACTAAAAAATGAATCTGGACTGCGTAGAGGAGTGGTCACCACAATATAATAAGAAAACCATCAACTGGTCTGAATCGCACCAAAAAATGTACCTGGACTGCGTAGAGGAGTGGTCACCACAATATAATTTAAAAACCCTGAACTAGTCTGAATCGCACCAAAAAATGTATCTGGACTGTGTAGAGGAGTGGTCACCACAATATAATTTAAAAACCCTGAACTGGTCTTAATCGCACCAAAAAATGTTTCTGGACTGCGTAGAGGAGTGGTTACCACAATATAATAAGAAAACCATCAACTGGTCTGAATCGCACCAAAAAATGTATCTGGACTGCGTAGAGGAGTGGTCCCTACAATATAATTTAAAAACCCTGAACTGGTCTGAATCGCACCAAAAAATGTATCTGGACTGTGTAGAGGAGTGGTCACCACAATATAATTTAAAAACCCTGAACTGGTCTGAATCGCACCAAAAAATGTACCTGGACTGCGTAGAGGAGTGGTCACCACAATATAATTTAAAAACCCTTAACTGGTCTGAATCGCACCAAAAAATGTATCTGGACTGCGTAGAGGAGTGGTCCCTACAATATAGTTAAAAAACCCTCCACGGGTCTGAATTCCCCAAAAAAAGTTTATGGACTGCATAGTGTAGTGTTCCCCACAATATTATTTAAAAATTTTGCAGCAACAGTCAACGTTGTTTAATATCTGATACACCTCAATCTGGACTGCATAGTGGAGTGGCCTCGGTACTAAATTTGGTACCGGGGCCACAATAACTCCTACAACTTCCAAGTGTAGTGTTTATAACATTTCAACACTACAGTGATTCTAGCACGTCAATACCTCTTGTTTTAAATAATGGCAGGGCATTTTACTTTTGGTTTAATTTTTTGAATTTGTTGACATTTTGTTTTACTTTTTGAACATGGCAAACGACTGTTGAATGGTCACATAATGCCAAAAAAAGAGTAGCAAGATGGAATTGTCCTTGGGACCTCCCACCCACCCTTATGTTGTTGAAATAGGACATGCACACTTTAACAAACCAATCATTTCAGCGACAGGGCCTACCAAACAACTGTGGCTGAATGGATTGGTTTGTTTGGGCCCCCACACCAAAAAAACAATTCATCTCTCCCTGTACAAAATAAACAGGCTCTACTGAGGCAAGATGTCGTCCTCATCCTCAACCTCTGATTCCTCTCCCCCTACAGTGTGTACTTCCTCCTCATCACACATTATCAATTCGTCCCCGCTGGACTCCACAACCACAGGTCCCTCTGTAGTATCTGGAGGGCAGTGCTGTACTTCATTGAGGAATTGATTATTCATTTTTATAAACATCATTTTTTCAACGTTGTGAGGAAGCAACCTCCTTCGCCGCTCACTGACCAGGTTCCCCGCTGCACTAAAAACTCTTTCCGAGTACACACTGGAGGGGGGACAACTCAGTTAAAAAATAGAGCCAGTTTGTACAGGGGCTTCCAAACTGCCTTTTGGAGTTCTACCACGTCACTACCTCTAGTTAATTTAGATTGCAAGGCTTGTAAATATAAATACTTTGAAGATAAAAAAAGCAGGCTGCACAGACTGTGGAGCTAGAAAGTGAAATTAAATGGACCACGTTACTTTGGTGGCTATCTATGCCCCCCCCGCCCTACACTTGTAGTTGAATATAAATAAAGCAGCCTGCATAGACTGTAGAACTAGAAATTCAAATATACAAAGAAATGGACAAAGGCAGTTTGGTATCTGTCTGCATCAGATCCCCTCTCCACTAGGAGTAAAACAGAAAACTTTTCAGCCGTTATATAATCTAGAATATAAATAGAAATTGAGAAAGGCAATTTGGTATCTGTCTGCATCATAATCATCAACATCCTCCTCAGCGCCAGCTACATCAATATCCTCCTCCCAGTGTACAACATTCACACCTCCATTAGCCAAATCTGTAACTGGACTGTGGGTGATCCTTCCAGCATATGCAGAGGGCGTGCTGCAAATGCTGGATGGAGTCACCTCTTCCCGTACAGTGATGGGAAGGTCAGGGTTCACAACCAACAACACCCTTGGACTCGCCTTGGGGATTTGTGATGTCATCTGTTTAGAAGGCAGAGTTCTTTGCGGTTTTGTTGTTGTTGCTGACAGCATAACTCTCTTAAATTTTTTGTGGGGGGGGGGAGGAGGGCTTAGATCCTTGGGTGAAGCTGGACCACTAGTCATGAACACGGGCCAGGGCCTAAGCCGTTCTTTGCCACTACGTGTCGTAAATGGCATATTGCCAACTTTACGTTTCTCCTCAGATGATTTTAAGTTTCTCTTTTTGCTACTTTTTGAGAACTTGGGCTTTTTGGATTTTACATGCCCTGTACTAGGAGATTGGGCATCGGGCTTGGAAGATGACCTGGATGGCATTTCATCGTCTATGTCATGACTAGTGGCAGCAGCTTCAGCATTAGGAGGAAGTGGGTCTTGATCTTTCCCTACTTTATAATCCAAATTTTTGGTCTCCATTATATGTAGCACAAGATACTGCAGAATGTGTGAACTTGGTAATATTGCAGTACCAATGGGCTTATATACTGCTGGATTGGCTTTGCAAATTTGGTTGTAATTATTTTTTTAAAAAAATTTTTATTTAATTTTTTTTTATAACTTTTTTTTTATTTTTTAAAAACTTGGGAATAATGGGGAAATAACTATGCCCTTAGAAGCACAGAGCACAGGACACAGCACCACTGGACTGAACAGGACACAGCACAGGACCCAGCAGCACTACGGAACTCAGTAGGACAGAAAACAGGACACAGCGCCACTGGACTGATACTGCAGAATGTGTGAACTTTGTAATATTGCAGTACCACTGGACTTTTACTGCTGAATGTGTGAACTTGGTAATATTGCAGTACCAATGGGCTTATACTGCTGGATTGGTTTTGTAAATTTGGTTATAATTATATATTTTTTTAAAAATTTTTATTTTAATTTTTTTTTACTTTTTTTTTATTTTTTAAAAACTTGGGAATAATGGGGAAATAACTATGCCCTTAGAAGCACAGAGCACAGGACACAGCACCACTGGACTGAACAGGACACAGCACAGGACCCAGCAGCACTACGGAACTCAGCAGGACAGAGCACAGGACACAGCACCACTGGACTGATACTGCAGAATGTGTGAACTTTGTAATATTGCAGTACCACTGGACTTTTACTGCTGAATGTGTGAACTTGGTAATATTGCAGTACCAATGGGCTTATACTGCAGGATTGGTTGTGCAAATTTTGTGGTAATTAAAAAAAAATTAAATTAGTTTTTGGTATTTTTTTAAATAACTTTTTTTTTTTTTTTAAACACAGGGGAATATTGGGGAAATAACTATGCCCTTAGAAGCACAGAGCACAGGACACAGCACCACTGGACTGAACAGGACACAGCACAGGACCCAGCAGCACCACTGACCTCAGAAGGACAGAGCACAGCACACAGCGCCACTGGACTGATACTGCAGAACACAGCACAGCACAGAACTAAACAGCACAGCACAGAACTAAACAGCACAGCACGAGATCTAACAGGACAGAGGACCACCTAACACACCCTCCCTCTACCCTGATCAATGCCCGAGTGAAGATGGCGGCGACTAGTGGGGAATTTATAGGATCCGAGTATCGCGAGATCCGACAACGGGATTATGAGTCAGAGCCTCAGTTTCAGATTTGAATTTGGCGCCAATACCCGGATCTGTCTCGGATCCGACTCGGATCGGCAACGTTCGGGTGGGCTCGTAATTCAGAAATCCGAGTGCGCTCATCTTTATTACATACACACATATCCACACGTGCTCTCTGTCCCCATGCTTTACACACACATACGTACCCACTGTCTACATGATTTACACACACACACACATTTGTTCCTTCTATCCACATGCTTTACACACACACACGTACCATCTGTCCACATGCTTTACACACACACGTACCCTCTGTCCACATGCTTACACACACACTAACACACACGTACCCTCTGTCAACATGCTTTACACAAAGCGTACCCTCTGTCCACATGCTTTACACACACACACACACACACACGTAACCTACGTCCACATGCTTTACACACACATGTACCCTCTGTCCACATGCTTTACACACACACACGCAACTTCTGTCCACATGCTTTACACAAACACGTACCCTCTGTCCACATGCATTACACACACCTGTACCCTCTGTCCACATTCTTTACACACACACGTACCCTCATTCCACATGCTTTACACACACACGTACCCTCTGTCCACATGCTTTGCATACACACACACAAATGCTCCCTGTCCACATGCTTTACACACACACACACACACACACACACACACACACACATACCCACTGTCCACATGATTTACACACACACACACACACATATGTTCCCTCTATCCACATGCTTTACACACACACGTACCTTCTGTCCACATGCTTTACACACAAACGTACCCTCTGTTCACATGCTTACACACACACGTACCCTATGTCCACATGCCTACACACGCACGTACCCTCTGCCCACATGCTTACACACACATGTACCCTCTGTCAACATGCTTACACACACAAATACCCTCTGTCCACATGCTTTACACACACACCTACCCTCTGTCCTCATGCTTTACACACACATCTAACCTCTGTCCACATGCTTTACACACACACACGTACCATCTGTCCACATGCTTTACACACACGTACCCTCTGTTCACATGCTTACACACACACGTACCCTTTGCTCACATGCTTACACACACGTACCCTCTATTCACATGCTTACACACACACATGTATCCTCTGTACACATGCTTACACACACACGTACCCTCTGTCCATATGCTTTACAAACACACGTACCCTCTGTCCTCGTCCTCATGCTTTACACACACACGTACCCTCTGTCCTCATGCTTTACACACACATGTACCCTTTGTCCTCATGCTTTACACACACACATACCCTCTGTCCAAATGATTTAAACACACATATGTGCCCTCTGTCCACATGCTTTACACACACACACACACACACACACACGTACCCTCTATCCACATGTTTTGCACACACACACATGTAGCCTCTGTCTACATGGTTTACACACACATACATACACGCACGTACCCTCTCTGTTCACATGCTATACACACACATCTACCCTCTGTCCACATGCTTTACATACACACATATCCACACGTGCACTCTGTCCCCATGCTTTACACACACACACACACACACGTACCCACTGTCTACATGATTTACACACACACACACATTTGTTCCTTCTATCCACATGCTTTACACACACACGTACCATCTGTCCACATGCTTTACACACAACGTACCTTCTGTCCACATGCTTTACACACACACACACGTACCCTCTGTCCACATGCTTTACACATACACATACACTCTGTCCACATGCTTTACACACACACACGTACCCTCATTCCACATGCTTTACACACACACGTACCCTCTGTCCACATGCTTTACATACACACACAAAAATGCTCCCTGTCCACATGCTTTACACACACACACACACACATACATACCCACTGTCCACATGAATTACATACACACACACATACCCACTGTCCACATGATTTACACACACACACATGTTCGCTCTATCCACATGCTTTACACACACACGTACCTTCTGTCCACATGCTTTACACACAAACGTACCCTCTGTTCACATGCTTACACACACACGTACCCTATGTCCACATGCCTACACACTCACGTACCCTCTGCCCACATGCTTACACACACACATACCCTCTGTCCACATGCTTTACACACACACCTACCCTCAGTCCTCATGCTTTACACACACATCTACCCTCTGTCCACATGTTCTTCATTCACACACACACACACACACACACACACGTGCTCTCTATCCACATGCTTTACACACACGCGTACCATCTGTCCACATGCTTTACACACACGTACCCTCTGTTCACATGCTTACACACACATGTACCCTCTGTTCACATGCTTACACACACACGTACCCTCTGTTCACATGCTTACACACACACACACACACGTACCCTCTGTTCACATGCTTACACACACACGTACCCTCTGTCCACATGCTTACACACACACACGTACCCTCTGTTCACATGCTTACACACACAAGTACCCTCTGTTCACATGCTTACACACACGTACCCTCTGTTCACATGCTTACACACACACACACACACACACGTACCCTCTGTTCACATGCTTACACACACACGTACCCTCTGTCCACATGCTTACACACACACACGTACCCTCTGTCCATATGCTTTACACACACACGTACCCTCTGTACTCATTCTTTACACACACACGTACCCTCTGTCCTCATGCTTTACACACACATGTACCCTTTGTCCTCATGCTTTACACACACACATACCCTCTGTCCAAAGGATTTACACATACACATATGTGCCCTCTGTCCACATGCTTTACACACACACACACACACACACACACACACATGTACCCTCTATCCACATGTTTTACACACATACATGTACCCTCTGTCTACATGGTTTACACACACATACATACACGTACGTACCCTCTCTGTTCAAATACTTTAAACACACATGTATCCTCTGTCCACATGCTTTACACAAACACGTACACTCTGTCCACATGCTTTACATACACACATACCCTCTGTCCACATGCTTTACACACAACGTACCTTCTGTCCACATGCTTTACACACACACACACACACACACACACACACACACACGTACCCTCATTCCACATGCTTTACACACACACACGTACCCTCTGTCCACATGCTTTACGCACACATCTACCCTCTGTTCACATGCTTTACATACACACACATACACACATGCTCTCTGTCCCCATACTTTACACACACAAACACACACACACACGTACCCACTGTCTACATGATTTACAGACACATACATATGTTACTTCCATCCAAACACATACACATGTATCCTCTGTCCTTATGCTTTACACACACACACAAACACACACACACACACGTTCCCTCTGCCCGCATGCTTTACACACGCACACACACATACCCTCTGTCCACATGATTTACACACACACACACACATGTTCCCCTTTGTCCACATGCTTTACACACACACGTACCCTCTGTCCACATGCTTTACACACACACGTACCCTCTGTCCACTTGCTTTACACACACACGTACCCTCTGCCCACAGGCTTTACATACACACATATCCACACCTGCTCTCTGTCCCCATGCTTTACACACACACACACACACACACACACACACACACGTACCCACTGTCTACATGATTTACACACACACACACACACACACACACACATTTGTTCCTTCTATCCACATGCTTTACACACACACACGTACCATCTGTCCACATGCTTTACACACACACGTACCCTCTGTCCACATGCTTACACACACACTAACACACACGTAACCTCTGTCAACATGCTTTACACACAGCGTACCCTCTGTCCTCATGCTTTACACACACATTCACTCTGTCCACATGCTTTACACACACACGTACCCTCTGTCCACATGCTTTACACACACACACACGTAACCTATGTCCACATGCTTTACACACACATGTACCCTCTGTCCACATGCTTTACACACACACACGTAACTTCTGTCCACATTCTTTACACACACTTGTACCCTCATTCCACATGCTTTACACACACACACGTACCCTCTGTCCACATGCTTTGCATACACACACACAAATGCTCCCTGTCCACATGCTTTACACACACACACACAGACACACACACATACCCACTGTCCACATGATTTACACACACACACACACACATATGTTCCCTCTACCCACATGCTTTACACACACACGTACCTTCTGTCCACATGCTTTACACACAAACGTACCCTCTGTTCACATGCTTACACACACACGTACCCTATGTCCACATGCCTACACACACACGTACCCTCTGCCCACATGCTTACACACACATGTACCCTCTGTCAACATGCTTACACACACACATACCCTCTGTCCACATGCTTACACACACATCTACCCTCTGTCCACATGTTTACATTTACACACACACACACACGTGCTCTCTATCCACATGCTTTACACACACACACGTACCATCTGTCCACATGCTTTACACACACGTACCCTCTGTTCACATGCTTACACACACACACACGTACCCTCTGTCCACATGCTTGCACACATACATACCCTCTGTTCACATGCTTACACACACGTACCCTCTGTTCACATGTCTACACACACACGTACCCTCTGTACACATGCTTACACACACACGTACCCTCTGTCCATATGCTTTACAAACACACGTACCCTCTGTCCTCATGCTTTACACACACACGTACCCTCTGTCCTCATGCTTTACACACACATGTACCCTTTGTCCTCATGCGTTACACACACACATACCCTCTGTCCAAATGATTTACACACACACACGTACCCTCTGTCCACATGCTTTACACACACACATCTACCCTCTGTCCACATGCTTTACACACACACATCTACCCTCTGTCCACATGCTTTATATACACACATATCCACACCTGCTCTCTGTCCCCATGCTTTACACACACACACACACGTACCCATTGTCTACATGATTTACACACACACACACATGTTCCCCTTTGTCCACATGCTTTACACACACACGTACCCTCTGTCCACATGCTTTACACACACACACGTACCCTCTGTCCACTTGCTTTACACACACACGTACCCTCTGTCCACATGCTTTACACACACATATCTACCCTCTGTCCACATGCTTTACACACACACATCTACCCTCTGTCCCCATGCTTTACACACAAACACACACACACACACACACACGTACCCACTGTCTACATGATTTACACACACACACACACACACACATTTGTTCCTTCTATCCACATGCTTTACACACACACACGTACCATCTGTCCACATGCTTTACACACGCACGTACCCTCTGTCCACATTCTTTACACACACACTTAACTTCTGTCCACATTCTTTACACACACATGTACCCTCATTCCACATGCTTTACACACACGTACCCTCTGTCCTCATGCTTTACACACACATTCACTCTGTCCACATGCTTTACACACACACGTACCCTCTGTCCACATGCTTTACACACACACGTAACCTACGTCCACATGCTTTACACACACATGTACCCTCTGTCCACATGCTTTACACACACACTTAACTTCTGTCCACATTCTTTACACACACATGTGCCCTCATTCCACATGCTTTACACACACACGTACCCTCTGTCCACATGCTTTGCATACACACACACAAATGCTCCCTGTCCACATGCTTTACACACACACGTACCTTCTGTCCACATGCTTTACACACAAACGTACCCTCTGTTCACATGCTTACACCATACTTACCAACTTTCTGTTGGTGAAATCCGGGAGCCTGCAGAGGAGGTGGGCGTGACGGGGGGGGGGGGGGGGCTCCAAGTGACGTCATTTTGGACCTGCCCCCATGACGTGATGACGCAAAATGCGTCATTTGACAGCGGGGGGCGGGGCCAAACGCCGCGATTCACCGGGAATCGCGGCGTTTGGGACTTAATTCTGCCCACTTCACTAGGAAGTGGGCAGAATTATCCAGATGCGGGGGATTGCCACACTCGCCCGGGAGACTCTCGCAAAATGCGGGAGTCTCCCGCAAAATGCGGGAGAGTTGGCAAGTCTGGCTTACACACACACGTACCCTATGTCCACATGCCTACACACACACACGTACCCTCTGCCCACATGCTTACACACACATGTACCCTCTGTCAACATGCTTACACACACATACCCTCTGTCCACATGCTTTACACACACACCTACCCTCTGTCCTCATGATTTACACACACATCTACCCTCTGTCCACATGCTTTACATTCACACACACACACGTGCTCTCTATCCACATGCTTTACACACACACACGTACCATCTGTCCACATACTTTACACACACGTACCCTCTGTTCACATGCTTACACACACACGTACCCTCTGTTCACATGCTTACACACACACACACGTACCCTCTGTCCACATGCTTACACACACACGTACCCTCTGTACACATGCTTACACACACACGTACCCTCTGTCCATATGCTTTACAAACACACGTACCCTCTATCCTCATGCTTTACACACACACGTACCCTCTGTCCTCATGCTTTACACACACATGTACCCTTTGTCCTCATGCTTTACACACACATACCCTCTGTCCAAATGATTTACACACACACATATGTGCCCTCTGTTCACATTCTTTAAACACACACACACACACACACACAAACACACACACACACACGTACCCTCTATCCACATGTTTTACACACACACATGTACCCTCTGTCTACATGGTTTACACACACATACATACACGCACGTACCCTCTCTGTTCACATGCTATACACACACATCTAACCTCTGTCCACATGCTTTACATACACACATATCCACACGTGCACTCTGTCCCCATGCTTTACACACACACACACACACACACACACACACACGTACCCACTGTCTACATGATTTACACACACACACACACACATTTGTTCCTTCTATCCACATGCATTACACACACACACGTACCATCTGTCCACATGCTTTACACACACATGTACCCTCTGTCCACATGCTTACACACACACTAACACATACGTACCCTCTGTCAACATGCTTTACACACAGCGTACCCTCTGTCCTCATGCTTTACACACACACATTCACTCTGTCCACATGCTTTACACACACACACGTACCCTCTGTCCACATGCTTTACACACATGCGTAACCTCTGTCCACATGCTTTACACACACATGTACCCTCTGTCCACATGCTTTACACACACACCCACACGTAACTTCTGTCCACATGCCTTACACAAACACGCACCCTCTGTCCACATGCATTACACGCACACGTACCCTCTGTCCACATTCTTTACACACACACGTACCCTCATTCCACATGCTTTACACACACACATACCCTCTGTCCACATGCTTTACTCACACATGTACCCTCTGTCCACATGCTTTGCACACACACACACACACACACACATTCCCTCTGTCCGCATGCTTTACACACACAGACGTGCCCTCTGTTCGAATGCTATACACACGCACACGTACCCTCTGTCCACATGCTTTACACACACACGTACCCTCTGCCCACATGCTTTACTCACACATGTACCCTCTGTCCACATGCTTTGCACACACACACATCCCCTCTGTCCACATGCTTTACACACACAGAAGTGCCCTCTGTTGGAATGCTTTACACACACACACACACTGTTGGAATGCTTTACACACACACACACACGTACCCTCTGTACACATGCTTTACACACACACGTACCCCATACTTACCTACTTTCTTCAGCTCCCTTCCGGGAGCCAGGCAGTGGAGGGGGGCATAGAGGGGCGGGGTGGCCGAAATTAGGGATGTGCACCGGCGACTTTTGAGGTCTCGTGTTTTGTGTTTTGGATCCGGATTTTCGTTATTTTTGAGGTTCGGATTTGTCTCGCAAAACACTTGACGAAAGGTCTCAGTTCGGATTTAAGGTATTGGATTCGGATTTTTTTTGAAAAAAACATAAAAAGTTTAAAAATCAAGTTTTTGGGCTTATTTTCACTCCTAGGCTATTATTAACCTCAATAACATTCAATAACAAGCATTTCCACTAATTTACAGTGTATTCTGAACACCTCACAATATAGTTATTAGTCCAAAACGTTGCAACAAGGTATCTTTCTGGACTGCGTAGAGGAGTGGGTCACCACAATATATTAAAAACCCTGAACTTTTATGATTCGCACCAATAATTGTACCTGGACTGCGTAGAGGAGTGGGTCACCACAATATATATTAAAAACCCTGAACTTTTATGAATCGCACCAATAAATGTACCTGGACTGCGTAGAGGAGTGGGTCACCACAATATATATTAAAAACCCTGAACTTTTATGAATCGCACCAATAAATGTACCTGGACTGCGTAGAGGAGTGGGTCACCACAATATATATTAAAAACCCTGAACTTGTATGATTCGCACCAATAATTGTACCTGGACTGCGTAGAGGAGTGGGTCACCACAATATCTTAAAAACCCTGAACTTTTATGATTCGCACCAATAATTGTACCTGGACTGCGTAGAGGAGTGGGTCACCACAATATATTAAAAACCCTGAACTTTTATGATTCGCACCAATAATTGGACCTGGACTGCGTAGAGGAGTGGGTCACCACAATATATTAAAAACCCTGAACTTTTATGATTCGCACCAATAATTGTACCTGGACTGCGTAGAGGAGTGGGTCACCACAATATCTTAAAAACCCTGAACTTTTATGATTCGCACCAATAATTGTACCTGGACTGCGTAGAGGAGTGGGCACTGGGCACCACAATAAAATATATAAAAAACCTTCAACAGATCTGCATTACACTACACATACGGCTGCTCCTCCATCCTCTCCATCATATACATGTTGGAGTTTTAGCGTGTGACAACCTCTTGTTTTTGATAATGTCAGTGCATTTTGAATATTTTTCAATTTGCCCCACACCACTGAATGTACTTTATCTATGATACGCAATACGCATCTATCTATCTTGACTGCGTAGTGGGGTGGCCCCGGTACACAATTTGGTACCGAGGCCACAATATAATTAAAAAACCCTCCACGTGTCTGAATTCCACCAAACAAGTATCTGGACTGCATAGTGGGGTGGCCCCGGTACCCAATTTGATACCGGGGCCACAATACCTCCTCCAAACATGGTACAGACAATTCGTCATTGAGAGACCCCAGACAGACAGGGTCGAAGTGTTATTGTTTGACTTTGTAAACCCAAAAAAATGTCCCTGTTGCACATAGTCGTGCAATGAAGACTGACTTTTTCATTTAAAGGCACGATCTTTAAAGTGTAGTGTTTGTAAGTCTAAGTCATATTATACTTTTGGTAAAATTGGTTTATTTTGTTCCTCTTTATGGTAATTAATTAGTAATAGAATTAAAGTAGGAAATAGAATTAAAGTATGAAATAGAATTAAAGTAGGAAATAGAGTGGTATAGAGTTGTAGTGCGGTATAGATAGAGTGGTCCACACAATATAATAATAAAACCCTCAACTGGTCTGAATTCCACCAAACAAGTATCTTGACTGCGTAGTGGGGTGGCCCCGGTACACAATTTGGTACCGAGGCCACAATATAATTAAAAAACCCTCCACGTGTCTGAATTCCACCAAACAAGTATCTGGACTGCATAGTGGGGTGGCCCCGGTACCCAATTTGATACCGGGGCCACAATACCTCCTCCAAACATGGTACAGACAATTCGTCATTGAGAGACCCCAGACAGACAGGGTCGAAGTGTTATTGTTTGACTTTGTAAACCCAAAAAAATGTCCCTGTTGCACATAGTCGTGCAATGAAGACTGACTTTTTCATTTAAAGGCACGATCTTTAAAGTGTCAGAAAGAGAGAGAAGACACAGGAGAGGAGAGTTGTAGCTGGGGACCTGGGGTGGAAGCTCCCAGGCTCCCCCAGCATTGCCTGGAAGTCTGAGCGTGGTGACTGAGCCAGGGCAAGGAATGTGTGCCCTGGATGAGGGGGAGAACTCCATGCCACTATAGTGAACCCAAGAGAGAGGGAGACACTGCACATGGAAGAGGCCCTGGAGTGAGGGCTGCTACAAGAGGCATGGTAGTTGTAGTGTCAGATCCTGAGGCTGAGAGTACACAGAGTGACGTGTCAGAGCACAGGAGACATTATCCCCGCAGAGGAGGGATGAGCTGCAGTTGAGAGGTACACAGAGTGTGTCAGAGCTGCACGGAGGAGAGGCTGCCTGCCTATTAGCATCCATGCATGTGCCCCTGCAGAAAGGGTGATCTGCAGTGAGTATGGAGTGCAAGAGACATGTAAATTATGTTATTTAACATCTGGATAACATTAAGAACTGTGCAGGAGGAGTGATAAGATATTTGCAACCATATTCGTATTTCTCATTAATAACTGTGCTGGAGAGAGTAAGGAGATGTATATATTCTGCAACCATTATGATTATCGTGCTGGAGGAAGAGTGTAAATAAAAGTTCAGTTTGTTATAGAGATGGTCTGGCGCCCAAATTATTGTGACTTCTATTACACTGCACCAAAGTGACATTACCTGTGTCCCACTAACTACAAAGAAACACCTGCATGTGCAGGGACCCCCTGATCATTTACACCCATGCCCATCAGCTAGCCAGGGCTTGAGAAGGAGGTGCACTGTGTACCCTTTGCACCCCACACTACACACAGTGACAGGGGGTTACATAATGAGGCCACAATATAATTAAAAAATTGGGCATCAACTGTCACCGTTGTTTAATATCTGATACACCTAAATATGGACTGCACAGTGGAGTGTCCCCGGTAGTAAATTTGGTGCCGGGGCCACAATACCTCCTCCAACTTCCAAGTGTAGTGTTTATAAAGACACACAGCGTCGAAGTGTTATTATTAGTTGACTTTCTTAACCCTAAAATTGTCCCTGTTGCAAATATTCGTGCAATGGACAGTTACTTTTCTATTGAAAGACTCGAGCTTTCAAGTGTAGTGTTTATAAAATATAAACAACAATACAGTAGTTTTAGAGCACGTCAATACCTCTTGTTTTAAATTATGACACAGCATTTTACTTTTGGTTTAATTTCTTGAATTTTTTTACATTTGGTTTTACTTTTTGAACATGGCAAACGACTGTTGCTTGGTCATATAATGCAAAAAAAAAATTTCCAAGATGGAATTGTCCTTGGGCCCTCACACCCACCCTTATGTTGTTGAAATAGGACATGCACACTTTAACAAACCAATCATTTCAGCGACAGGGCCTACCAAACAACTTTGGCTGAAATGATTGGTTTGTTTGGGCCCCCACACCAAAAAAGCTATTCATCTCTCCCTGTACAGACTAAACAGGCTCTACTGAGGCAAGATGTCGTCCTCATCCTCAACCTCTGATTCCTCTCCCCCTACAGTGTGTACTTCCTCCTCATCACACATTATCAATTCGTCCCCGCTGGACTCCACAACCACAGGTCCCTCTGTAGTATCTGGAGGGCAGTGCTGTACTTCATTGAGGAATTGATTATTCATTTTTATAAACATCATTTTTTCAACGTTGTGAGGAAGCAACCTCCTTCGCCGCTCACTGACCAGGTTCCCCGCTGCACTAAAAACTCTTTCCGAGTACACACTGGAGGGGGGACAACTCAGGTAAAATAGAGCCAGTTTGTACAGGGGCTTCCAAACTGCCTTTTTTTCCTGCCAGTAACAATATGGACTGTCTGACATGTCTACTTGGATGGTGTCAGCAAAGTAATCATCCACAATTTTTTCTATTGTGACAGCATCCAATGCAGCGACAGTAGACATGTCTGCAATGGTTGGCAGGTCCTTCAGTCCGGACCAGATGTTATCAGCATCCCCGCCAGTGCCTCTTTTGGGAAAACTGAGCTTTTTCCTCGCAGCCATAGATGTGGAAGAAAATGAGGGTGGAGCTGTTGGCATGTCACGGTCCTCTTCAGAGGACAATCTCCTGACCAGCAGGTCTTTGCACCGCTGTAGACTTGTGTCCGCCGGAAACAGAGACACAACATACGCTTTAAACCGAGGATCGAGCACGGTGGCCAGAATGTATTCCTCTGACTTTAAAAGAGTGACCACCCTCGGATCCTGGCAAAGCGTACGAAGGGCTACATCCACAAGAGCTACATGCTTGGTGTAATCGCAATGGCTTACCAGCTCCTCCCTCACTTTCTCCAGCTGCTTCTGCAACAGCCTGATCAGGGGAATGACCTGACTCAAGCTGGCAGTGTCGGAACTGACTTCTCGTGTGGCAAGTTCAAATGGCTGCAGAACCTTGCACAACACGGAAATCAGTCTCCACTGCGCTTGACTGAGGCGCATCCCCACTCCTTTGCCTATGTCGTAGGTGGCTGTGTAGGCCTGAATGGCCTTTTGCTGCTCCTCCATCCTCTGCAGCATATAGAGGGTGGAGTTCCAGCGCGTCACAACCTCTTGTTTGAGGTGATGGCAGGGCAGGTTCAAGCTTTTTTGATGTGCCTCTAGTCTGCGGTAGGCACTGGCTGAATGCCGAAAGTGTCCAGCAATTTTGCGGGCCACCGCAAGCATCTCCTGCACACCCCTGTCACTCTTGAGGTAATGCTGCACCACCAAATTAATGGTGTGGGCAAAACATGGGACGTGCTGGAAATTGCCCATATTTAATGCCCGCACAATGTTACTGGCATTGTCTGACACCACAAATCCCCATGAGAGTCTAAGTGGGGTAAGCCACTGGGAGATAATTTCCCTCATTTTCTCTAATATGTTGTCAGCGTTGTGCCTCTTATTAAAGCCTGTAATGCACAATGTTGCCTGCCTTTGCATGAGCAGCCATTTTGTAGATGCTGCTACTGATGCAGCTGTTGCTGTTGCTGCGGAAGGGGATGCATCTACCCAGTGGGCTGTCACAGTCATATAGTCCTTCGTTTGCCCAGAACCACTTGTCCACATGTCCGTGGTTAAGTGGACAGTGGGTACAACCGCATTTTTAAGAGCACTGAGGACACTTGATCGTACTTCTCTGTACATTTTTGGTATCGCCTGCCTAGTGAAGTGGAATCTCGAGGGGATTTGGTACCGGGGACACAATACCTCCATCAACCCTCTAAATCCCACTCCACTGATGGCGGACACCGGGCGCACGTCTAACACCAACATTGCAGTTACAGCCGCAGTTATACGCTTTGCAATAGGGTGACTACTATCGTATTTGGTGGTCATGGCAAACGACTGTTGGACGGTCAATTGTTTTGTGAAAGACTTAGCGGTCTTACGACTTCCCCTCTGGGAAGATGACCGACTAACAGCAGCAACAGCAGCAGTGGCAGTAGTAGGCGTACCGCTGCAGGATTCCTCGGATGAATCCCGTATTGAGGAGGACTCAGTCTGGCTGCTGACTTGGGCTGCAGGACTGAATCTGATGGAGATTGTGGAGGAAGTTGACGAGGAGGGTGTTGCTGGTGTGTATCCAACTGGACCACGGGATTTAGGTGTCCCTATACCGATGAGGGTCCTAGCCCCAGTTCCTGAACTAACCAATGAACTATGAAGGTTATTCAGGTGACGTATAAGGGAGGATGTTCCTAGGTGGGCAAGATCCTTACCCCTGCTTATTTGAGCTTTACATAAGCTACATATGGCCATACATTGGTTGTCTGGATTTGGATAAAAATAACTCCAGACCGAAGAGGTGCATTTTTTGGTCTTCTGACCAGGCATGACGATGGGCTTTTTCATCCCATGTACATCAGCTGTTTCCCCCCCTGGTGCCTCATTTACAATAACCACATCACCATCCTCATCATCAAGTTCCTCCACAGCGCCAGCTACATCATCAATAGCCTCCTCCCGAGCCACCTCTTCCCGTACAGTGATGGGAAGGTCAGGCTTGACAACCACCAACATCCTTGGACTCGCCTTGTGGATTTGTGATAATTTCTCTTTAGAAGGCAGAGTTGTTTGCTGTTTTGTTGCTGACAGCATAACTCTCTTCAATTTTTTGTAGGGGGGGGGAGGAGGAGGAGGGCTAAGATCCGTGGGTGAAGCTGAAAATGATTTCGTTAATGATCCTTCCGCAGGTTCACCTACGGGAGCCTTGTTACGACTTTTACTTCCTGTAGATAGTCAAGTTTGATCGTCTTCTCGGCGCTTAATTTAGACACATGGAAAAATCTCAAAACCATAATATTGCTGTGAATAAAGTAAGTGAGTTCATGGCAGGTTAAGCAGTGCATTGGGTTAATTATTACCAATCATAAAACTAACTGTGTTAGATTGACAGAGGTACAGGGCTAAGATCCGTGGGTGAAGCTGAACCACTAGTCATGAACACGGGCCAGGGCCTAAGCCGTTCCTTGCCACTCCGTGTCGTAAATGGCATATTGGCAACTTTACGTTTCTCCTCAGATGATTTAAAGTTTCTCTTTTTGCTACTTTTTCTTAACTTGGGCTTTTTGGATTTTACATGCCCGGTACTACGAGATTGGGCATCGGGCTTGGAAGACGACGTTGATGGCATTTCATCGTCTATGTCATGACTAGTGGCAGCAGCTTCAGCATTAGGAGGAAGTGGGTCTTGATCTTTCCCTACTTTATCCTCCAAATTTTTGGTCTCCATTATATGTAGCACAAGATACTGCAGAATGTGTGAACTTGGTAATATTGCAGTACCAATGGACTTATACTGCTGGATTGGTTTTGCAAATTTGGTTATAATTATTATATATTTTTTTTTTTTTTAATTTTTTTTTTTTTTTTACTTTTTTTTTATTTTTAAAAAATTTGGGAATAGTGGGGAAATAACTATGCCCTTAGAAGCACAGAGCACAGGACACAGCACCACTGGACTGAACAGGACACGGCACAGGACCCAGCAGCACTACGGAACTCAGCAGGACAGAGCACAGGACACAGCACCACTGGACTGATACTGCAGAATGTGTGAACTTGGTAATATTGCAGTACCAATGGACTTATAATGCTGGATTGGTTTTGCAAATTTGGTTATAATTATTATATATTTTTTTTTTTTTTTAAATTTATTATTTTTTTTTACTTTTTTTTTATTTTTTAAAAACTTGGGAATAATGGGGAAATAACTATGCCCTTAGAAGCACAGAGCACAGGACACAGCACCACTGGACTGAACAGGACACGGCACAGGACCCAGCAGCACTACGGAACTCAGCAGGACAGAGCACAGGACACAGCACCACTGGACTGATACTGCAGAATGTGTAAACTTTGTAATATTGCAGTACCACTGGACTTTTACTGCTGAATGTGTGAACTTGGTAATATTGCAGTACCAATGGGCTTATACTGCAGGATTGGTTGTGCAAATTTTGTGGTAATTAAAAAATATTAAAGTAGTTTTTGGTATTTTTTAAAAAAACTTTTTTTTATTTTTTTAAACACAGGGGAATATTGGGGAAATAACTATGCCCTTAGAAGCACAGAGCACAGGACACAGCACCACTGGACTGAACAGGACACAGCACAGGACCCAGCAGCACCACTGACCTCAGAAGGATAGAGCACAGCACACAGCACCACTGGACTGATACTGCAGAACACAGCACAGCACAGCACAGCACAGCACAGCACAGCACAGCACAGCACAGCACAGCACTAAACAGCACAGAACTAAACAGCACAGAGGACCACCTAACACACCCTCCCTCTACCCTGATCAATGCCCGAGTGAAGATGGCGGCGACTAGCGGGGAATTTATAGGATCCGAGTATCGCGAGATCCGACAACGGGATTATGAGTCAGAGCCTCAGTTTCACTTTTGAATTTGGCGCCAATACCCGGATCTGTCTCGGATCCGACTCGGATCCGCAACGTTCGGGTGGGCTCGGATTTCATAAATCCGAGTGCGCTCATCCCTAGCCGAAATCACGTCATTTCGGGGCTAAACACTGCGATTCAATGGGAATCGCGGCGTTTGGGATCTAATTCTGCCGACTTCACTAGGAAGTGCCCCAGAAGTGGGCAGAATTCGGGAGATTGCCACACTCGCCCGGAAGTCCGGGAGACTCTCACAAAATGCGGGAGTCTCCCGTACATTCTGGGAGAGTTGGCAAGTATGACGTACCCTCTGTCCACATGCTTTACTCACACATGTACCCTCTGTCCACATGCTTTGCGCACACACACACACACACATCCCCTCTGTCCGCATGTTTTACACACACAGACGTGCCCTCTGTTGGAATGCTTTACACACACACGTACCCTCTGTCCACATGATTTACACACACACGTACCCTCTGTCCACATGCTATACATACACACACACACACACACACACACACACACACACACACACACACATCCCCTCTGTCCGCATGCTTTACAGACACAGACGTGCCCTCTGTTGGAATGCTTTACACACACACGTACCCTCTGTCTACATGATTTACACACACACATACCCTCTGTCCACATGCTTTACTCACACATGTACCCTCTGTCCACATGCTTTGCACACACACACACACACACACACACATTCCCTCTGTCCGCATGCTTTACACACACAGACGTGCCCTCTGTTGGAATGCTATACACACACACACGTACCCTCTGTCCACATGCTTTACACACACGTACCCTCTGCCCACATGCTTTACTCACACATGTACCCTCTGTCCACATGCTTTGCACACACACACACACACACACACATCCCCTCTGTCCACATGCTTTACACACACAGAAGTGCCCTCTGTTGGAATGCTTTACACACACACACACGTACCCTCTGTCCACATGCTTTACACACACACGTACCCCATACTTACCTACTTTCTTCAGCTCCCTTCCGGGAGCCAGGCAGTGGAGGGGGGCATAGAGGGGCGGGGTGGCCGAAATCACGTCATTTCGGGGCTAAACACTGCGATTCAATGGGAATCGCGGCGTTTGGGATCTAATTCTGCCGACTTCACTAGGAAGTGCCCCAGAAGTGGGCAGAATTCGGGAGATTGCCACACTCGCCCGGAAGTCCGGGAGACTCTCACAAAATGCGGGAGTCTCCCGTACATTCTGGGAGAGTTGGCAAGTATGACGTACCCTCTGTCCACATGCTTTACTCACACATGTACCCTCTGTCCACATGCTTTACTCACACATGTACCCTCTGTCCACATGCTTTGCGCACACACACACACACACACACACACACATCCCCTCTGTCCGCATGTTTTACACACACAGACGTGCCCTCTGTTGGAATGCTTTACACACACACGTACCCTCTGTCTACATGATTTACACACACACATAAGTGCCCTCTGTCCACATGCTTTACACACACACACACGTACCCTCTATCCACATGATTTACACACACATATGTACGCTTTGTCCATATGCTTTACAAACACACGTACCCTTTGTCCCCATGATTTACACACACATATGTACCCTCTGTCCACATGGTTTACACACACACATACGTACGTACGTACGTACGTACGTACGTACGTACGTACGTACGTACATACGTATGTACCCTCTCTGTTCACATGCTATACACACATATGTACCCTCTGTCCACATGCTTTACACATACACGTACCCTCTGTCCACATGCTTTACACACATGTACACTCTGTCCACACGCTTTACACACACACATACTCTCTGTCCACATGCTTTACACACACACGTACCCTCTGTCCACATGCTTTACACACACACGTACCCGCTGTCCACATGCTTTACACACACGTACCCTCTGTCCACATGCTTTACACACAAACGTACCCTCTGTCCACATGCTTTACACACACATCTACCCTCTATCCACATGCTTTACATACACACACATACACAAGTGCTCTCTGTCCCCATGCTTTACACACACACACACACACACACACACACACACACATACCCACTGTCTACATGATTTACACACACACACATTTGTTCCTTCTATCCACATGCTTTACATACACACATACCATCTGTCCACATGCTTTACACACATGTACCCTCTGTCCACATGCCTACACACACAAAGCCTCTGTCCACATACTTACACACACACGTACCCTCTGTCCACATGTATACACATGCGTACCCTCTGTCCACATGATTTACACACAAACATATGTGCCCTCTGTCCACAAGCTTTACACACACACACGTACCCCATACTTGCCACACATTTGTTCCTTCTATCCACATGCTTTACACACACACATACCATCTGTCCACATACTTTACACACACACGTACCCTCTGTCCACATGCTTACACACACACGTACCCTTTGTCCACATGCGTTACACACACACAAACCCTCTGTCCACATGATTACACACACACACGTAACCTCTGTCCACATGCTTTACACACACACACACACACGTACCCTCTGTCCACATGCTTTACGCACACATCTACCCTCTGTCCACATGCTTTACATACACACACATACACACGTGCTCTCTGTCCCCATACTTTACACACACAAACACACACACACACACACGTACCCACTGTCTACATGATTTACAGACACATAAAATATGTTACTTCCATCCAAACACATACACATGTATCCGCTGTCCTCATGCTTTACACACACACACACACCAACACCCACATACCCTCTGTCCACATGATTTACACACACACACACACATGTTCCCCTTTGTCCACATGCTTTACACACACACGTACCCTCTGTCCACATGCTTTACACACACACGTACCCTCTGTCCACTTGCTTTAAACACACACGTACCCTCTGTCCACATGCTTTACACACACACATCTACCCTCTGTCCACATGCTTTACACACACACACATCTACCCTCTGTCCACATGCTTTACATACTAGGGATGTGCACCGGCGACTTTTGAGGTCTCGTGTTTTGTGTTTTGGATCCGGATTTTCATTATTTTTGGGGTTCGGATTTGTCTCGCAAAACACTTGACGAAAGGTCTCGGTTCGGATTTAAGGTTTTGGATTCGGATTTTTTTTGAAAAAAACATAAAAAGTTTAAAATCAAGTTTTTGGCCTTATTTTCACTCCTACGCTATTATTAACCTCAATAACATTCAATAACAAGCATTTCCACTAATTTACAGTGTATTCTGAACACCTCAAAATATAGTTATTAGTCCAAAACGTTGCAACGAGGTATCTTTCTGGACTGCGTAGAAGAGTGGGTCACCACAATATATATATAATAAGAAAACCATCAACTTGTATGATTCGCAGCAATAAATTTACCTGGACTGCGTAGAGGAGTGGGTCACCACAATATATATAATAAGAAAACCATCAACTTGTATGATGTGCACCAATAAATGTACCTGGACTGCGTAGAGGAGTGGGTCACCACAATATATATTAAAAACCCTGAACTTGTAGGATTCGCACCAATAATGTACCTGGACTGCGTAGAGGAGTGGGTCACCACAATATAAATTAAAAACCCTGAACTTGTATGATTCGCACCAATAAATGTACCTGGACTGCGTAGAGGAGTGGGTCACCACAATATATATTAAAAACCCTGAACTTGTATGATTCGCACCAATAAATGTACTTGGACTGCGTAGAGGAGTGGGTCACCACAATATATATTAAAAACCCTGAACTTTTATGATTCGCACCAATAAATGTACCTGGACTGCATAGAGGAGTGGGTCACCACAATATATATTAAAAACCCTGAACTTTTATGATTCGCACCAATAAATGTATCTGGACTGCGTAGAGGAGTGGGTCACCACAATATATATAATAAGAAAACCATCAACTGGTATGAATCGCACCAAATAATGTACCTGGACTGCGTAGAAGAGTGGGTCTCCACAATATAAATTAAAAACCCTGAACTTGTAGGATTCGCACCAATAATGTACCTGGACTGCGTAGAGGAGTGGGTCACCACAATATAAATTAAAAACCCTGAACTTGTATGATTCGCACCAATAAATGTACCTGGACTGCCTAGAGGAGTGGGTCACCACAATATATATTAAAAACCCTGAACTTGTATGATTCGCAGCAATAAATGTATCTGGACTGCGTAGAGGAGTGGGTCACCACAATATATATAATAAGAAAACCATCAACTTGTATGATTCGCACCAATAATGTACCTGGACTGCGTAGAGGAGTGGGTCACCACAATATAAATTAAAAACCCTGAACTTGTATGATTCGCACCAATAATGTACCTGGACTGCGTAGAGGAGTGGGTCACCACAATATATATAATAAGAAAACCATCAATTTGTATGATTCGCACCAATAATGTACCTGGACTGCGTAGAGGAGTGGGTCACCACAATATATATTAAAAACCCTGAACTTGTATGATTCGCACCAATAAATGTACCTGGACTGCGTAGAGTAGTGGGCACTGGGCACCACAATAAAAAATATATAGAGAACCTTCAACAGGTCTGAATTACACCCAAAAATAGTATCTGGACTGCGTAGAGTAGTGGGCACTGGGCACCACAATAAAAAATATATAGAAAACCTTCAACAGGTCAGAATTACACCCAAAAATAGTATCTGGACTGCATAGAGGACTGGCCACTGGCCACCACAATATAATATATAGAAAACCTTCAACAGGTTAGAATTACACCCAAAAATAGTATCTGGACTGCATAGAGGACTGGCCACTGGCCACCACAATATAATATATAGAAAACCTTCAATAGGTCAGAAGTACACCCAAAAATAGTATCTGGACTGCATAGAGGACTGGCCACTGGCCACCACAATATAATATATAGAAAACCTTCAACAGGTCAGAATTACACCCAAAAATAGTATCTGGACTGCGTAGAGTAGTGGGCACTGGGCACCACAATAAAAAATATATAGAAAACCTTCAACAGGTCAGAATTACACCCAAAAATAGTATCTGGACTGCATAGAGGACTGGCCACTGGCCACCACAATATAATATATAGAAAACCTTCAACAGGTCAGAATTACACCCAAAAATAGTATCTGGACTGCGTAGAGTAGTGGGCACTGGGCACCACAATAAAATATATAAAAAACCTTCAACAGGTCTGCATTACACTGCACATACGGCTGCTCCTCCATCCTCTCCATCATATACATGTTGGAGTTTCAGCGTGTGACAACCTCTTGTTTTTGATAATGTCAGGACAATCTCCTAACCAGAAGGTCTTTGCACCGCTGTAGACTTGTGTCCGCCGGAAACAGAGACACAACATACGCTTTAAACCGAAGATCGAGCATGGTGGCCAGAATGTATTCCTCTGACTTTAAAAGAGTGACCACCCTCGGATCCTGGCAAAGCGTACAAAGGGCTACATCCACAAGACCTACATGCTTGGTGTAATCGCAATGGTTTACCAGCTCCTCCCTCACTTTCTCCAGCTGCTTCTGCAACAGCCTGATCAGGGGAATGACCTGACTCAAGCTGGCAGTGTCGGAACTGACTTCTCGTGTGGCAAGTTCAAACGGCTGGAGAACCTTGCACAACACGGAAATCAGTCTCCACTGCGCTTGACTGAGGCGCATCCCCACTCCTTTGCCTATGTCGTAGGTGGCTGTGTAGGCCTGAATGGCCTTTTGCTGCTCCTCCATCCTCTGCAGAATATAGAGGGTGGAGTTCCAGCGCATCACAGCCTCTTGTTTGAGGTGATGGCAGGGCAGGTTCATGGTTTTTTGATGTGCCTCTAGTCTGCGGTAGGCACTGGCTGAATGCCGCAAGTGTCCAGCAATTTTGCGCGCCACCGCAAGCTTCTCCTGCACACCCCTGTCACTCTTGAGGTAATGCTGCACCACCAAATTAATGATGTGGGCAAAACATGGGACGTGCTGGAAATTGCCCATATTTAATGCCCGCACAATGTTACTGGCATTGTCTGACACCACAAATCCCCATGAGAGTCTAAGTGTGGTAAGCCACTGGGAGATAATTTCCCTCAGTTTCTCTAATATGTTGTCAGCGTTGTGCCTCTTATTAAAGCCTGTAATACACAATGTTGCCTGCCTTTGCACGAGCAGCCATTTTGTAGATGCTGCTACTGATGCAGCTGTTGCTGTTGCTGCGGAAGGGGATGCATCTACCCAGTGGGCTGTCACAGTCATATAGTCCTTCGTTTGCCCAGAACCACTTGTCCACATGTCCGTGGTTAAGTGGACAGTGGGTACAACCGCATTTTTTAGAGCACTGAGGACACTTGATCGTACTTCTCTGTACATTTTTGGTATCGCCTGCCTAGTGAAGTGGAATCTCGACGGGATTTGGTACCGGGGACACAATACCTCCATCAACCCTCTAAATCCCACTCCACCGATGGCGGACACCGGGCGCACGTCTAACACCAACATTGCAGTTACAGCCGCAGTTATACGCTTTGCAATAGGGTGACTACTATCGTATTTTGTGGTCATGGCAAACGACTGTTGGACGGTCAATTGTTTTGTGAAAGACTTAGCGGTCTTACGACTTCCCCTCTGAGAAGATGACCGACTAACAGCAGCAACAGCAGCAGTGGCAGTAGTAGGCGTACCGCTGCAGGATTCCTCGGATGAATCCCGTATTGAGGAGGACTCAGTCTGACTGCTGACTTGGGCTGCAGGACTGAATCTGATGGAGATTGTGGAGGAAGTTGACGAGGAGGGTGTTGCTGGTGTGTATCCAACTGGACCACGGGATTTAGGTGTCCCTGTACCGATGAGGGTCCTAGCCCCAGTTCCTGAACTAACCACTGAACTATGAAGGTTATTCAGGTGACGTATAAGGGAGGATGTTCCTAGGTGGGCAAGATCCTTACTCCTGCTTATTTGAGCTTTACATAAGCTACATATGGCCATACATTGGTTGTCCGGATAACTCCAGACCGGATCGGCAACGTTCGGGTGGGCTCGGATTCAGGAAATCCGAGTGCGCTCATCTCTAACAGAAACATAACAAAAAACTAAAAAAAATATGCACAATGTGTAATTTGTCTTTTCTTTTTCCTAATTCATTTTGTACAACCAATACAAAAAGTATTATATCTGGCGCAAAAGAGAATATATGAAAAAATAAGACTGCAGCTAAAAATAGTCCAGTGCAATTCTCAAGTTCCAATAGCCAAAAAGAATGACCCTCTGAATTTAAAAGGCTTTCTCGTATTTCTACCAGCACAAATACTGTTAACTCTAAATCCTTCAGTGGTTAATTTAAATATTATTGTACACCTTTCTTCAACAACAGTCATATAAAGCAATATGTCAAAATATAACAAATACAAACAATGAATCTTATCAGAACCAGAAGGGTGAGTATTCTTGAACCTTCATATCAAACTGATGAATCTTAGAAGACACAGAAATAACAACGACCTTTTTAGAGCAGAATAAAACGTCTACCCACCGCGGTTTTGTCGTTCCTAGTTCTGCCTCTCCCCGACTCCTTCACAGTTTTTCAGGAAGATTTTCGAAGCTCACTGTGACCTTTTGCCACCAGTAAAATCCCTTCTAATTCAGGTGTACGGTGTACACTGGAGAATTGATCTGAGACTCACACTGTTGTCTAGATTAATCAGTTCTGTTTTACTGAAACTGGTATACTAATATTTATACATAAAACCTGGCATACCCTCTTATGGTTACATACTATAATAATAGACAAAATCCTTTAAATTGTAGCTATGACCTGCAACCAATTGAACAAAGACATCTGTAAATCTTTCTCACTTAGAGCAGGACAGACAGCTTATCTTGCTTATCTTTACTGAAAGTGAGTTATATCCAAATTTTTGAAGCATAACCGCTCATCCTTTAAATCTGTTAATCTAATTGGAATTTCTTTACCTACGAAGGACTGTAGTTAGTCATTTTTAACTAATTGACTTCTACATTATCTATGAAAGCTATATATTGCTTAATTAAAAATATCATAATTTCCTTTACAGGGGGTAGTTGTCCTGACGTCCCTTCTAATGGGTGACTATGTGGGTCTGATGTTGCACTTGGGGGTGGCTGAGTAGGAGGCAAGTTTACAGCTGTATGTCCCTGGATGTCTTCTAACATCTCCTTTACCATTTGTTCTTGTTCTATTTGTCTACATGCCCTTACCCATGCTGATACTTGGTGTTCTTTATTATTCCTAGTAATCCATATACTATATTCTTTCTGAAAATCTGGCAATCCCGCCTTCCTAAAGATGATATAGATTTCTCTAACAGCCACAATACCTTCTCTTTCCTTAACTAGATCCGCAGGAGTGTATGATGTCTGTACCATCATACTTTTACTGCCCTGGGCCCCCATTACTGCAGTTATGGGAATACCGGCCCCTAGTGTGCCTGAGAAGTGACTGTTATTCTAATTTTATACACCTTTACAATTAAATCCTGTTATGGATTGCTTGATCAACTTGGGTACATACTTTACTGATATTTTATTAATTAATGGACATGTAGGTGGCCTTATCCTTCTAAAAAATGATCTTTCCCTACTTTATCCTCCAAATTTTTGCTCTCCATTATATGTAGCACAAGATACTGCTGAATGTGTGAACTTGGTAATATTGCAGTACCAATGGGCTTATACTGCAGGATTGGTTTTGCAAATTTCGTTGTAATTAATTTTTTTTTTAATTATTTTTTTGTATTTCTTTTTATAACTTTTTTAAAAAAAATTTAAACACTTGGGAATAATGGGGAAATAACTATGCCCTTAGAAGCACAGAGCACAGGACACAGCACCACTGGACTGAACAGGACACAGCACAGGACCCAGCAGCACCACTGAACTCAAAATTGACAGAGCACAGCACACAGCACCAATGGACTGATACTGCAGAATGTGTGAACTTTGTAATATTGCAGTACCACTGGACTTTTACTGCTGAATGTGTGAACTTGGTAATATTGCAGTACCAATGGGCTTATACTGCAGGATTGGTTTTGCAAATTTTGTTGTAGTTAATTTTTTTAAAATTATTTTTTTGTATTTTTTTTTATAACTTTTTTTTACATTTTTTAAACACTTGGAAAAAATGGGGAAATAAAGAACTATGCCCTTAGAAGCACAGAGCACAGGACACAGCACCACTGGACTGAACAGGACACAGCACAGGACCCAGCAGCACCACTGAACTCAAAATTGACAGAGCACAGCACACAGCACCACTGGACTGATACTGCAGAACACAGCACAGCACAGCACAGCACAGAACTAAACAGCACAGCACGAGATCTACTAGGACAGAGGACCACCTAACACACCCTCCCTCTACCCTGATCAATGCCCGAGTGAAGATGGCGGCGACTAGCGGGGAATTTATAGGATCCGAGTATCGCGAGATCCGACAGCAGGATTATGACTCCGAGCCTCGGTTTCAGGTTTTCATTTGGCGCCAATACCCGGAACTGTCTCAGATCCGACTCGGATCGGAAACATTCGGGTGGGCTCGGATTCACGAAATCCAAGTGCGCTCATCTCTAGTTGTGACCCCCTGCCTATTTCTTGGACCTTGCCTGTTTGTCTGTGACCCTGACCCTTTGGCTCGTATCTCGGACTCTGCTGTTTTGCCAGTGATCCTGACCTCTGGCAAGTTATCTGACCATTCTACCCTGCTAGTGACCCATGACCTCGGCTTACGTCCGATCATCCATTACCATCTCTGCTTGCCTCCTGGCCTGCCGCTGCGGTACTGTATAACGAACCTACACTACATTGGAGTGAAGTCCTGGGGGCATCCGAGTACCTGTGAGCGCATACAGCTCTACGGGAAAGGTGGCTGCTATAGGTGAAGACCTTCATCTATCAGTTCTGCAGGTTCGTTATTTGACCAAGCAGCCTAACAAAACTTCAACAAAATTTATTTAAAAAAAAAAACCCTTGGTGGTGGCATACTTGTATGGCAAAGCTAGTGTGTGGCATTGATAGGGAAGGAAGTAATCATTTTAGACAGACCAGGTGGTTGGTTTTAGCTAGCCCTTTGTCACATACTTGTCACGCAGCTTCAGGTGAGTGCTGTTCGTGACAACTACTAAGATGGAAACCCTACAATATCCTCTTGTAGTGATGTTGGTGGTCAGGGGCGGATGATCACTATTTCTTCCAAAGTTATTCCTACCAGGGTAGAATTATAACCAATCACAAAAAGAGTGAACTATTGCGCAAGCAATAATAAAAATAATTATTAACTGCGTGAAAAAAGAAAAATACTTATTAGGATATAATTCAATAAAAATAGAGGACAGGATCTCAAAAGGAGGTCCTGGTAATATTAAATAAAAATAAATTAAAATATAAAAGTGAATTGAATACTAAGTGAAAATAGGGGATATAGGGGGTATTCAATTGTTTCTTTTAACGTGCTAAAACAAAAAAAAACGAGCGCTCAAAAAAAACTTCATATTATACGGTAATTTTGCGCGCGTAAACAGTTAATACGGTACTTACTCGCTGCCAGCGGGCTGAATTTCAGCTCGCTGCTCAGGGAGCTGCGAGATGAAATTTAGCGAGTAATTACCGTATTAACGGTAATATTTTTAGAGCGCTCGTTTTTTTTTTGTTTTAGCGCGTTAAAAGAAACAATTGAATACCCCCCATAATATCCAATAAAGTAAAGAGATTAAGTCTAACCTAGTGATTAGAACAAAATTTATAAAGTTGCAATTTATACGAAAACCATATAGTTATTATATTCATTTAGACCATGAGGTATAACACTACCCATTTGAAAGATTTTCTTAGCTTCTTTCTTAAGGAGCTCTTTCTGGATATCTCCTCCCAATAGGCCCGAATTTACTTGTTCCATGGCAAATGCCGTGAGCATTCTGAGGTCACTGTTGTGGAAATTCATAAAGTGCCTCGCTACTGATGTCAATTGCCTAAAATGAGATTTGTCCCTAAGGGAATTTCTGATATTTCCAATGTGTTCTAAGACACGTTTCTTAAATGGTCTACTTATCATTCCAATATAATGCAATTCACAAGGACAGCATAAACAATAAATATAATTAGGTATATTACAATTAAGGAATTGATGGATCATCAATTCCTTATGGGCAGCAAGGTGGCTCAGTGGTTAGCACTTCTGCCTCACAGCACTGGGGTCATGAGTTCAAGTCCCAACCATGGCCTTATCTGTGTGGAGTCTGTATGTTCTCCCCGTGTTTGCGTGGGTTTCCTCCGGGTGCTCCGGTTTCCTCCCACACTCCAAAAAAAAAAACCATACTGGTAGGTTAATTGGCTGCTATCAAAATTGACCCTAGTCTTTCTCTCTGTCTGTCTGTCTGTATGTTAGGGAATTTAGACTGTAAGCTCCAATGGGGCAGGGACTGATGTGAATGAGCGCTTTGTACAGCGCTGCGGAATCAGTGGCGCTATATAAATGAATGGTGATGATGACCATCCATTTCAGTCTCATGTATCTCAGAAGTCAATCTCAAATTTAATATGTTAGTATTTAGGGATTCAGTCAACTCATAAAAATGGTTCTCTTCACCTTCCCAGAGGATAAAAATGTTGTCAATATAACGCAGCCACAAATTTATGTGACTCGTATATATTTCATTGGAATCATGGAACACAATTTCTTTCTCCCACCAACCCAGAAAGAGATTCGCGTATGTTTGGGGCGCCAGCCGTTCCCATCACAGTCCCTCTAATCTGAAGAAAAAAAACAAAATAATTTTTGGTAAGTACAAACTGTAATAACCTAATGATAAAATCATTCAAATTAGTTAATCTTCCTATTTGGTGAAAATAAGGTACTGCCATCTCAGGGGAGGAGAATGTAGAGATAAGGGAAAAGAGAGCGTGTTGGAGAGAGGTGGAAAATTGTTGATTAATAGAATAAAAATTTCTGTGGCTATGAGGAGATTTGGTAGAGTTAGACAGTAGAGAGGTTATAGCAGTGGGGTAGAGCCAAGTTTGGAAGCATCTTTGGAAGGAGGGTTATCAATGGGGATTTTGAAATCACCCAGGATGAGGGTGGGGATGTCTGAAGATAAGAAGTGAGGGAGCCATGCAGAGAAATCCTCAATAAATTGTTGGTGTGCTCCAGGGGGATGATAGATCACCGCAACACGTAAAGAGAATGGATTAAAAATGTGAGTAGCATGTATTTCAAAAGATGTGAATGTGAGTGATGGGAGATTTGGTAGAACTGTGAACGTGCACTGTGGGGAGAGAAGTAGTCCAACCCCACCTCCTTGTCTGTCTTCAGGTCTGGAGGTGTGGGTGAGTTGGAGGCCACCATGTGAAAGTGCTGCAGGTGAGGTAGTGTCTGATTTCATGAGCCATGTTTCAGTTATTGCCAGAAGGTTGAGGTTTTTTGAGAGGAAGAGATCATGTATGGAAGTAAGTTTGTTACAAACAGAACATGCATTCCAAAGGGCACATTTAAAGGACTTTGGAAGAGAGGGGAGGCAGGTAATGTGTTTGAGGTTTGCTATAGAGCAGTAGTTTCTGATGTATGTGTGTGTGAGGAGTGTGGGGGACCTGGATTAGGTGATATATCACCAGCTAATAGAAGCAGAGAGAGAGAAAGATAGGTAAGGGGATTGTAAGATGTGTGATCTTTTACTTTCTGGCGACAGGTGGAGGCTTTACTTGTTAGAGATAATAAATAGGACAACAGTTCATGGGTGTTAACTAGAGGTGAGTGGAGTAATGAAGGTGCAATGTGGACAAATGTTTGTGTTGGTGGAGGGGTGAAAGTTGACACAGTCCTAAAAATAATGCCATGAAATGAGACCAAGAAGAGCAATTTGTTAAATATTGTGATGAGAGTAAAAGCAAAAAAGTAAGTTTTTTTTTAAAGAATTACCTCTTTGCAGTGTTCCGTATAGATAGACAAGTATTTGCAGACATAGCTTATTCCTGGGAGTAATCCAATGTAGTCCAATGTTTGTCCAACTGTGTTGTCTAACTGTGCATTTTCATCCACTTTGTGAGAAAAGCCAGAAAATTCCATAGTTTTTTGTGTGTGTGTGATTTCAGTGAAACATCTGGTTTTAATAATGTGTCCAAATGTTAAACGATGAGATAGATACTTAAATAAGGTCTTTAATGTGTGTCAAATAGTGATTTTGTAGATGAAATGTATGTTAAAATATTTTTTGACAAATTGCACAATATTTTTGGCATGTAGTGTGAACCGAATCTCCGATCATAGAACACAATGTGTGTGTGTGTGTTTTAACTTTGAGAAGTCTTTGTTGTTTTGAATTAGAATAATTGTTATTTAAAATACGGCAACAAAACCTGTGTTATGTAAGCTTTATCAGAAAATAATTGCATTGAAAGGTAGTAGTTTGCTTTGAAAATAGCATCTGTGTAGTGGTTTACATAGTGAGATTTGTAACTGCGTTTGTTGATGTTTCACCGTTTAACAAAGATGTTTCTCCTCCCATCTCCCTCGTCCTATGGAATGAGGTGGATGTTTTATTCCCATGCCAAGTGGAGTTCATTATATGGAAATTTCCAGTGTTCTTAGCGTGAACATAACTTTGTACCACAGAACGGACAAATGACTGGACCCCGCCCTGCATCTCGATGCAGCTCTATTGATTACAGTCATAGATTGTGCAGCATTGATTTTTAATGCTAATAAGAATTATTCAGAATATTGTCTTTTGCTGTTACCAACAGGGGGGTTCAATCTTTTTAAAGTTTCATAGACAGTTCTAATTATTTGTTATATATATATATATATATATATATATATATATCATACCTCATCCCCTTCTGACCTCTCCATCACTGTCGACAACACCTCTATCTCCCATGTCCCCAACTTCGCTGCCTTGGTGTCATCCTCGACTCCTCTCTCTCCTTTGGCCCCCACATCCTCTCTCTTGCTAAATCCTGCTGCTTCCAGATGTGTAACATCGCTCGCATCCGACCCTTCTTCTCCCAAGATGCCACCAAATGCCTTATATACTCTCTGATCATCTCCCGCCTGGACTACTGCAACCTCCTCCTCACTGGCCTTCCCCACTCTCATCTCGATCCCCTTTGATCTGCTCTTAACGCTGCCGCTAGGCTTATTTTCCTTTCTCGCCGATCCTCTTCTGTCTCCCCCTCTACCTAGCCCTTCACTGGCTCCCATTCCCATTCAGAATCCTCTTTAAGCTCCTCACACTCACTTACAAGGCCCTCGCCAACTCCACTGCACCCTACATCTCCACCCCCTCTCAATTCATGCTCCATCCCGCCCTCTCCGTTCTGCCTCTGACTGTCGCCTCTCTTCCCCCCTTATAACCTCCTCCCACGCGTGTATCCAAGACTTTACATGCGCTGCCCCCCTCCACTGGAACAAGCTCCCTCCCTCCATCAGAACTTCCCCTAATTTGTCCAGTTTCAAACGGGCCCTAAAAACCCACCTTTTTCTTAAAGCCTTTCTGTCTCCCACTTAACTTCCTACCTTATCTTCTGCCTCCGTCCCCCTACTCTCCCTCTCTCCCCTGTGTCTCTCTGTCTGTCCATCCCTCCCCTTAGATTGTACGCTCCTCTGAGCAGGGCCATCTCTCCTCCTGTTTCCACCACTTCTAACTCTACTCTCCAGCTACTTAGCCCTCCTCCTCGAGGGTCCTCCACCCCACATCCACTCTCGCTCCCTCCTCCCCCCTGGGGGTCTTCCGCGCCCTCCTTCTTGGGCCCCGTCGTTCGCGGATCCTCCCTCCCCCTTCCCCGCCCTCTCTAACTGTGCATTGAGCTTACTGAGTTGCTGTGCTTACTGTTTACTGTACTGTGCTGTCTCCCATTGTATTGTAATTTGTTTGTCTCTGCACAGCGCTGCGGACGCCTTGTGGCGCCTTATAAATAAAAATTAATAATAATAATAATAAAATAATGTTTGCAGAATAATTTGCAATCTTTTGTACCCACAGGAGACCAGAAACCAGAATATGTGAATGATGTTCTGCTGTGAAGATACTAAACAATTATTGTGTTTTCTTTCAGAATTATCCAAGAAGGAGAAAATTCATTTATGTACTAAAAAGGTTAAACTGTTTGACACCTGGCCAGAGATAGTTAGATTTCCTAAAGGGTGGTCTGATATTTGAACACTCTACATCAGAATAATGAAAAAATAAATAAATAAATAAATACATAAATGAAGTACATTTATTTCTTGATATTTCACAATACTGTAGCCAGAGAATACTAGGATTTTCAGCCACAGCAGTATGCTAGATAAAGTTGAAAAACATTCCTGAATTCATTGAGGCATTTGAAGAGATTACAAAAACTCTAGCCTTTACCCTGGCATTAGGCATCTACAATTATAAGAAAGGTTTTCTATTGTACTGATGATAACACTGTTTTAGGATATTTAAAAGATAATTAGTGTACAATTAGATAGGTCGCAAAAGCATTAACTTCATATTTAAGGTTTAGAGCCATAGCAGCTATTATTGTGGAAAAGACACAGGATATTGTGTTGCAGCGTGGGTTACATTTGTTTGTCCCTCGTGTTGTCACACAACTCCTGAATAATGCACAGACTAGACATGTCTGTAGCAAGGTTTATACAATGGGAAATTAAAATGAATTGAAATTGCATTAATTCTTCTAACATTACAATATGCAAATGTCAGAATCTCAATTTTGCTTCATCATTGCCATTAGAAACCCCACATGACAAGGAAGACAATGAGCATTATTGAATTAAGCAAATGTGTAAGGTATTCTGTATTACCAGACATTTCAGAGACTGCACTAAAGAATTTAGATTAAAGTTTCTTTACTGATGAAAATGTTTAATAGATAAACGCATGATAGCTCAATAGTGACAGTGACAGGATGTGCAATCACTATACATAATGAGATAATTGAAGTTAGGTCATTAGGCTTGCACTTAATTCACGTAGAATTTACAGCACTCATCAGAGCATGTCAGCTAGGTAAAGGAAAATGAGTAAACATTTACACAGATTCACGCTACGCGTAGTAACTAAACGCCATAGTTTATGATTTTGGAATTATTTGAAACTATAGGGGGTTACCTAACATCAACAGGAACACCTGTATCATATGCACAAACAGTCAAACAACTGATAGATGCTATACAGTTGCCAAAAGGGGTTGCAGTCATTAATGCCAGGCGCATACCAAACAGACAGATAAAGTCATACTAGTCTAAAGTCTTACTAGAGAATAAACTAGTAAAAAAGTGGAAGTTGCTCAATCAATTTCTAGGGTATAGCAGGTGCTTGAAAGGGAGGGGTTATCCTGAAAGGAACAAACACACCGAGAGATCTCCCAGTACACTGCTATAGCCAGTAACAGATCTGCCAGAAAACAAACTAGCAGGCTCAGCAGCTCGAGAAGCAGCTTTAAAAAGGCAGCCACATACCCAATTGATGATTCTTCATGATATCACATTTGAGAACTTATGACAATGTCAGGAAAAGGCTACATTGAATAAAATTAATACATGGAAATTGAAACAATGTTATGAAACAAAGGATGAAATGTGGGTAGATATAGAAAATAAACAAGTAGCATTAAAAATGTTGCTGCTAGCTTTGCAGAAAGTGCTCATGGGTTAGTCTACATGGGAGCAGATAACAAGATTAGAATTGTTATATATTGTTGGAATGCCCAAGAAAATACTACAGTTGCTAAGTTTAAATGTGAAATATGTATAATTTGTCTTAAGAACAATGAAGGAAAGATAGTACCTACTAAGGTCAGACAGTTGCCTAATATAACCTTTTCAGAGGGTGCAAATTAGTTTATTGATTTTATTTAATTAAGAGGAAAAAAAGTTAAGGGGGTTACTGTATGTGTTAGTTGGTATTGATACGTGTTGGTAGAATGAGGCCTAGTTAACTGCCTCAGACATAGTGAAACTTAATTGCTAATAAGATTTTGCCAGAATTTGTATGTAGATGTAGTTTACCCAGAGAGTGAACTCATTTCAGAGAAAAAGTGTTTCAAAGAATGAGTAATATTATGGGAATATATTCAAAACATTATACACTATATCATTCTCAAACTTCAGAGAAAGTTGAAATAATAAATGGAGTAATTAAATAATAACTAAGCTTACTAAAGAAACAGGAATGGCACTTCTTTAGTTTATCATGGTATTAGAATCTTCTAAACCTCTTCTCAATCTCTCTCTTAATATGAACTGTTATTGGACTTCAGCCAAGATACGTTATTAATCCACAGACTTGAAGCTGCATTGTGATCTAACTGCTCAATATGTCATACAGTTGTCTAAACAGTTTCAGAAGCTTCAGAAGGCCCAAAAGAACACTTAAAAAAGGACATTTAAACAGAAGCAGCTATTGGGCCTGCATACAGAAGAGACAACCTAGAGCAGGGGTGTCCAACCTTTTAGCTTCCCTGGGCCGCATTGGAAGGCGAGAAATTGTTTTCGGCCGCACATAAAATACACTAACACTAATGATAGCTGATCATCCAAAAAAACCATAGAAAACGTTGCTAATGCTCCTTGTTGTTGCTCAGTGCTTCAATGACATGCTAATGGCTGCTGTCAAACATCAAGTGATATTGTTACAACATTTTATGAAGAGCTTCCATACAGCAGTCATTAAGACAGGAAGATAAGGTCCGTGATGATCCAGGACCAGGTGAGTTTATGCACTAGTCAGCGTCCCTTGAAATAATAAAAAAAAATCAAAAAAAAAAATCCTTAACTTACCTTTTAATTGACTTGTTCTCTGATCCTCTTCTCTTGTTTTTTCCGTTTCACGGCTGCTGATAGTTCGCGCGGGTGACTCCTATGTGCTGTGTTCCGCAATGGATGTCGGACATGATGATGTCACGCCCGACATTCACTGCGAGCGCCGTACGGAGGAGGAGACCAGGGAGGGACCGTGTGACCACAAGGTAAGTATTTTCTTATCTTTTTCTTTTTTGCAGGATTTTCTTTTCATTAACAGCGCTGCCCCCTTGCCACAACCAAAACTCCTGCTGGGCCACATTTACAAGCATGCTGGGCCGCATGCGGCCCGCGGGTTGGACCTAGAGACTATGTTATGGTAAGAAATTTCTTACACTCTGGTTCCCTTACAGATCGATGGGATGGTCCTACTAAAGTCAAGTTCTATAATGACTCATACTGTCGTTAAGGTTGCAGAGGAAGACACTTGGATCCAGAGTTCCCATTGCAAACAGGTCAAAGACCCAAACTTAAAGGAACCAAAGGACTCAGAACTGAACACAGATAAGGAGACTGAGTTATGTTTAAAATAAATCTTCAATCAAGATGGAAGTGATGATGTATAATCAGCTACAAGATTATCGACTTATGACGCAAAGAAAATTCAACCTTGTTGCCTGCCTTATAGGAACAACAATATTTGAAGCCTGAACACGTTATTTATATATTTTGGAAAGGAATTGAGGAGAAGTTGGTAAGGTGATAGGCCATCTGAAATATTAGATGAGGATGATTTTAATAAGACCATTTATGCTTCTTTTCTAAACAGGAAAGCCAAAGAATTCAGAAATTGTAAAGAATTACCACCTATTCCAAAATGTATTTGTGAGTATTGTGGTACTCCACCAAAAGAAAGGTGTTTAATATGGTGGTCTGATAATAATGAATATAGTTAGAGAGAATATCTAGCTGACCAATTGCATGTTATGCTAAGTGAAATGTTAGAAGTTACAAATTGTTGGATGTGTACTAAAACTCCTTTATTAAGTAAAAATATGCCAATGTTACCATTTCCAGTACCTTATGAAGAATGACACATATTATTCCTGATATAAAATGTCAAGAACAAAATTGAGATCTTACCGATTATGGTCGAATTGTTGAAAATATATATTACTTGACTAAGTCTCTGGTTATAGTTTTAGCACCACATATAACTGAATACATTTCTTTTTTGTTTAATAAAACAATAAATGAGGTTAAAATGATAACACCTCAGATAAAGGACAGCATCAGGTATATATATTGCTGCCGTAAAACAATAAGTACTTAAATTTGTTAGAGTTAGCAAGAATAAGTGTAATACAGTGGTTACAGTGCTTATAACATATGTGCCAGAATGTAAAGAACCGTGTATGTTTGATGTAGACAGAAATTTAGAAAATTACATAAAATAAGGAAGCTTTATTAAAGATAGAACTTCAAACAGATGTAACTAAGTTTGAAAGGTATAACACCAAATCACTAAAGAGTAAAATATGTACACAATGCAAATTGGATTTGTATAATCGAAATTTTTAAGCATATACTACCAGAACCAGACTCAGACGAAGAGAACACAATATCAGATACAAAAATGGGTATGATAATCTCAAATATGGTGTTAGAATGTTGTGGTTCATTTCTTTTACCAGGAAACATTTATTATATACATATATGGAAAATATGCATTTAAATGGTTATTAAGTAATTATGAATTATGTTGTTTAGAAAGAGTGGTTCCTCAGTTTTATACAGTGTTGTACAATGAGATGAAAGAGATATTATTAATAAAAATATGTTCTACTCAGTAATAAGTCAGTAAGACATAAAGTGGGTATAAATATTGCTAATATATTTACTTATGGAAATTATGAATTTATGACTAATCAATATGAAATTGAATGTTTGTCAGGTTTTAATTGATAATGTGACTGAAATTTATCATGATACTGTCGAAGTAATAATTATCAAAAACCCTATATTACCAATTAGTTCAATAGAATGAACAAATGAACTTGAATTTTGTTTCTGTTTGTCTTTAAGAGAATGTGTTGCTCAATACAGAATTGCATAACAAGAGACCTAATTTTAGTAATTTTCTATTACTGCACAATTCATGAGCAAAACAGATTCGATAATGGTCATATGATTGTCTTTCACAATCATTGCCGGATATGTCCATATAACTGACCATCCAATAGAACATGTTATTTTAATGATAGAGTGCCAGCAGTGATGTAAGCTGGAAAGGTGTGTTTTAAAGTAAGAAGGAGTTTCATATCCTATTAAATAATAAGTTAATCAAATATAGGGGGTCAATTGGCATTTGAGACCCTGGGGATATGTCTGCTTTGTCCAGTATAGCTGTATCTATGTATAATACCTTTTTAATAAATTATAGAAATATTATATTTTGGAAACCTGCTCATCTCAGTTATTACTTAAAGAGACGGAAAGAAAATAACTTATACAATACCTTTCATTATGTTGGACTTGAATTACAGGGATTTAAATATGAACTTTTACAACATTGAGTAGTTTTGGACTATTTAACGGCTTAACCAGGAGGATAGAAGTTTAATCCTTGAGACTGAACTTGGAGTTAATTGTTTATTACCCAATCAACGACACTTCCGATCCAGAAGCTATAATTACACGTTATATAAACAACTCCTATAATATGAAGAAGGATTTTGATGACAAAATTATTATAAAGACTTTTAAAATGATTCATCATGGACATGTTTAAATCCAAGCATATGGTTCTTTGGACTTGAAAAGTGGCTATCTAAGCTAATGTATATTTACATGAAATTTATTGTGATAATAATTATGGCAATATTGTTTCTGTATACTTGTTTAAAGTATGGATTGTATTGTATACAAATATTTGCGAGAGTCAAATCAATCCGAGAACATCAGTGCAGACAGAAATATATACTCCTATTCATAAATTATAGTCACATGAAAAAGTACCTTTCTATGTGTATATAAAGGGTGGAAACTGTCGAAGTAATTGTTAACAAAAATCCTATATTACCAATTAGTTCAATAGAATGAATTTTGTTTCTGTGCTTTAAGAGAACGGAAAAACACATGTTGCACAATGCACATATTACATAACAAGAGACATACACACAACATTTTTTCCCCCAGCAAACTGCTATAGCCAGCAACAGATCTGCCATTTCTACTGTAGATAAAAATGCAAAAGTCTTTGTTGCACACATTTGCAAATGTATGTTTAAGCCATCCTGCCACGCCAAGGCGCTTTTGCTGTTTGGAGGCTTCTGGGGTACCTCTTTGGTAAGTTGGCTCTCAATTTAAAAACACATATGTATGGCCCAAATATATGGGACTCTCATTGTTTAGAGTAGGACCATCCTATTAGCAAAAGCGCCTTGGCGTGGCAGGATGGCTTAAACATACATTTGCAAATGTGTGCAACAAAGACTTTTGCATTTTTATCTACAGTAGAAATGGCAGATCTGTTGCTGGCTATAGCAGTGTGCTGGGGGAAAAAATGTTGTGTGTATGTTCCTTGCAGGATAACCCCACCCTTTCAAGCACCTCTTATGGCCTATAAATTGATTTGAGCAGCTTCCACTTTTGTATTTGTCTGAGAGGCATGTTGGTGTCAGTAGCTGAGAGGGGGTACTGGCACTGAATTGCTGTTTGGAGGCTTCTGGGGTACCTCTTTGGTAAGTTGGCTCTCAATTTAAAAACACATATGTATGGCCCAAATATATGGGACTCTCATTGTTTAGAGTAGGACCATCCTATTAGCAAAAGCGCCTTGGCGTGGCAGGATGGCTTAAACATACATTTGCAAATGTGTGCAACAAAGACTTTTGCATTTTTATCTACAGTAGAAATGGCAGATCTGTTGCTGGCTATAGCAGTGTGCTGGGGGAAAAAATGTTGTGTGTATGTTCCTTGCAGGATAACCCCACCCTTTCAAGCACCTCTTATGGCCTATAAATTGATTTGAGCAGCTTCCACTTTTGTATTTGTCTGAGAGGCATGTTGGTGTCAGTAGCTGAGAGGGGGTACTGGCACTGAATTGCTGTTTGGAGGCTTCTGGGGTACCTCTTTGGTAAGTTGGCTCTCAATTTAAAAACACATATGTATGGCCCAAATATATGGGACTCTCATTGTTTAGAGTAGGACCATCCTATTTGCAAAAGCGCCTTGGCGTGGCAGGATGGCTTAAACATACATTTGCAAATGTGTGCAACAAAGACTTTTGCATTTTTATCTACAGTAGAAATGGCAGATCTGTTGCTGGCTATAGCAGTGTGCTGGGGGAAAAAATGTTGTGTGTATGTTCCTTGCAGGATAACCCCACCCTTTCAAGCACCTCTTATGGCCTATAAATTGATTTGAGCAGCTTCCACTTTTGTATTTGTCTGAGAGGCATGTTGGTGTCAGTAGCTGAGAGGGGGTACTGGCACTGAATTGATGTTTGGAGGCTTCTGGGGTACCTCTTTGGTAAGTTGGCTCTCAATTTAAAAACACATATGTATGGCCCAAATATATGGGACTCTCATTGTTTAGAGTAGGACCATCCTATTAGCAAAAGCGCCTTGGCGTGGCAGGATGGCTTAAACATACATTTGCAAATGTGTGCAACAAAGACTTTTGCATTTTTATCTACAGTAGAAATGGCAGATCTGTTGCTGGCTATAGCAGTGTGCTGGGGGAAAAAATGTTGTGTGTATGTTCCTTGCAGGATAACCCCACCCTTTCAAGCACCTCTTATGGCCTATAAATTGATTTGAGCAGCTTCCACTTTTGTATTTGTCTGAGAGGCATGTTGGTGTCAGTAGCTGAGAGGGGGTACTGGCACTGAATTGCTGTTTGGAGGCTTCTGGGGTACCTCTTTGGTAAGTTGGCTCTCAATTTAAAAACACATATGTATGGCCCAAATATATGGGACTCTCATTGTTTAGAGTAGGACCATCCTGTTAGCAAAAGCACCTTGGCGTGGCAGGATGGCTTAAACATACATTTGCAAATGTGTGCAACAAAGACTTTTGCATTTTTATCTACAATAGAAATGGCAGATCTGTTGCTGGCTATAGCAGTGTGCTGGGGGAAAAAATGTTGTGTGTATGTTCCTTGCAGGATAACCCCACCCTTTCAAGCACCTCTTATGGCCTATAAATTGATTTGAACAGCTTCCACTTTTGTATTTGTCTGAGAGGCATGTTGGTGTCAGTAGCTGAGAGGGGGTACTGGCACTGAATTGCTGTTTGGAGGCTTCTGGGGTACCTCTTTGGTAAGTTGGCTCTCAATTTAAAAACACATATGTATGGCCCAAATATATGGGACTCTCATTGTTTAGAGTAGGACCATCCTATTAGCAAAAGCGCCTTGGCGTGGCAGGATGGCTTAAACATACATTTGCAAATGTGTGCAACAAAGACTTTTGCATTTTTATCTACAGTAGAAATGGCAGATCTGTTGCTGGCTATAGCAGTGTGCTGGGGGAAAAAATGTTGTGTGTATGTTCCTTGCAGGATAACCCCACCCTTTTAAGCACCTCTTATGGACTATAAATTGATTTGAGCAGCTTCCACTTTTGTATTTGTCTGAGAGGCATGTTGGTGTCAGTAGCTGAGAGGGGGTACTGGCACTGAATTGCTGTTTGGAGGCTTCTGGGGTACCTCTTTGGTAAGTTGGCTCTCAATTTAAAAACACATATGTATGGCCCAAATATATGGGACTCTCATTGTTTAGAGTAGGACCATCCTATTAGCAAAAGCGCCTTGGCGTGGAAGGATGGCTTAAACATACATTTGCAAATGTGTGCAACAAAGACTTTTGCATTTTTATCTACAGTAGAAATGGCAGATCTGTTGCTGGCTATAGCAGTGTGCTGGGGGAAAAAATGTTGTGTGTATGTTCCTTGCAGGATAACCCCACCCTTTCAAGCACCTCTTATGGCCTATAAATTGATTTGAGCAGCTTCCACTTTTGTATTTGTCTGAGAGGCATGTTGGTGTCAGTAGCTGAGAGGGGGTACTGGCACTGAATTGCTGTTTGGAGGCTTCTGGGGTACCTCTTTGGTAAGTTGGCTCTCAATTTCTCAATTTAAAAACACATATGTATGGCCCAAATATATGGGACTCTCATTGTTTAGAGTAGGACCATCCTATTAGCAAAAGCGCCTTGGCGTGGCAGGATGGCTTAAACATACATTTACAAATGTGTGCAACAAAGACTTTTGCATTTTTATCTACAGTAGAAATGGCAGATCTGTTGCTGGCTATAGCAGTGTGCTGGGGGAAAAAATGTTGTGTGTATGTTCCTTGCAGGATAACCCCACCCTTTCAAGCACCTCTTATGGCCTATAAATTGATTTGAGCAGCTTCCACTTTTGTATTTGTCTGAGAGGCATGTTGGTGTCAGTAGCTGAGAGGGGGTACTGGCACTGAATTGCTGTTTGGAGGCTTCTGGGGTACCTCTTTGGTAAGTTGGCTCTCAATTTAAAAACACATATGTATGGCCCAAATATATGGGACTCTCATTGTTTAGAGTAGGACCATCCTATTAGCAAAAGCGCCTTGGCGTGGCAGGATGGCTTAAACATACATTTGCAAATGTGTGCAACAAAGACTTTTGCATTTTTATCTACAGTAGAAATGGCAGATCTGTTGCTGGCTATAACAGTGTGCTGGGGGAAAAAATGTTGTGTGTATGTTCCTTGCAGGATAACCCCACCCTTTCAAGCACCTCTTATGGCCTATAAATTGATTTGAGCAGCTTCCACTTTTGTATTTGTCTGAGAGGCATGTTGGTGTCAGTAGCTGAGAGGGGGTACTGGCACTGAATTGCTGTTTGGAGGCTTCTGGGGTACCTCTTTGGTAAGTTGGCTCTCAATTTAAAAACACATATGTATGGCCCAAATATATGGGACTCTCATTGTTTAGAGTAGGACCATCCTATTAGCAAAAGCGCCTTGGCGTGGCAGGATGGCTTAAACATACATTTTCAAATGTGTGCAACAAAGACTTTTGCATTTTTATCTACAGTAGAAATGGCAGATCTGTTGCTGGCTATAGCAGTGTGCTGGGGGAAAAAATGTTGTGTGTATGTTCCTTGCAGGATAACCCCACCCTTTCAAGCACCTCTTATGGCCTATAAATTGATTTGAGCAGCTTCCACTTTTGTATAACAAGAGACATGTTTTTAGAAATGTCCATTATTGCACAATATCGCCGGATATGGCCAAAGAAATATTGGCATCTTAAAAGGTCAATATTTAATGTTAAAAAGAACATGTCATTTTAATTATAGAGGCTTAGATTGCCAGCAGTGATGTAAGCTGGGAAGGTGTGTTTTAAACTAAGGAGTAACATATCCTATAAAAGAATGAGTTAATTAAATGTAGAGTGTCAATTGGCATTTGAGACCCTGGGCATATGTCTGCTTTATCCAGTATGGCGGTATCTATGTATAATATCATTTTAATAATAAACTGTAGAAATATTATGGAAACCTGCTCATCTCATTTATTATTTAAAGAGAAGAAAAGAGAAAATCTTATACACCATTTAAAGCACTAACAATACACAGAGTACATTTTACTCATATTTATGTCTATTTACTCATATTCACAATGTTAGCAGAGCCCTATTAAAGGGCTCATATATACTTTGCTATTTTTCAATCCAAACAGGGAGAGAAATCCTTGGTGTGTGTGTCTGCGTAATCAGTCTGATCCCAAAAGACAGTTTTGTCTTTAGAAGGTAATTACAAAACTTCTGTGGGATGGGCTGATGTATCTGATTGGAAGCCAATTCTATTGATATGTAAATGTACTGAGCCTCACACTTCGCTTCAGACAAAAGCTATGTACTTTGAATATCTCCCTGTCTATTGAGTAGAAATGCTGTTCTCAATCGTATAACGATTGGTAAATTCGTCTTGCAGATCTGGTTGCACCCAGCCAGAAAAGCTAATAATGGCTTTACCGAGTAAACATTGGCCATGATCCGCTCATAATTTAGGTGTCGCCAAAGCCGTACCCACTAAACAACTGTCAAAGGCGTGTATATACAGAATTTACATATTGGAGTACCTCTATGGATTACCTAGTATACTTAATCTACAAGAGACAAGCAACTTGAACTATCCATATAACATAAAATATTGCATCAGCCCAAAGTAACTATCGGCGTATAATACAATTTGCGCCTTTTTCCGCTATTTTCGTTACTTCGAATAATACGCACCCGTGACATCTCCGATGTACTTTAGAGGCATCTTTCTACACAATCTTCAAAACAATCACCTGCTACCACCACAATACAGGACAGGGTGTCCCAGCTTTCACGCTTATGCGTTCCTGCTAAGAATCTGTGAGCGCTACTCCTGCGATTCTTTTGTTTGACAGGGTTCTATAATACCCAGATATCACACACCCCTTGACAAAAACTGCCAAGTACCCAAGAGTAACCATCATAATCTAGATTCGCTGTAATTAATTATATATCTTCCAGGCCTCAAGTAAAACAATGTTATCTGTCCAAACCTCTTTCTAGAGAAAGCGTACGCTAATTACACATAAGTATCACCTCCTTTGTGTACCTATGCTATTCGTCCCCGCCCCTCTACGAGTTAGATTAACAATATAACAATTTTTACTACTATTTCCTAGTATATTACAATTAAAACAGTCAGGGCTCTGGCTCGCCATTGTGAAAGGACCCATATTTACACCATAATTGCGCACGCTCTCTTCTTCTATTTCTGGATACTCTCGTTATCTTACCATATGCATTTACGCTTTCCCACATATGTCACGCCTACTTCAGACCTTTAAACCTGATTTACTGCATCACACAAATTTTTATATATAATATCTCCTATATCAAGACCTTATAAATTCATAACCACAACACAGATATATATGTATGAAATAGAATCTTTACTTGTACAATAATGTAATATAATTTCGATAACCTAATCTTACACAAGGTACATATAATAGATGGCATTCTGTGTGTAGGTACAATAACTTATTAATTTCTTGTTAATTATGCATACGTATGTGCATGTGTCTGTGTGTATGTATCTCAGACCATAATGAAACTTCTTACAATGTAGTAACCATCCATAATGGCTGACTTGCCATGCTTTGTTACAAACTCATGTTGGCTCACAAGGCCTCACTTACTAACAATGTAATGTCAGGACAGACCCATAACTCATTACAACCAGTATTAGCCAGTCCACCACAAATAGCTATCTATTCAGCAGTTATCACACAATGTTTACTAACATTTCTTGTCTAACAGGGGGGGAGATCTCTACAAAACTTCCCAGCAACATCCAAAGAAGTCTTTTCATCTTATCACATATCTGTTTAACTAGTAGCAATTACACACATGGAGGGAGGGGATGAGAGCACACACCCGCCAGACAAGTTACCAAATACAGTCAGTATTAAAATCAACAACCAGAACTTCAATATATATTTATACAATATGAATCTTTATCTGGTAGATATTCACAGAGAAGCCACACTATTGCTACATCAAATGCAATACTATTCAAATATGAAGTCTATTGTATTGATACAATCAAACTCATTACTTATTTCAAACCCTTAAACGGCATCACTTCTTTAGCAAACTAACATTTAATACAATGACAACATCTAATTCTATGACTATCCCATGCAACTTCACTTTCTATGCTTACAGTGTTACCTTAAACAAAACCCTTCTTAACAGCTACGCCACATGGTCTGTGACTCTATAACAAAGCTTACAACACAGCCTATTGTAGCTCCTATAGTCTATAGATCACTAACAATACACAGAGTACATTTTACTCATATTTACAATGTCAGCAGAGCCCTATTAAAGGGCTCATATATACTTTACTATTTTTCAGTCCGAACAGGGAGATAATCCTTGGTGTGTGTGTCTGCGTAATCAGTCTGATGCTTATAACTTATAATTCTACTATCACGAATCAATGTAAAAATACAGCTAAGGAGCCATGAATAAGGTGAGCAACATACAAGTTTATTGCTGAAGAGACTGAACAGATTATGTAATAATGGTCTTGTAGAAATTACCAGGTATACACAGTTGCAGGTAAATAGGAGGTGTGGAAAGATTCCAGGCAGCAAGTACAGGGAGATGCACAGGAAAGTACCAGGTTCACAGATGAAAACAGGTCAGCAGAATGTATGTTGAGATCCCAATGCAGCATAATCACAGGAGCAAAGCAGGAGATAGAAACCACAGGGTGTAACATCAATAACCAGCCATGTGTGCTGGGAGTGACAGGTATATATAAGGGAAATGAGAACACACCCAGGTGCATGGGATAATTGGAGAATGGGTTAACCCCTAATTCAACATGAAAGGCACAATAGCAGCACCTCTGGTAAACAGAGGTACTGCTGCAATAATAATAAGGACAAAAGACAGGAGCTGCCAGGCAAAGCAGCATGTAATGCATAAGCTACAGGCAGATTACAATTACAATTACACATAAACACTACTATATTTCGACATAAATAACTATGTGTTGCAACTACAATTAATGTGTACTATTTACAAATGTGAGTGTTCGTGCAAATGTATATAAAAGTGTAAAAACTGTTTATTGCCGCATGTTGCGGCTGGATACGCCCTTCCATGCCGTAGCGTGCTCTATGCATCTTTTCAGACAAAGACAATCAAGTTTGCTCGATATTAATTTAAATCACTTTATCCAATTTGCTGACTTCGACACCAGGTGTAGATTACTTGAGGGCTATGTCATTTGGGTTCAGAGATCAGTACATTAAGGGGAAAATTTAGGTAGGAACTCAGTTTTAGTCCGTAAAGTAGCATCTCTTATCGCCGCTAATCTCACCGATAAGGGATGTATTTTTTTATACTAATCATACCGGGACAGCCCTCTGGTCAGAGACTTTCCCAGCGAAGACAATTCCAATGAGAAAGCAAAAGTTTTCTCATTCTGTCCCCAGCTGACCTAACTGAGCATACATCAATAACTTGACAAGGGGAGGGATGAGAAAAGAACCCTCTACCGATCGCATTTGCAGTGCCCATAGACTTCAGCTGCTGATGCCATCTGTAGATAAACTTTTTGGAGCTTGATAAATTGACTCCAGTTTGCAGTCCTCATAGAAAATGATAGGACACTGAGCGTTAATTTGGTTAAAGCTGGAGATATCAAAGATCACCTATGTTAAAATAGCAATGCTGAAACAGCCATTTCTGAATGAGTTAAGGAATATATATATATCCTTGATCAATAGACTTCATGGATGTCAACTGTAAATTAATTTAGAGTGAGCAAAAATGCATCTCATTGCAAGGAAGTCTATCCTTAATTTAACCAATGCTTCTAACATAACATTAAGCAAGGCTGTTCTTCATCAACATTTCAGTCTATAGTTTTAAAAAGAGCCCTGTTAATAGCAAGTCAGAAATCAAGTAATTATTAATGTGTAATGATATATACTTACATTTCTTTTCTCCCTGATGTCTTTGCCAAGAGCTCAATCAACCCCCTAGTCTGCACAATGGAAGAGCATGCCCTCTACTGGCTGAGTGGAGTAGTGATTACTCAGTACTATTGCAAATACATAATGCATTTGTCGGCTTTGCTTTCAATTGTCTGTATATGCGAGGGGGCAGCATAAAGCCTGATGTACACATGTTTTTGCTGTTTTATACAACCTTGGACAATTTGGCCTTAGGAGCCTAAGGTATTATGATTATGATTGGTATCATATGAACATTCTTTTTTTAAATCCCAGGCCTGCAGCTCTTATATCACCACGTTGGACAACCGTGAAGCAGTGTGGATATGCTCTTACCCTGAGTTACCAGCAGGTGGCACTGTTTATTACATTATGTTGTTGTTCTGTTGCATTATATACATGGCTTATTTACTAAATCTTGTGTAAAACTACAAAGAATAACATCTCCTTATGCATAGAATTTGCATAACCATAAATGAGATGTAATAGCAGTTTACAGCCTTAAAGAGGAAATAATACTCTATGGATTCCTAGGTTGTCCCTAAACTTTTTCATGCATTATTCTGTACAGATAATTTTTTTTCTATGCATGTTTGCATTTAGGAAGCTGACATAGTTTGAAGTTTGCTCTGAAAAGCAATTTTTTTTCCATTAAATGTTATTCATTGCAGCAGTGCCCCGAGTGGTATGTTTTCTTGTTGCCATTGCAATTATTTGACTCAATTTGTTGGGATTATTGTCGTACAAGTTAATTCATAAAACCACATTTACTCATTATAACATTTGTCAATTCATTATCTAGCTTCCCTTTAGGGATCTTTGCTTCTCATATGTTTTAGGTTTTGAGGTGCTACCATCCAGCTAAAATATACATAAATAAAAAAGTGAACAAAAAGCTGGATCTAATTGTGGTGCACTATGTGGTTTATGTATTACATATATTTTTCTTATACATTGAACCACAACATTGATTAAAACATAACTTTTATTGTTTAATAAACTATTGTTTTCTGGAAAAGCATCGAAATATAAACTGAAAAAGTGCAATAAAGTGATTTAAAAATCACTTTATTGTGTATGGTTATTTATCTATTAATTATATAGAAGGTGGTGTTTATGGATTCATGTACCTACTTTCTACACTAGAATACCTGGTTGGTCTCTAGGCAAAAGAGAGAAGAAAGCTTACCAAAGAAACGCACGTTGGCTTTAGTGCTGTGTATGTTAATAACTATTTAAATGTAACATGATTTAATTTAGAGGAATACCTTTATGATAGCTACCTAATCTATTACTGTGCAATTCCAAGCTACATTCTGAAAGGTAGTTAGCAATTCACCTGTCACTGCAATCAACTTATTTGGCTGAATTTTATAACCAGCCTACATACTCATATATTGGGGACTGAGTGCTAGATACCAAGAATAGCAATTGTTTGATGGAAGGGGACATTTTTAATCCCCTAGGGACAATATAGATAAAACAGAGATTTTGCCACTAACAAATTACCATAAAAATAAGTGACACTCTAAAATGTATATGGAAATAGCTATCTTGAGTTTTTATTGGAGTACTATAGCTTTATAAAATATTAAGAAACAAACCAGGTATTCTATTGTAGAAAGTGGGGAAAGTTGGGACATAAATCCATAATTACTGCCTTCTATATAATTAATAGATAAATAACTATACACAGGACTTTTGAAATCACTTTATTGCACTTTTTCACTTTATACTTCAATGCTTTTTTTTTAGAATTCAATATTTTATTCAACAATAAAAGTTATGTTTTAATCAATTTTGTGGTTTAATGTATAAGGAAAATATATGTAATACATAAATCACATAGTGCACTACAAATAGATCCAGCACTTTATTCTCTTTTTGAGTTATTTAATTAAATGAGAAAAATCCTATGAACATGTATATAATCATATATGTGTGTTCCAGTTACAAGAAAAACTACCAAATCAGTTTGTGATTTGGTATATGATCTTATTTCCAAACAAATAGTGCCCCTCTCACAGCGTATATATATATATATATATATATATATATATATATATATATATATACATAAAATATGAGAAGAAAAAGAGCTCTCTGGAGGTCATTTATGAAGTGTAAATTGCAATATTACTGTTCGTACCAGTACCAGTAATGCTCATTAAGTTTCCAGCAATACCAGTAAAATTCCAGCAGTACCAGTAATGGCAGAAAGATTCCAGGAGTACCAGTAATGCTCAATAAAATGTCAGCAGTACCAGTAAAGTGCTGGCAGTATTAGTATTGCTCAGTAAGATTTCAGGAGTAACACTAATGCTCAGTAGAATTACAGCAGTACCAGTAATACTCTGTAGCCAGCAGTGCCTGTAATGTTCAGTAAGATTCCAGGAGTACCAATAAAGCTCAATACAGTTTAAAAACAGAAATTTGATGAACAAAATGCATGGGGTGCCCCCCTAATTATATTAACCCTAGTGCTGCCATCCTAGTGCTGTTTGCAGCAAAATCAGGGGAGAAAAAGAATGGGATCAGCCTGATTTCAAGAAAACCAGCACTAGGCAAGCCAACCAGGGCTGGTGGCACTATAGCAGCGGTACCTGCAGCATGTGGTCCCCCTGGCATAATAGCAAAACAACCCCAGGCTGTTCAGAAGAAGGCTGAATTCCCCAGGGAGTGTGGTCCACAAAAAAATGTGCGGACTTCCTCTAAGAATACCCAGCCCAGTGCTGAAAGCACTATGGCTCTTCCCACAACCCTCGGTGGTGGGTGTGGAGTAATAAAATGTGTAAAAATAGTGTAAACATCATTTTTGTTTATGTAATTATAAGTCCCAAGCAGTCTTGGCTACCAATAATGTTCTGCTCATGCTGGTGCCTGACACCCAGGGCCCGCTGAGCCATGTAGTCCCACAAAGTAATGTTTAAATAAATCACACCCCTCATTGTCACCACATTAAAAAAAAAACTAAAAAAAATTCCTAACTAAAACGTCAATAAATCACACATCTCATTCTAACCACATATTTTTATTAAAAATAATAAATCCCCATATACTTACCATCTGATGTCTTCATCTGCAATGGATCCAATCTTGCAAACATTTAATCCAGATTGCTTGGAAACCATATTCAAAACCAAAATAATCTACAGGTCCTGTAGTTGGTCAAAAAAAATCCCATCCAAGGTCCTGGAGTTGTCCATAAAGCAGCCCAAAAAATATCCCAAAAATTGTTGAAAATAATCTTCTTTTCATCCTTATTGTAGCCAAAATAATATATAGGATCCTCCTTGGCAAAACAATAAACCAATAAACAGGACAACTCTAAACTATGACCTTCTATGGAAGATGTCCCTCCGTAGAATGTAATATGAACAGACGGGAGGTCTATTTATAGACCTAGGGCGTTTCCCTGTGCACTGTCACTCACCGGACTGTGAGTGCTTCTTCCCGGACATTTAGGAACCGTGGCCGTCCTCCATCCTGAGGGTCTGCGCATGCGCAGCCCCTTCCTATCCTTCAGTGTATGTCCCTTTAACTTAATTGGCAGATCAGGCAACACTCCCTATATTAAGCACCTGTGGTCAACACCACGTCGCCTGATCTTGGAGTCTCATTACCCATGAGTCTCTGAAGGTGTTCCTGTGTTTCCTCGTGTATTCAGCGCTGCTGATTCCTGTGGTTTCCAAACCACTTCTACCTCTGTGGTTTCCAAACCACTTCTACTACTGTGGTTCCCATACCACTCCTAACATCAAGTGTATCATCGTGACTGTTAGCTGATTCCTATCCGCTGCCTCCGTGCACTACAGTCTTCAATACCACTTCAACTCTATCATATATCATTGTGACTGTTTGCTGATTCCTATCCGCTGCCTCCATGCACTACAGCCTTCTCTCCACATCCACTCACCTGTTCATCATCAAGTCTGTGAGCTGATTCCTATCCGCTGCCTCCGTGCACTACAGTCTCCAGCTTGCAACTCGTCTGTGTTTCATCATCGTGACTGTTAGCTGATTCCTATCCGCTGCCTCCGTGCACTACAGTTTCCAGCTTGCAACTCGTCTGTGTTTCATCATCGTGACTGTTAGTTGATTCCTATCCGCTGCCTCCGTGCACTACAGTTTCCAGCTTGCAACTCGTCTGTGTTTCATCATCGTGACTGTTAGTTGATTCCTATCCGCTGCCTCCGTGCACTACAGTTTCCAGCTTGCAACTCGTCTGTGTTTCATCATCGTGACTGTTAGCTGATTCCTATCCGCTGCCCCTGTGCACTGCAGTCTTCATCTCATCTCATCTCTCCCGTGTTTCCTCGAGACTGCTGCTATTATTGCCATCCGCTACTCTCCGTGATCAACAGCTCCTGGTCTACTCTGCTCTCCCGTGTTCCATCGCTATTGGCACCTGTTGGTTGCTACTGGTTACCTCCGTGTGTCCGCAGAGCCCTGCTGCTGCTGCTGTCAGCGCTATCGTCCATCTACTGCTGATCCGCTCTCCACGCCTTCCAGGGTCCCGCTGGTCTCTACCCTCCGGTCAGCATTGGATTCGTGTCTCATCAGCTATTCCTCTGCTAGATCATCACCATTCTCCTGGGTCCTCCATGAGTCCAGTTCCACGTTCTACTGATTCCTGTGGATTCGAGTCCCTGTTGGTCTACTTACCTGTGCGCTGCACCTACTAGACCTCTGCCTCATCCATCCAGGGACTTCTCATCCTGCCGGCCTCCTGCCGCTCAGGTATCGCTGCACTCCTGTCTGACTGCCTGCTTCTGAACCACGGTATGCATACTTCTCATTGACTGTGCTGGTGTATTGCATATCTTGCTGGACTGTGTTGGTTCTCCTCTGGAGTCTGCTATCCGCTGAGTCTATTGCCATCATTGACTGTGTTACCTTGTGCCGGATTACTTCAAGAGACTTTCTATATTTGCAGTGCTGTTCAGTCATTTATATATATTGTGCATGTTACTGTGGATCGTGTTTAAGGTGCCCGTGTATATCCTGTGTTGCAGTCTCTCCCCGTGCACCTCCTCACATATATGTTCAGTGGTACAACTTGTTAGAGGCAGACCACTGATCCCTGTTTCCTGTATCACCTGTTCCAGTATCCTCTCACATAGCAGTGGTACAACTTGCTATCGCAGACCACTGACTACCCGGATACCTCCACTTGGATTCCATTCCTTCACTCAGACAGCGGTACAACTTGCTATCCGCAGACCGCTGACTCTCATCACCTCCTCGTTCCTGTTGGACATTCCTCCTCACTATAGCAGTGGTACAACTTGCTATCGCAGACCACTGACTACCTTCACGTGCCCTTGTCCATACAGTTCCTCGTGTATTATTACCTCCATATTACCAGTGCTGCTAGTCATAGACTTTCCTGAGCATCTCATCATCTACCATTTCCTGTTCCGTGATCACCCTGCTACCAGAGTACCCTATTACCATCTACATTGCTCTGGTAAGCCTACCACCTGGTGATCCCTGGGTAAAGACTCCTAGTGCCCGTGACAGTAAGATCAGGCCATGACAGACCCAGATACGGAACCTACCGCCAAAGAGATGCTGCAGCATCTGGTCAGCCGTGTGGAGCAACAGGATGCCCGCCAACAGCTGTTACTTCAGTGTTATCAGTCATTAACCTCCCAAGGAACATCTGGACAGACTGTGACAGCTACTACTGAGGCTCCTGTGCTTTCCTCCGTTTCCCCAGTGCCATCCCAGGTGTCTACAGCTTCCACGCTTCACCTGCCTACTCCGTCAAAGTACGATGGAGACCCCAAAACTTGTAGGGGTTTCCTTAACCAATGTTCAGTCCATTTTGAGCTCCAACCTCAAAATTTTTCTACCCATCGTTCCAGAGTGGCCTATCTTATCTCTTTGTTTTCAGGACAAGCCCTGGCTTGGGCCTCCCCTCTGTGGGAAAGAAATGACCCAATATTACAAGATAGTGCCAAATTCATTTCTACATTCCAAAGTGTGTTCGATGAACCAGGTCGTGTGACCTCCGCTGCTTCCAGCATCCTCCGTCTGCGACAAGGATCTCATACAGTAGGCCAGTACGTCATTCAATTTAGGATCTTAGCCTCTGAACTTCAGTGGAACACTGAAGCCCTAGTTGCCGCCTTCTGGCAGGGGCTCTCCGATAAAATTAAAGATGCACTGACTACTCAGGAGCTTCCTTCGTCACTTGAAGATTTGATCTCTCTGTGCCATCGTGTTGATATGAGATTTCGTGAAAGAGAGGCTGAGAAAACAACTTCTGCTAAAGCACCTCTTCGTTCTAACCCTCAATTTCGTCCAGTTTCACCCTCTGTGATTCCCATGGAGATAGGACGTTCCAAATTATCTTCAGAGGAGAGGAAACGAAGAGTAAAGAATAGACTCTGTATTTATTGTGCTGATTCCACTCATATGCTCAGCTCTTGCCCTAAGAGATCGGGAAATGCCAGGCCCTAACTATTTCTGGAGAGGTGAAGTTAGGGTCCCTGGAGTCCTCTCCATCTTCTATGAAATCTAAAGTCTGCGCTTTTGATGTTACGATTTCCTTTGCTACCAAAACCTTTGAGTCACAGGCATTGATTGATTCCGGAGCAGCAGGAAATTTTATTTCCAAATCATTAGTGAATCAATGGTCTCTACCAGTGATTACCTTAAAAACACCCATTACTGTGACGGCTATAGATGGATCACGTCTCATCAACGGTCTCATCACCCAGAGTACGTCTCCAGTAACACTTCAGATTGGTGCCCTGCATCATGAAGAAATATCGTTTTTAATCCTTCCTGTTACGACAAGTCCGATTGTCTTAGGCCTTCCATGGCTTCAGTGTCACTCTCCCCAGATTGACTGGCGCACCCCTCAAGTTACGTCTTGGGGGTCTGAATGTTACCATCGTTGCCTTTCCCAAGTTATTCCTCTCAAAGTACAGCAATCTTCCATCTCATCTACCTCACCGGGACTCCCTCCTCAGTATGCTTCATTTACTGATGTGTTTGATAAAGCTCAGTCTGAACGTCTTCCTCCTTATCGTTCTTGGGATTGTCCGATCGACCTTCTACCTGGCAAGACTCCCCCCAGGGGCCGGGTCTATCCACTCTCGTTACCTGAAACTCAAGCTACATCTGAGTACATACAGGAGAACCTCCAGCGTGGGTTTATTCGACCTTCCACCTCTCCCGCTGGAGCTGGGTTCTTCTTCGTCAAAAAGAAGGATGGATCATTACGCCCTTGCATAGATTTTCGTGGACTCAATGCCATTACTATCAAGAATCGGTATCCCATTCCGCTGATCACTGAGCTATTCGATCGCATCAAGGGAGCCCGTATCTTTACTAAGTTGGATCTTCGTGGTGCCTACAATTTAATCAGAATCCGTTCCGGTGACGAATGGAAGACAGCGTTTAACACCAGAGACGGGCATTACGAATATTTGGTAATGCCTTTCGGGCTGTGTAATGCCCCCGCTGTTTTTCAAGGCTTCATCAATGAGATCTTTCGGGACTTATTATATGTATGTGTCGTCGTCTACCTGGACGACATATTGATCTTTTCACAGGACCTGCCTTCTCACCACCAACATGTGGCAGAAGTCCTCTCCAGGCTACGGAAAAATTCATTGTTCTGTAAATTAGAAAAATGTTCATTCGAATTGCCCCAGATTCCATTCTTGGGGTATATAGTTTCCGGAGTTGGCCTGAAGATGGATCCAGACAAGGTGAATGCTGTACTACATTGGCCCCAGCCAACTACTCTTCGTGCTATCCAGCGTTTTTTAGGTTTTGCCAATTACTATAGACGCTTCATTCAAGACTTTTCTTCCATTGCATCTCCTATTGTGGCCCTGACTCGGAAAGGGGCTAATCCTAAGCAATGGTCACATGAGTCTTTCCAAGCCTTTCAAACTCTCAAAGAGTCCTTCTCTTCGGCTCCAATCCTTCGACAGCCTGATGTGACACTCCCCTTCTTTCTAGAAGTAGATGCCTCTAATGTGGGCTTGGGAGCCATTCTCTCCCAACGCTCGGAACAGCAAAAATTCCATCCTTGTGCCTTCTATTCTCGGGGTCTTCTGCCCGCAGAGAAGAATTATACTATCGGGGACAAGGAGTTACTGGCTATCAAAGCTGCATTAGAGGAATGAAGATACTTATTGGAAGGAGCTCGCCATCCGGTGACGATCTTCACGGATCATAAGAACTTGTCATATCTCCAGTCTGCCCAATGCTTGAACCCTCGTCAAGCAAGATGGTCTCTTTTCTTTTCCCGTTTTGAATTAATAATAACCTTCAAACCAGCTGCCAAGAACAAAAAAGCTGACGCTTTATCTAGAGCTTTTGTGACATCCTCTGATATAGAAGAGGTTTCCAACCATACTATTCTAGACCCCAAATGTATCTCACTGGCTGCTTCATCCACCAAAACGCTACCATTTGGGAAGACCCTCGTGCCTCCTACTCTAAGGAGGAAAATCCTTTCGTGGTTCCATGCCTCTCGTTTTTCTGCACACGCCGGTGAACACAAGACCTTTGAGATTCTCTCTCGAAGTTACTGGTGGCCTTCAATGAGGAGAGAAGTCAAAGAGTTCATTGCTTCCTGTGAGTTATGTTCCCAGTTCAAATCCTCCCGCAGAACTCCAGCAGGGTTGCTGCGACCACTACCCATTCCGTCCAAACCGTGGACCCATATTAGTATGGATTTCGTTACTGATTTACCACCTAGTAAGAATCATAACACTATTTGGGTGGTGGTGGACAGATTTTCGAAGATGGCTCATTTCGTCCCTCTGTCTGGTTTGCCTTCCTCGTCTATCCTGGCTGAACACTTCATTAAAGAGATCTTCCGTATCCATGGATGTCCGTCTGAGATTGTGTCAGATAGAGGAGTACAATTCGTTTCCAGATTCTGGCGAGCCCTTTGTAAAACCTTGGGCATACGATTAGCACTCTCATCTTCTTACCATCCGCAATCTAACGGACAAACTGAACAAGTCAATCAAGACCTTGAGACTTTTATAAGGATGTTCTCATCAGCCAATCAAGACAACTGGGTAGAGTTGCTTCCTTGGGCTGAATTCGCCCATAACAACATGTACCATGAGTCATCATCCAAAACTCCATTTTTTGTGGTCTACGGTCACCATCCGTCTTTTCCGGAATTTCCTGCCCTCCCGCCCACCCAAGTTCCTGCGGTGGAGACTGCTTGTCAGACCTTTAAAAATATCTGGTCTCAGGTCAAAACCTGTTTAAAGAAGACATCTATCAAATATAAATCCTTCGCAGATAAGAAGAGGCGGGCTATTCCACCACTAAAAATTGGAGATCGTGTCTGGTTATCTACCAAAAATATTCGTTTGAAGGTTCCATCTATGAAATTCGCCCCTCGTTTTATTGGTCCATATAGGATCATTCAAGTAATCAATCCAGTATGTGTGAAACTTCTTCTTCCTAAGAATCTTCGGATTTCTAATGCCTTCCATGTGTCTTTACTCAAACCTCTTATTATCAACCGTTTCTCAACTCCTCCCTCAGCTCCGCAGCCAGTTCAAGTTCATCAGGAGGAGGATTTCGAGATTACTGAGGTACTAGACGCAAAAATTTCGCGAGGAGTCCTCCGTTTCCTCGTTCATTGGAAGGGCTTTGGTCCTGAGGAGCGCTCTTGGATCAAAGCTGAAGATCTTAATGCTCCTGCCCTTTTGAAGAAGTTTTATTCCAAAAATCCGGACAAGCCCGGTTCCAGGCGTTCTGTGCCCACCTTTAAAAGGGGGGGTACTGTCACTCACCGGACTGTGAGTGCTTCTTCCCGGACATTTAGGAACCGTGGCCGTCCTCCATCCTGAGGGTCTGCGCATGCGCAGCCCCTTCCTATCCTTCAGTGTATGTCCCTTTAACTTAATTGGCAGATCAGGCAACACTCCCTATATTAAGCACCTGTGGTCAACACCACGTCGCCTGATCTTGGAGTCTCATTCCCCATGAGTCTCTGAAGGTGTTCCTGTGTTTCCTCGTGTATTCAGCGCTGCTGATTCCTGTGGTTTCCAAACCACTTCTACCTCTGTGGTTTCCAAACCACTTCTACTACTGTGGTTCCCATACCACTCCTAACATCAAGTGTATCATCGTGACTGTTAGCTGATTCCTATCCGCTGCCTCTGTGCACTACAGTCTTCAATACCACTTCAACTCTATCATATATCATTGTGACTGTTTGCTGATTCCTATCCGCTGCCTCCGTGCACTACAGCCTTCTCTCCACATCCACTCACCTGTTCATCATCAAGTCTGTGAGCTGATTCCTATCCGCTGCCTCCGTGCACTACAGTCTCCAGCTTGCAACTCGTCTGTGTTTCATCATTGTGACTGTTAGCTGATTCCTATCCGCTGCCTCCGTGCACTACAGTTTCCAGCTTGCAACTCGTCTGTGTTTCATCATCGTGACTGTTAGTTGATTCCTATCCGCTGCCTCCGTGCACTACAGTTTCCAGCTTGCAACTCGTCTGTGTTTCATCATCGTGACTGTTAGTTGATTCCTATCCGCTGCCTCCGTGCACTACAGTTTCCAGCTTGCAACTCGTCTGTGTTTCATCATCGTGACTGTTAGCTGATTCCTATCCGCTGCCCCTGTGCACTGCAGTCTTCATCTCATCTCATCTCTCCCGTGTTTCCTCGAGACTGCTGCTATTATTGCCATCCGCTACTCTCCGTGATCAACAGCTCCTGGTCTACTCTGCTCTCCCGTGTTCCATCGCTATTGGCACCTGTTGGTTGCTACTGGTTACCTCCGTGTGTCCGCAGAGCCCTGCTGCTGCTGTCAGCGCTATCGTCCATCTACTGCTGATCCGCTCTCCACGCCTTCCTGGGTCCCGCTGGTCTCTACCCTCCGGTCAGCATTGGATTCGTGTCTCATCAGCTATTCCTGTGCTAGATCATCACCATTCTCCTGGGTCCTCCATGAGTCCAGTTCCACGTTCTACTGATTCCTGTGGATTCGAGTCCCTGTTGGTCTACTTACCTGTGCGCTGCACCTACTAGACCTCTGCCTCATCCATCCAGGGACTTCTCATCCTGCCGGCCTCCTGCCGCTCAGGTATCGCTGCACTCCTGTCTGACTGCCTGCTTCTGAACCACGGTATGCATACTTCTCATTGACTGTGCTGGTGTATTGCATATCTTGCTGGACTGTGTTGGTTCTCCTCTGGAGTCTGCTATCCGCTGAGTCTATTGCCATCATTGACTGTGTTACCTTGTGCCGGATTACTTCAAGAGACTTTCTATATTTGCAGTGCTGTTCAGTCATTTATATATATTGTGCATGTTACTGTGGATCGTGTTTAAAGTGCCCGTGTATATCCTGTGTTGCAGTCTCTCCCCGTGCACCTCCTCACATATATGTTCAGTGGTACAACTTGCTAGAGGCAGACCACTGATCCCTGTTTCCTGTATCACCTGTTCCAGTATCCTCTCACATAGCAGTGGTACAACTTGCTATCGCAGACCACTGACTACCCGGATACCTCCACTTGGATTCCATTCCTTCACTCAGACAGCGGTACAACTTGCTATCCGCAGACCGCTGACTCTCATCACCTCCTCGTTTCTGTTGGACATTCCTCCTCACTATAGCAGTGGTACAACTTGCTATCGCAGACCACTGACTACCTTCACGTGCCCTTGTCCATACAGTTCCTCGTGTATTATTACCTCCATATTACCAGTGCTGCTAGTCATAGACTTTCCTGATCATCTCATCATCTACCATTTCCTGTTCCGTGATCACCCTGCTACCAGAGTACCCTATTACCATCTACATTGCTCTGGTAAGCCTACCACCTGGTGATCCCTGGGTAAAGACTCCTAGTGCCCGTGACATGCACAGGGAAAACAGGGGAAAGTAATGTTCTAATTTATCCTCAATTTGGAGATAAAACAATAATTTCTCGGGCTGATTTCACATCTGTGTTTTGGATTCAGCATTTTGTTTATCAGCAAATAGCAGCAAATATCTGCTGAAAATTTGTCTTACTAAAATCTATGGGATCTGTCATTTGCTGACAGCTATTTACAAAGATTCATACACTCATGATCACTAACTAATATCAGCTGAATTTCAGCCAAACTGATATGAATGTAAATTGCACTAGGCTGCCAGACACACACTGTAAACGTGAAGTACCAAAACAGTCATATTGTATGCAGATGAAAATGCTCAGAAAGGCTCCTTAAAATGCTTCTAAATTGTTTCTGCTCATACAAATGCGCTTCTGTGCCGAAGTTAAACACGGAGGTTCAAAATGTGTAAATTGTAGAGCAAAGTACCCAATCTACACCAACTGGGGTGAAAGACCTACTGTCGGAGTTGAAGGAAAATAAGAAGTCCTTTTGCAGAGCTAAAATGATCAAACACCATTATGCATAGCTAAGAACATCCCTAAAAACATTCCTTCTCCAACCCTTTATTTAATTTCAAAAGTCTTATTTTGCAAAATGAAATCTAATTTGAAATAAAATGTTTGGGTAAGTAGCTGTGCACTTTGCCAACTAGCTACCCTAAGTAATATTTCTTACTTCGATCTTAAGTAACGCTTGCTCACTTCCATTATTTAGCAACCTATCATCATCATCCTGTTACCTTTATTTTATTTTTGATATATTTATTCATTCAGCATGTCTGATCTTTGTATTTTGATCATCATGTATTATGTTGTGTCATGGATCACTGTTTTTTGTATGTCATGTACGACGCTGCAAACCCTTTGTGGCTCCTTATAAATAAAATATAATAACAACAACAACAACAACAAAAACAACAACAACAATAATAATAATAATAAAATATGGAAAGAATGCTAGTTTACCAGTGTCCAAAGCATTTTGATAGGTGTGGTAGATTGATAGGAGAGGTAGATTGCATTGTAGATTGCATTATATGTTAGGGAAATCATTAGAGGTACAAGGTTTATGCAAGTGATCTATGAGAAAGTTTTTGGATATTTTGTGCCAGGGCTGATATCGGAGTTGATATGGAGTATGAAGAGTACCTGGACCCACCTTATCAAGGGCTATTGCTAGGATTTGGTTAAAGAGAGGTTCTGCCATATCAGGGGAGGAGAATGTAAATATTGGGGAGACAAGGTAATGGACAGAAGTGGAAAACTGTTGAGAATTATTAGAGTTAAGATTTCTGCTGGTATGAGGAGGCGTTGACAGCAGATAGGTTAAAGTGCTGGGGCAGAGCTTGTAACTGATAAGAGAATGTTAAGGAAATCAGAAACTGAGCTTAGTGTACAGAAAACAAGATCAAGACAGTGGCCATAGCGACGAGTAGAGGATTCAAACAAGTGGGAGAAGCAGAGGGAAGAAGTAAGGGAGAGTCATTGGGAAGCAGAATTGGGATGTTTAAATCACCCATGATGATGGTGGAGATGTCGGAAGATAAGTAGTGAGGGAGCCGTGGAGAGAAATGTCTAAGTAATTGTTGGTGTGGTCCAGGGGGAGGATAGATCACAGCAACACACATAGAGAATGGATTAAAAATCCAAATAGCATGTACTTCAAAAGATGTGAACGTGAGTGATGGGAAATGTGGTAGAATTGTGAATGTGCAATGTGGGGAGAGATGTTGTCCAACCCCACCTTCTTGTCTGCCTCTAGGGCTGGGGGTGTGTGTAGGTGAAATGGAGACCACTGTGTGACAGGGCTGCAGGTGTGGCATTGTCTGTTTGCGTGAGCCATGTTTCTGTTATTGCTAGAACTTTGAGGTTGTTCGAGAGGAAGAGTAAAGTTTGTTACAAACAGAGCGTGCATTCCAAAGAGCACATTTAAAGGACTTTGGAAGAGATGGAAGACATGTGATATGTTTGAGTTTTGATGGGTTTCAGTAGTGTTCTGATATATGTGTATGGGAGAAGTGAAGGGGACCTGAATTAGGGGATATATCACCAGCTAATAGAAGCAGAGAGTGAGAGAAAGATAGGAAAGATGATTGTAAGAAGTGTGATCTTTTATTTTATAGTGAGTGACAGGGCGAGGATGTTACTGTTAGTGAATATAAATAGGAAAAAGTTCCTGGAGTAAATGTATCAAGCTGCGACTTTCCGTCAGGTATAAAAAGTGGAGATGTTGACTATAGCACCCAATCAGATTCTATTTATCCTTTATTTAAATTCTGCAAAATGAAAGCTAGAATCTGATAGGTTGCTATAGGCAACATCTGCTCTTTTCAAAATCAGCAGAAACTGATGCATTTTCCCCTTTGAGTGTTAAACTGAGGTGAGTGGAGTAATGAAGTAGCAATGTGGACAAATATAAAGCCATGAAAGAAGAGTACGAAAAACAAGTTGCTAAACATTGGGATTTAAGAAAAAAGAGCAAGAAAGGTAAATAAAAAAGAAATACCTAGTTGTAATGTCCACTGCAGTTAGAGAGGAAGTGCAGAGTCAGGTTGTAGGAGATGTATCTTATTCCTGGCACTTTGAGGCTACATAAAGATTAAAATGTTGTGTATTGTGGTTTTATTATGTTTGCAGTTTCTATATTTGCAGTGCTGTTCAGTCATTTATATATATTGTGCATGTTACTGTGGATCGTGTTTAAAGTGCCCGTGTATATCCTGTGTTGCAGTCTCTCCCCGTGCACCTCCTCACATATATGTTCAGTGGTACAACTTGCTAGAGGCAGACCACTGATCCCTGTTTCCTGTATCACCTGTTCCAGTATCCTCTCACATAGCAGTGGTACAACTTGCTATCGCAGACCACTGACTACCCGGATACCTCCACTTGGATTCCATTCCTTCACTCAGACAGCGGTACAACTTGCTATCCGCAGACCGCTGACTCTCATCACCTCCTCGTTCCTGTTGGACATTCCTCCTCACTATAGCAGTGGTACAACTTGCTATCGCAGACCACTGACTACCTTCACGTGCCCTTGTCCATACAGTTCCTCGTGTATTATTACCTCCATATTACCAGTGCTGCTAGTCATAGACTTTCCTGATCATCTCATCATCTACCATTTCCTGTTCCGTGATCACCCTGCTACCAGAGTACCCTATTACCATCTACATTGCTCTGGTAAGCCTACCACCTGGTGATCCCTGGGTAAAGACTCCTAGTGCCCGTGACATGCACAGGGAAAACAGGGGAAAGTAATGTTCTAATTTATCCTCAATTTGGAGATAAAACAATAATTTCTCGGGCTGATTTCACATCTGTGTTTTGGATTCAGCATTTTGTTTATCAGCAAATAGCAGCAAATATCTGCTGAAAATTTGTCTTACTAAAATCTATGGGATCTGTCATTTGCTGACAGCTATTTACAAAGATTCATACACTCATGATCACTAACTAATATCAGCTGAATTTCAGCCAAACTGATATGAATGTAAATTGCACTAGGCTGCCAGACACACACTGTAAACGTGAAGTACCAAAACAGTCATATTGTATGCAGATGAAAATGCTCAGAAAGGCTCCTTAAAATGCTTCTAAATTGTTTCTGCTCATACAAATGCGCTTCTGTGCCGAAGTTAAACACGGAGGTTCAAAATGTGTAAATTGTAGAGCAAAGTACCCAATATTCACCAACTGGGGTGAAAGACCTACTGTCGGAGTTGAAGGAAAATAAGAAGTCCTTTTGCAGAGCTAAAATGATCAAACACCATTATGCATAGCTAAGAACATCCCTAAAAACATTCCTTCTCCAACCCTTTATTTAATTTCAAAAGTCTTATTTTGCAAAATGAAATCTAATTTGAAATAAAATGTTTGGGTAAGTAGCTGTGCACTTTGCCAACTAGCTATCCTAAGTAATATTTCTTACTTCGATCTTAAGTAACGCTTGCTCACTTCCATTATTTAGCAACCTATCATCATCATCCTGTTACCTTTATTTTATTTTTGATATATTTATTCATTCAGCATGTCTGATCTTTGTATTTTGCTCATCATGTATTATGTTGTGTCATGGATCACTGTTTTTTGTATGTCATGTACGACGCTGCAAACCCTTTGTGGCTCCTTATAAATAAAATATAATAACAACAACAACAACAAAAACAACAACAACAATAATAATAATAATAAAATATGGAAAGAATGCTAGTTTACCAGTGTCCAAAGCATTTTGATAGGTGTGGTAGATTGATAGGAGAGGTAGATTGCATTGTAGATTGCATTATATGTTAGGGAAATCATTAGAGGTACAAGGTTTATGCAAGTGATCTATGAGAAAGTTTTTGGATATTTTGTGCCAGGGCTGATATCGGAGTTGATATGGAGTATGAAGAGTACCTGGACCCACCTTATCAAGGGCTATTGCTAGGATTTGGTTAAAGAGAGGTTCTGCCATATCAGGGGAGGAGAATGTAAATATTGGGGAGACAAGGTAATGGACAGAAGTGGAAAACTGTTGAGAATTATTAGAGTTAAGATTTCTGCTGGTATGAGGAGGCGTTGACAGCAGATAGGTTAAAGTGCTGGGGCAGAGCTTGTAACTGATAAGAGAATGTTAAGGAAATCAGAAACTGAGCTTAGTGTACAGAAAACAAGATCAAGACAGTGGCCATAGCGACGAGTAGAGGATTCAAACAAGTGGGAGAAGCAGAGGGAAGAAGTAAGGGAGAGTCATTGGGAAGCAGAATTGGGATGTTTAAATCACCCATGATGATGATGGAGATGTCGGAAGATAAGTAGTGAGGGAGCCGTGGAGAGAAATGTCTAAGTAATTGTTGGTGTGGTCCAGGGGGAGGATAGATCACAGCAACACACATAGAGAATGGATTAAAAATCCAAATAGCATGTACTTCAAAAGATGTGAACGTGAGTGATGGGAAATGTGGTAGAATTGTGAATGTGCAATGTGGGGAGAGATGTTGTCCAACCCCACCTTCTTGTCTGCCTCTAGGGCTGGGGGTGTGTGTAGGTGAAATGGAGACCACTGTGTGACAGGGCTGCAGGTGTGGCATTGTCTGTTTGCGTGAGCCATGTTTCTGTTATTGCTAGAACTTTGAGGTTGTTCGAGAGGAAGAGTAAAGTTTGTTACAAACAGAGCGTGCATTCCAAAGAGCACATTTAAAGGACTTTGGAAGAGATGGAAGACATGTGATATGTTTGAGTTTTGATGGGTTTCAGTAGTGTTCTGATATATGTGTATGGGAGAAGTGAAGGGGACCTGAATTAGGGGATATATCACCAGCTAATAGAAGCAGAGAGTGAGAGAAAGATAGGAAAGATGATTGTAAGAAGTGTGATCTTTTATTTTATAGTGAGTGACAGGGCGAGGATGTTACTGTTAGTGAATATAAATAGGAAAAAGTTCCTGGAGTAAATGTATCAAGCTGCGACTTTCCGTCAGGTATAAAAAGTGGAGATGTTGACTATAGCACCCAATCAGATTCTATTTATCCTTTATTTAAATTCTGCAAAATGAAAGCTAGAATCTGATAGGTTGCTATAGGCAACATCTGCACTTTTCAAAATCACCAGAAACTGATGCATTTTCCCCTTTGAGTGTTAAACTGAGGTGAGTGGAGTAATGAAGTAGCAATGTGGACAAATATAAAGCCATGAAAGAAGAGTACGAAAAACAAGTTGCTAAACATTGGGATTTAAGAAAAAAGAGCAAGAAAGGTAAATAAAAAAGAAATACCTAGTTGTAATGTCCACTGCAGTTAGAGAGGAAGTGCAGAGTCAGGTTGTAGGAGATGTATCTTATTCCTGGCACTTTGAGGCTACATAAAGATTAAAATGTTGTGTATTGTGGTTTTGATAAAGAGTGCATAAATAATATATTATTTATGCTTAATTTTATAATATATAACAGAGATTCAGTCACAGTTGAATTAGCACACTAGCTTTGCACAAAATCAGCTATTCTGCCCCCCACCTGTGACTGTGGGTGGTAACCAAATACTTAAACAGGTTTTCAGCATTTTGTCTGTAATTAGCAAATGAAAGCCTATAGCCAGCTTCCAGACTCCGCCCACAAGAGGTGTTTACACTAGACAAAGAAATTAGCTTTCACTGCATGCTGGATTTCGGACTGATAGGTAATGTAGCTCCTAGGTGAACAGGCCTACTTAGGCCCTGACTAGTATGGAGTGTGTATGGCATGAAAGGTGAGTGTGAGCATGTTATAATGTGTTGTTGAATGGAGGACATAAGAATGAATGATTATTTGTTGTAAGTGATATGAAAGTTTAAGTGAGAATGAAAGTTTGAATTGATTGGATTGATATGGACAGAGTTATACATAAATGCATGCCTGGTTGGGATAAATGAAAGCATTTGTGTTTATACATAGTTAATGCTGTGCTGTGACTTGTGGAGTGCTGTACTATACATAGTCTGGATCCTGGTTGGGATAAATGAAAGCATTTGTGTTTGAATTTGGAATGATTTGTTCGGCTTTGGGAATGGAGACGTTTGTGCTATGTGTGAAATATCAGGTGTTAAAATTGGCCAGTGGACATTGTGCGTTTACTGCTGAATATAGAGCTATTTGTGGTGGATTGGCTAAATACTGCTTGTAATGGGTCTGTACTGAGTTCACATTGTTTAGTAACTGTAATTGTTTAGTAGGCCTTGTGGGCCTACAAGCATGGCAAGTCAGCCATTTTGGATGGTGACTACATTGCATAGAAAGTGATGGATTAGGAAGTGATCAGATTGTGGTTAAGTGATCAGATTGTTAGATATGCATAGAAAGTGCAGGTTATGTTGGTTTATGCATAGAAAGTGTAGTAGTTTGAACTGGTTGAAACCATGTGCTTGAAAATGGCCGCTAGACTTTAAGTGAGGTATGTTTGTGGTCTGTATGGATTCTCCCCTCCCCCTTCACTACACAATGCACACACACACACACACACACACACACACCTTTAGACAATAGTTAGTCAAAATACACACAATTACATATATATCTATATTACAGGCAATAAGTATGATATATATAGCACTAAATCTATATTGTGTGTACAATATTGTTACGCTGTTTATTGTTCTATAATATAATACAACACACTTTAAACAAATCCTATATCTTGTCGTGATTATTCTTGAAACTTGTTGATATAAAGAAATATAAAAATGATATTTCATGGGTTAATTCAGAAATACCTTTTGCGAGGAGTTGTTAACGGTATTAAATGGTCATACATATATTTGCCAGTATATTAAGGAGATTGTAACCCAAAAAGGAGAAAAGGAAAATATACTTTTACAATGGCGAGCCCCAGCCCGAACTGTGTTTTTTTTATAATTTTCGTGAAGATATAGTGGTGAAATTACTGTTATATTGTAAACTTTTTTTGTTTGATAGAGGGGCGGGAACGAAGGTTGTAATATTTGTGTGATATTACTGTACGCCTTTTCTAGAAAGCGGTTTTGACAAGTAACATTGTTTCATCTGTGTCCTGAAAGATATATAATTAATTACAGCGAATCTAGATTATGATTTTTAATTTTTAATTTTCATAATGTGTTGGCAAATAGACGTTTAATAACGGGAGTTGTATGTATCTGTTGAACAATTCTGTATTTTTAGGTGTACTAAGATGGCTATTGCTTTGTCTTCACTTATAATACAGGGTAGTTGGAAGGACTTGTGTTTACTTAGCGGTTATATTTATAGTTTAAATCTGATTCTGTGGACTGGGGGGACAGATACTCAGGAGAAAATTCTTCCTTTTTTAATCCCCAGAATCAAATTTAGTTATAACTTCTCCTGTGGAAATTTATATTTTAATTAGGACTTTTTGCATAACCAAATTTGCAAGTTATGTGATAATTAGGGATCATTTTAATCACATAATAATTACACCTTGTCTACAGAATAGGTTTGGAGAGGTAGTTTTGGATACTTGGCGGTTTTTGTCAAAGGGTGTGTGATATCTGGGTAATATAGAACCCTGTCAAACAAAAGAATTATGGGAGTAGCGCTCACGGATTCTTAGCAGAAACGCATAAGCGTGAAAGCTGGGACACCCTGTCCTGTATTGTAGTGGTAGGAGGTGATTGTTTGGAAGATTGTGTAGAAAGATGTCTCTAAAGTACATCGGAGATGTCACGGGTGCGTATTATTCGACGTGACGAAAATAGCGAAAAAGGCGCAAATTGTATTATACGCCGATAGTTACTTTGGGTTGATACAATATTTTTATGTTATATGGATAGATCAAGTTGCTTGTATCTTGTAGATTAAGTATACTAGGTAATCCATAGAGGCATTCCGATATGTAACTTCTGTAGAAACACGCCTTTGACAGTTGTTTAGTGGGTACGGCTACGGCGACACTTAAATTATGAGCGGATCATGCGCAATGGTCCCCCAGTAAAGCCCTTATTAGCGATTTTGGCTGGGTGCAACCAGATCTGCAAGACGAATTTACCAATCGTTATACGATTGAGAACAGCATTTCCACTCAGTAGACAGGGGGATACTCACACAAATTATTAACACACAAGTCTATAACATGGAACATATGGATTGAAACTCGCAAAGTGTGGTATGTTTAACCTGTGTGTTTAACCCTGCTAAAACGTATAGTGATCACCAGTAGTAAGCTTATAATCAGGTTATGTATTGATAAGCTAGGTGTAATTGCGTGGACCATATCACAGGTCGCGGCAGGTAAAATATGAATATTTATATTATTCAAGATGCCACAGATGTAGTATGTCTAAATCAAGGTCTTTTAGTAAAGCAGGCCACAGGTAGGTATGTACATGGCTGCAAAAGACTTGATTTTAGATGGTAAAAAAAACATGACATTATAAATTCTGAGAAATAAGGTATTATATGTACTCAGAGCATTGAACACTTAATTGCCCTTGTAACATAAGTAATAGGGAATAATAAGTAAAATTTGGGTTTTGTCATTGGAGATAGTTGAATGTATACAAGGAGACGTCCTTGCTGTTATGTCAACAAATGAAAATTGATTTAGCCCTTGCAATGTCTGAGATATATATGCATTTGTTTTAAAACTGTATTTGAGGACATATGGGATAATAGAGAGGTGGTATTTAAAATCCTACTCATTTTAATAACCCAGGTATATACAGGAAATTTATAATGGTATATTGGTAAGAACAAATAATATTGGTAACAGACACACTACCTAGTGGTTACAGGTATGTATTGCAGCCCCTTCATCAGAGTTTGTACTCTGGAAACGGGCGGGATAAAATATAGATCTGATAATTTTACATGTCATTATTTTGGAGGTGTTTGGCAACATGTAGCATTAGAATTAATGAAACCCCTGGATAATGGTAATGTGTTTTATTGCCTAGGGGTAAAAAGGTGGATCCTAATGCACAGTGGTATATGCCACTCAAAAATGTGACATGAAATTTCCACTTATGTAAGGTTACACGGCAACTGATAAATGCCATCAGAACTGTTGTATCATTACATAAGGACTAGGTAGGAAAAAACACGATTGTATGTAGACATGGTAAACTAGAGTCAAGGAGAAACCCAGGGCATGAATATTAGTGCTTGTTGATGACAGACACAAATTTCTAAAGTTTGTGTTCATAAATACCCATAAAACCGAGTTAAATAAAATAAACCCCAGTGAGTAGTAGTTTTATTCACCAGGATCAGGGGGACTGATAAAACAAAATGGTGGTTTAGTGATTTTGTTGCATTAATCTTTGCTGGCCAGTAGTGGCAATAATGTGCCTAAATCAGTTTTCTTTCTTAGAGAGAGAACATCAGTAGTGGATATACAGATCCGCTACCCAGCAAAGATGGTTATGTACAAAATGTCTAATGCTTTTAAGTGTTTAAAGAGGTTCTTTAGAGGGAAATTGCCATCACCAATATACTAAATGGGTAAATCTCTAAACATCGTGTGTCCTTGGAGATATGATTAGGTAAGATGACGTTATGTGACATAAATGTATTATGTATACTCACATTTCTTTCTGTCTCCACAGGTAACTAAGAACAGGATTCCTTCCCAATTGATACATAGATCATTGGAAATGAGAAAAAGGGGGATAATGGTAATGCTAAGAAAGGTATAAAAATTTGAGTTTCCCAGGTACATGGAAACTTTGAAGGAATTTTTATGGTATTGTAATAAGATAAGTCAGTCTACAGATCCCTGGCGCCACCTAGTGGTCAAAAATATGTGAAGTTTGGTCCATAATACTCGCAAAGGACAGAAAAATGTTTGTTTTTTTCAATTCCATAATGATGGTAACACCTGGAATGAAATTCGTAAGTCATCAGAGGGGACGGGATAGGATTCTAACCATGCTCGGAAGGGAGAATTCCCAGAAGAGTATTTTTGTTTTTCTTCCCATATTAGGAACCAAGAAGTGGACAGCTGCAGAGGATATCGAAATGCTACAAGTGGACCGGACGCAGGAACGACAGATGGGTAGGAAAAAGTAAAAATTTCAAAACAACTGATATTTTTCTTTTCTTTCCTACAAGATGGATGAGAATTAAGACGGTGCCCAGCTGTGGCAGATGATATCCCTGACAGATGACACGAGATCCTGAGATGGTCGTTAAGGACACAGAATGGCAGGACTTGGACACAGATGAGATCCAAACCAGATGTCAAAGATGACTGTACCCCACAAGACTTCCCCCCCATCGTACTTGGCGAAGATGATGACATCATGAAGAGACACCAAAGATGGAACAACCTTCGGATCTTAGATTTAATTGTTGAGGGATAATTTATTGGGGAGTACCTTGACATGTGTTGATTTTTTCTCCTAAGACAAGGTTTTTTCATCAGACATGGCAACGTAGGAGATCCATTAGCGTCTTCCCCCATTCTTTCTTGATATTTTTGCTAAAAATTGCCTTACCATAATTAATTCCAAACTCAAATATATATTAATATGTAGCCTTATTGACCACCTGTTCACACACACTCATACATGTTACATACAATCACTAGGAACACTAGGGACACTGATAAGAGATGACAACAGATATCTGTCAGTCTAACTGTAATGACAGAAAACTGACATCAGGGGGAATGATAAAGAGTGCATAAATAATATATTATTTATGCTTAATTTTATAATATATAACAGAGATTCAGTCACAGTTGAATTAGCACACTAGCTTTGCACAAAATCAGCTATTCTGCCCCCCACCTGTGACTGTGGGTGGTAACCAAATACTTAAACAGGTTTTCAGCATTTTGTCTGTAATTAGCAAATGAAAGCCTATAGCCAGCTTCCAGACTCCGCCCACAAGAGGTGTTTACACTAGACAAAGAAATTAGCTTTCACTGCATGCTGGATTTCGGACTGATAGGTAATGTAGCTCCTAGGTGAACAGGCCTACTTAGGCCCTGACTAGTATGGAGTGTGTATGGCATGAAAGGTGAGTGTGAGCATGTTATAATGTGTTGTTGAATGGAGGACATAAGAATGAATGATTATTTGTTGTAAGTGATATGAAAGTTTAAGTGAGAATGAAAGTTTGAATTGATTGGATTGATATGGACAGAGTTATACATAAATGCATGCCTGGTTGGGATAAATGAAAGCATTTGTGTTTATACATAGTTAATGCTGTGCTGTGACTTGTGGAGTGCTGTACTATACATAGTCTGGATCCTGGTTGGGATAAATGAAAGCATTTGTGTTTGAATTTGGAATGATTTGTTAGGCTTTGGGAATGGAGACGTTTGTGCTATGTGTGAAATATCAGGTGTTAAAATTGGCCAGTGGACATTGTGCGTTTACTGCTGAATATAGAGCTATTTGTGGTGGATTGGCTAAATACTGCTTGTAATGAGTAATGGGTCTGTACTGAGTTCACATTGTTTAGTAACTGTAATTGTTTAGTAGGCCTTGTGGGCCTACAAGCATGGCAAGTCAGCCATTTTGGATGGTGACTACATTGCATAGAAAGTGATGGATTAGGAAGTGATCAGATTGTGGTTAAGTGATCAGATTGTTAGATATGCATAGAAAGTGCAGGTTATGTTGGTTTATGCATAGAAAGTGTAGTAGTTTGAACTGGTTGAAACCATGTGCTTGAAAATGGCCGCTAGACTTTAAGTGAGGTATGTTTGTGGTCTGTATGGATTCTCCCCTCCCCCTTCACTACACAATGCACACACACACACACACACCTTTAGACAATAGTTAGTCAAAATACACACAATTACATATATATCTATATTACAGGCAATAAGTATGATATATATATAGCACTAAATCTATATTGTGTGTACAATATTGTTACGCTGTTTATTGTTCTATAATATAATACAACACACTTTAAACAAATCCTATATCTTGTCGTGATTATTCTTGAAACTTGTTGATATAAAGAAATATAAAAATGATATTTCATGGGTTAATTCAGAAATACCTTTTGCGAGGAGTTGTTAACGGTATTAAATGGTCATACATATATTTGCCAGTATATTAAGGAGATTGTAACCCAAAAAGGAGAAAAGGAAAATATACTTTTACAGGTTTTATTATGTTTTTAATGGTAATATTATGCAGTACTTTTATTATTATGCAATAAAAAAATAAATATGAAGTTTATATGCCCTTAAAGTTAATATTTTGTTCTACATTTCCTCAATAAAATAATGTTCTCACGTCATTTTACCATGTGCTTCAGTATTTATCTCATAAACAAGACAAACGATTGCTAAGTATAAAAAAAATACAGAATAGATGATAAAATATGCGATATAGAATATAAAGGATCTGAGTTAGAGTTCAATCACCTTGACCTAAAATAATAATAAAATGTAAAGAGGGCTAAACTCCAACACTAAGGGGTATATTTACTAAACTGCGGATTTGAAAAGTGGAGATGCTGCCTATAGCAACCTATCAGATTCTAGTTATCATTTATTTAGTACATTCTACAAAATGACAACTAGAATCTGATTGGTTGCTATAGGCAACATCTCCACTTTTTCAAAAACACAGTTTAGTAAATATACCCCTAAATATAATTTAAGAAAATCTTAGCAAAAAAAATAAAAAATAAGCCAAGGACCATCCGATATATCAAATAAGGGTTTAAAGAAAGAGAGAATATAAAATGTATATTTAGACAGCGATGGCTTCTTGTATATATTCTTCATATCACCTATTTTATGTAATGTAGAGATGTGCGCAGACCCTTGTGTTTGGTTTGGTTATAAAACCTTTGTCGTGTTGTGGTTTTTGGTTTGGCCAAAAATCATCTTTGTTTTGGTTTTGGATGTAGATTTAATTAAAAATTGTGAAAAAAAGGTAAAATCATGCGATTTTTAGCAATTTTTGTTCCTACATTTCATCTACAGTCATTCACAATCTATTTTATAATGATCTCTTCATAACTGTCAAAATTTTAACCAATTTTTGCCAAAGGCTGCAGCGAGCTGGCTGGTTAAAGTTAATGACAGCAAATACATGGCTGTTTAATAAAAGAGACAGTCTTTATGAAACAAAGTTGCACAGTAATGTGCATAATGTAGGCACATGTGGTCACCGAATGCCAAAAATCCCACACATTTTATGGGCAACAAACAGCATCTCTTTCACTGACCTTTTTTAAGATATTCTGAACCCCCAAGTTTATAGTGTGTGCAAAGTATGATACATGTTGAAATTCATCCAGTAGAAATGCACATACAATGTTCGCCCCTTAATCGACAATGAGGAGAGTCTTATCGGAGTGAGTCATTTTGCAATGACATTCCTGAGTTTTTCCAATAGGATGACATTGATTTTTTAGTGAAACCAACGATGCAATGAAGAGCTTGCTTGAAATTGGTGCTAGCACTACTTTGCTGAAAAAATTAGGAAGATGATGATAACCAACCAAGTTTTGTGTACACAATCCTTATGAAACATAGTTGCATAACACTGGCTGATAGGATCGTCATTTTAGACAAGTAGATAGATGAAGGTGAGTTGCTCCCAGAATAAATAATTTTAAAATGTTTTCATTTTGTACCAAACCTACATATAAAATATTTCCTTAAAAATATAAAATATAAAACTTATTTAAACGGAATACCTACAAATTACAAAACTCTGTGAAATTGTGGATATTGCGGATCCGAGATGTCAGTGGTTTCATCAAGAGAGCAAAAAGGAGAGGAGACAAAAGGCAGCCTAGTTTGGTGCCATTCTCAATAGGGAGAGGAACCAAAGTGGTACTGTAAGCAAGGAAGGATGACAGCACAAGGGTTATGGCACAATGCAGCAACTTTGCATAAGAATTGACCTTGAAAGGCCTTTTGCTTAATAATACCTCTCATAAAGGGCCAGGAAACCCTATCAAAGGCCTTTTCAGCATCTAGGGACACCACCAGAGTGAGGGTAAAATGTCTGTTAGCTGTAGAAATCAAGTCTATTGCCCACCTTGTGATATCAGTGGCCTGAACGCCTGGGATAGAGCCCACTTGATCGAGATGGGGATCAGGCTGGCTCTGCGGCAGAGACTAGAGGAGATATGTGTTACGATCTTGATGCCTTAGTCAGTATTAGCACAGGCTTACCTAGGGCGCGGAGTCTAACGGCCTTCCGGTCTTCACCAAGAACCACCGCAAGGTAGTGTGGGCTTAGCTGCCGAAGAAGCGCAGGTCGCGGCCCCCAGATTAGCCTACTGACGTAAGGGAGAAAGTTCTAGTGATGGCAGGCAGACAAGAAAATAGACAATGCGGTGCAAGTACAGGCACTAACCGTGAATTCCAGGCGTAGTAGGTCTGGAACAGTAACCGGTAGATGCACGGAGGCAATGGTGCGTGGCAGGATCCAGAGAATAGTCGGTAACACAGCCGGGTCGGTACACAGAAGGTATCAGGTATACGGTGCCAGACGGAGATCCAGAGAATAGTCGGTCACAGCCAGGTAGGTACACAGGAGTAGGAGGAATAGAGGGGTAAACGGAGCAGGATCACAGGAGTCAGGACACAGGAACTGTAGCCAGGAACAGGAAACACATTGCTCTGACACAGGCAGCGTGTCAGAGCAGGGAAGATATAGTAGTTTGAATTCCCCGCCCAGGAGTCACATGATCAGCAGCAGAGAGAAGCAGGAAGTGCGGCAGCGCTAACAGAAGCAGCGCTGAAGATATGGATATGACAGCGCAGCGGAACGGGGACAAGGTAAGTTCCTAACAATATGTACCCTGATGGCTTTAATATAAGACCAGTAATGTGTCATTTTTATGGCATGTTCACAAAGGCATTAATTTCTTTATATCATGATGTGGTTACCTTCTGTATAACTCCAAATATTCAATGTTTTAAGCACACAACATAAAAACCATGTGGGTTATGTGAAAGTCAAATAATTGGATGAAGTAAACCAAATTAATCAATATTGTTTAACCATGCAATTGCGATTAGTATGCCACATGTTATGAAGCAATCGCACGGATTAATAACACACACATTTACATTCGCACTTACACTTGTTAAATAATACACATTTATTAAGGTTCCAATCCACAGTTATTTATTAGTAAAATGTATTAGATATTATTTTTAATTGCTAAATCTATAGTAAAGGTATCTAAGGCTCAGGATATAGGAAATGTATCATGTTTAGTGTCATTTTGATCTGCACATTACCATCAGGTATCTAATACTTTCTGCGAAGCGATCGCTTCCTGCAATCGCTAGTTATTGAAGATAAAGTATTTATGCTCAAAATAACATTATGTTTGGAATGCAAATAGGTTGGTAAAAACTGAATTAGGTCAGTTCTCTTAGGCACAACATGTGCTCGGCTGTTGGAGTGAGCTGGCCACACCTTATCAGAGGAATGCTTAGAACTGACCTATGATTTGCATTATACTGGACTGACCTGAACCCTGAACCAATGAAGACCTCTCTAAGAGCTAGATTTACTAAGTTGCGGGTTTGAAAAAGTGGGGATGTTGCCTATAGCAACCAATCAGATTCTAGCAGTCATTTTGTAGAAGGTACTAAATAAATGAAAGTTAGAATCTGATTGGTTGCTATAGGCAACATCCCCACTTTTTCAAACCCGCAGCTCAGTAAATCTAGCCCTAAGTGTTGTCTGTGTACATAGTGACATCACCAGTGTTTTTTTGCAAACTGAAGCTGCATATAAGCAAGCTTCCCTGGGCCATTTGCTCTTTACCTTCCTGACTGAGGCCCAAGTGAAGAGCTAGCAAAAATTTTATGTATTCGGGATTTAATACTTTTCTGCTTTATTGTAATATCTTTTATGCGTTATGATGGCATTCTGTAAATCATGTTATATTTTGCAATTAAATATCTTTGTGCGGTGAAACCACAATAATCGCATTAGACAATGTTTATTGGTAAGTGACAAAATGACATTAACTGTTCTTCATCAGGGACTGGCTGGCAAATTTTAGCCTAGAGGAGTGAGAATCTGCTCAACAGCTTATTAGGGGATAGGCCCAGGGGGACATATACCCCCCTGACCTCCAGCCCAGTCAACCCCTGTTCTGTTAAGATGTACCCTTTTTCCATCCACAGCTGCAAGGCCACCATCTCCTTGGCTGGTTATAAGGTTTGTGGGAATGAGCTTTTAACAAGGAGCCAGGAATAGCCACTGAACAGATTTCATTTTGTATTGAGAAGCCTATCAAAGGCATTTTCAGCATCTAGAGCCGCCACCAGAGCAGGGGAAGACTGTTTGTTAGCTGTCATGGGCTGATTGGCAAAATTTTGCCTGGGGCGTAACTGTGCTCAGCAGCCTATAAGGTATCTGGCATGGGGGGCGCATGCCCCCTCTACCCCCAAGTCCAGCCAGCCAGTCCTTGTTCTTCATAAGAGCTCACTATTCATAATGTATCCTTATTCGATTAACTACCTCACAGCCAACATCTCCTTGGCTTGGTCAATTTTCAGTTGGTATGAGGAAGTCACCAAGCAGCCAGAAATACCAAGTGAATGGAACACAAGGATGTCTCTTTGGAATCATGAATTGCATTAGGGGAGTCAGTTTGAATAGCAAAATTGAATTCTGGACTATGTCCAGAATGAGGAGAATGATGATGAAAGAGTTGACAATGAAGATTGCATGGGGACAATGAAGATTGATAGCTGATGTTCCTCTGGAGGACAGGAGACAAGTACAGACAGCAGCTTGCAGGGAATACTATGTATCTGTCCTACTCAGCAATCACTGATTGGCAGTAAGACCCTGTGTTTATATTTCAGTACAGGTAAAACAGACATAACTGATACATTTGTTGTATATAATAATGATAACTGGTCTTTACAGTGTTTTTAATATTGGTTATCATATCGTCAGTATAGCATGACCCCTTAAATATCACCTCTGGTTCCATCTTCTAAAAAATAGAAGAGTTTATTTATTTTTTATTACTAAACAAATATATTAGTTCTACACCCAAAAACAGAATCTCCACAGTTATCAACATCAGTTTTTATTCAACATCAACTGTTATAAAAACAGCTGCCAGTAACATACATGGTAATTACAGATATTGTGTGGTCCTTCAGTCTACAGACAGGTCAGTGCTGATTTGGATCACTATCAAATATAAAATAAATACTTATGCAGGACCTTTGCATACTTCTTTAAAAACATGGTGTGAAGAACACAGATGTGCTGTAACCCATAGCAAACAGGTGTCAACTATTAACAGCCTGGTGTTATCAAAAAATTATGATGATCTGATTGGTTGTCATCAGATAGAGCATCCAGGGTTTTACTTGCACCATTTACTAGATAACCCTCTCTAAGTACATAGTTCTCATGACAGAGGGAGGTAAGACAGCAATAGATCAGTATGAGGGAAATAATAAGGAGATATAAGAGACCAATAGGACCACATGTAGTATCAAACAGGGCAGTGTGCAGTGTTCCTGTAGAAATGTTCTCTACTCATCGTTCTGCTGGTTGTAGTAGGAATCCCAGTACTGAGAAGAGATGCTGATCCGCTCTACTGGACAGAAAGCTCTTTCTTCTACTAGTCCCAACACCTGTACAAGATGAACAGCTGTATATTACAGAGCTCAGCAAGGGCTGCCACATGGTCATTGTCTGTCTGTATACTGCAGCTTTAGTTAATAACATGGAGACCATCCCAGGAGAAAATACCCCAAGTACCCATTCCAGACAGCTCTAGTCTACTGACATATAACATGGCTTTGATGTTATATGAAACACGCTACAGCGAGAAAATAAAAATCATGTGTCCCATGTATGGATATTATGGTGATATAATAAAATAACTTGCTTATGATATATATGCTACATTCAGATCCTCTAAGTAACTCTCTAATGTGAATCCTGTTTTCATTTTATTATATAACTTGCTACATTCAGAGTATTAAAATATTTTTTCTCCTGTGTGAATCCTCTAAGTAACTCTCTTAGAGGATAAGACAGCAACAGATGTTCAACGATATAATTCTGGATAAAACACTTGCTACATTAAGAACATTTAAATGGTTTCTCTCGTGTGAATCCTCTGATGTCTATTACGATGGGACATGTCAATAAAACACTTGCTACAGTTAGAGCATTTAAATGGTTTCTCTCCTGTGTGAATCCTCTGATGTGTATAAAGGCTTGACTTGCTAGCAAAACAATTGCTACATTCTGAGCACTTAAACGGTTTCTCTCCTGTGTGAGTTCTCTGATGTCTAATAAGATCTGACGTGGTGGTAAAACAACTACTACATTCCGAGCATTTAAATGGTTTCTCTCCTGTGTGCATCCTCTGATGTTTATTAAGATCTGCCTTGGTAGAAAAACAATTGCTACATTCCGAGCATTTAAATGGTTTCTGTCCTGTGTGAATTCTCTGATGTCTGTTAAAAACTGACTTGTCACTAAAACACTTGCTACATTCAGAGCATTTAAATGGTTTCTGTCCAGTGTGAATCCTCTGATGTGTTTTAAGATTTGCAATATCTGTAAAGCACTTACTACATTCAAAGCATTTAAATGGTTTCTCTCCTGTGTGCATCCTCTGATGTGCAACAAGTTGTGACTTCTGGGTAAAACACTTGCTACATTCCGAGCATTTAAACGGTTTCTCTCCTGTGTGAATCTTCTGATGTATTACAAGATATGACATGTAGCTAAAACACTTGCTACATTCAGAGCATTTAAATGGTTTCTGTCCTGTGTGAATCTTCTGATGTGTTAAAAGACTTGAAATATGTGTAAAACACTTACAACATTCAGAGCATTTAAATGGTTTCTCTCCTGTGTGCATCCTCTGATGTGCAACAAGTTGTGACTTTTGGGTAAAACACTTGCTACATTCAGAGCATTTAAATGGTTTCTCTCCTGTGTGCATCCTCTGATGTGTAACAAGTTTTGAATTCTGGGTAAAACACTTGCTACATTCAGAGCATTTAAATGGTTTCTCTCCTGTGTGAATACTCTGATGTGTATTAAGATGTGACTTGTTGGTAAAACACTTGCTACATTCCGAGCACTTAAATGGTTTCTCTCCTGTGTGAATTCTCTGATGTGTATTAAGATCTGACTTGTTGGTAAAACACTTGCTACATTCAGAGCATTTAAATGGCTTCTCTCCTGTGTGAATCTTCTGATGTTTGATCATTTGTGATTTAAATGTAAAACATTTGTCACATTCAGAGCACAGATGAGGTTTCTCTCCTGTGAGATTCATCATGTGTTTGATGTGTAACTACTCAGTTGTAGAAGGTTTCTCCTATACATAAAGTGAAATTTGCTAGTGGGACTCCTCTATATTTTTAGAATCATCATCATGTGTAGTATATATGACTTGTAGATGAGGTTATTTTTGAACACGCAGATGTTTAGAGAACAAGGTCCTTCCTGAGAAATTTTCCGTTTTGAGTGGGAATTCACCTGTAAGAAAAAAGTATATTAATATTTAAAAGCCTAAGGATTACTCTAATCAGTCTATTTTAACTGAAGTCATTTTATATTGTGTACGAAAATATTTTATACACAAATATGACCCAGTCATTGACCATTGTTTTCATTTTTGAGTATGTTGCCACTTTGCCGTGTCCCCATTGCCAGTCAAATGGGTAGTACAAAGACCTCTATCCTCCTGCTGCAGATACCAATAATTACTAAGATAATGCACATGGCCTATAATTGATTCTGTAAATATTTGTATAATCATCACATGATAACCTCAAAACGCACCAATCATATGCACTTACCAAACATGGGTAACACATGCCACCAATCCTGTCATATCTGTGGCCAGTCGATGCACCAGGATGCCAGACTTTTCTCTGCACTAATCATAATAATGGGGATAATTAGAACATCTTCCAAACATTCTGCTCAGTTCTATTACAATATCTACAACAGAATATCTACAATATTTGTGTATGTCTCAATATCTTCTAATGCAAAATATATGTGGGGACTATCTTTTGTGTTACAAAGCTGCTCAGACCTTGCAAAGACTGTATGTGTGTATTCCAGTAAACACAGGGCCTGATCAACCACTAGGCTGATCAGGCTGCAGCCTGGGGAGCTGGGTCCCGGGCAGGGGCTGTGCTGTCGGTATTTATTTATTTTTTTATTTTATTCATCCACTTTTTTTCATTTATTTTTTTCGGGATGGGGAGGGGGGGGGTCGCCGCAACACTCAGGGGGGTGGAGGTCATGACGATCAAGGGCATTGGTGGTCAGTGGTCAGCAAAAGCAGCCACTCGCTAGGCTGCCTGTTGCTTTATGGGCACCCACAATACTGTGCAGCAGACAGGAAGCAGGAAGTCTTCACTTCCTGTCTGCTGATCTGAGGAGCGAGGAGCGACGCTGGCCAGCACAACTACAGGTAAGTGAGGGAGGAACTGCCATGCAACTCTATAGGGAGGGAGAGGGCGAGGGACTGCCATGCAAATCTATAGGGAGGGAGAGGGGGGGAACTGGCATGCAAATCTGTGACAGGATGGAGACCGTCTATGCCACCCTGTCTGTTGTTGCTGGGAACCGGCTGGGCTTACTTTGCCACCGTTCCCTTTCGTTATCCCAAATGCACCCTCTTGCCGCAGTAGGAGGGGCTTACAAAGGCTGCCACCACTGGACTCCTTACCAGCATCCAGTACCGGGTTTCTTCTGGGTAAATGACGCTGCTAGCGTATCTCATTGCTGGTGTACCTGGCTGGTAACTCCGGACCTCCGGAAATGTATTTATTAAAATAAAAATGTATTTTTATGTGTGCGCTGCAGTGCGGGGGAGCCATACCCAGCAACGTGGGGGAAAGGTGAAGGATCCAGGGCTGCTCCTGCATCCCCCGTTGGACCGTTATAAGGCAAGTGCATTTTATTAATTATATATTTACACTTCACATTTTTCCATATTTCATACATTTTACACATAACACTTTATAAATATTCACATTAGACTGCATAGTTACTGTTTGTTTTCTCTACCGACGCTGCAGCACCTATACACTTATATTTTTACATTTATACATTCCCTGGTGCCTAGCATCGGGGTTTAACCCTCCATTTGCCACGGTGCTGGGTATGGCTTCCCCGCACTGCAGCGCACACAGGCTCCTCCCACTGCAGCAGGAGTGGCGTATTTGAAATAACGAAAGGGGGCGGTGGCAAAGTAAGCTCAGCCGTTTCCCAGCAACAACAGACAGGGTGGCATAGGCGGTCTATCCTGTCACAGTATGTATGTGTTAGGAACTCTTCCAGCCGGCACAACACAACCCGGAGTCTACTCTGCCAGTCAGGTGTTCACTGGAGCCCCTGATGGTGGGGACAGACTGGGCTGCAGACTGACAGAGGGTCGTGAAGTGTGTACCGGCTGGGGAGAACCCAGGCAAGAAGAGTCAGGTCCACGCAGAGGTCAAAGGCCGGCAGCAGGTATCAGTATCGATGAACAAGCTGAGGTCAGAGGTCACAGGCAAAGAAGTGGAATGGTTAAACGAGCCAAGGATCAGGGTCACAGGAAACACAAGTGAAGTCGAATACAAAGCCAAGGGTCAAACACAGGAAGTCAAAACATAGATAACAGGATACAGGAACTGGAACAAGCAGGTCAGCAGACTGGAGCACAGAAGCTATAACCGGCAATGAGGCAGCAGACCTCATTGCCTTAAATACAGACACAGACCAATCAGCAGGTTACACTCCTGCAGGTTAATTTCCTAGTATCCAGCAGAGCCAATCAAGGCTTGCCTCTGACCTACACAGTTGCAGGCTAATGCCTGTTAATGCTAATGAAATCAGCCCACCGGCTGCCTGCTATGCGCATGCGCCCGGCTACCAGCACCGCCGGGACGCAGCGCTTGTGTGGTAGCGTCTGGCCGTTGCCTTGGCGACGGCCGGGCAGAGGGTGGAAATGACGTCCCGGTCGTCAAGGTGACGGCCGGGACGCCAGAGGGAGCCAGAAGCGAGCCGCGGCGGCTGTGAGTACCGCCGCGGTTCGTGACAGTATGTATATATGTTCTAGCAGGCAGTGGTGGGGTTCAGTGTGTATGTATATAAGTGCTGGCAGGCAGTGGTGGGGTGCAGTATGTATGTATGTATGATCTGGCAGGCAGCGTTGGGGTGCAGTATGTATGTATGTATGATCTGGTAGGCAGCGGTGGGGTACAGTATATATGTATGTATGATCTGGCAGGCAGCGGTGGGGCACAGTATTTATGATCTGGCAGGCAGCAGTGGGGTGCAGTATGTATGTATGTATGATCTGGCAGGCAGCGGCGGGGCACAGTATGTATGTATGTATGATTTGGCAGGCACCGGTGGGGTGCAGTATGTATGTATGTATGATCTGGCAGGCAGCAGTGGGGTGAAGTATATATGTATGTATGATCTGGCAGGCAGCGGTGGGGCACAATATGTACAGGGGCAAACGCAGGATTTTTAAGGGGGGGTTTCCAAATAGTTGAATTTTGAACAAAGCAAAAATACAACTTAAAAAATAAAGCACCACAATAAGATAATAGCATTGATAACACACATTAAAACTAACAATGAAACCGTACATCAAAATAGCATTGATAACACACATTAAAACTAGCAATGATACTCCACATTAAAACTAACAATGAAACCGCACATCAAAATAGCATTGATAACACACATTAAAACTAGCAATGATACTCCACATTAAAACTAACACTGATACCGCACATCAAAATAGCATCGATAACACACTTTAAAACTAGCAATTATACTCCACATTAAAATTAACACTGATACCGCACATCAAAATAGCATTGATAACACACATTAAAACTAGCAATGATACTCCACATTAAGGGGCATATTCAATTGTTAGCGAGTTCGCAGAAATACTCGCGCTCCAAAAATATTACCGTTAATACGGTAATTTACTCGCTGGATTTCAGCTCGCAGCTCAGGGAGCCGCGAGCTGAAATTCAGCGAGATATTACCATAGTAACGGTAATATTTTTGGAGCGCGAGTATTTCAGCGAACTCGCTAACAATTGAATATGCCTCTAAAACTAACACTGATACCGCACATCAAAATAGCATAACACACATTAAAAATAACATTGCTAATGTACATGAAAAAAACGAACAAAAAAAATAAATAAAAAACATTTATAACATGACACAAGTTTGGACTATATATATATATATATATATATATATATATATATATATATATATATTTATTTATTTATAGATTTGTAATTGGGTTACAGGATGAAATCAGATACTGGCCACAATCAATCTGATGTAGTTTTTTTTATTAATGGACCAAAGACTCCATTTCTGGGGAGCCTGCAGGGTATGCAGAGCTGTGTTATTGTATATAAATATTGTATTATAGGATTAAAAAAGTAGAGGAATCCTCTACTTTTTTAATCCTATAATACAATATTTATATACAATAACACAGCTCTGCATACCCTGCAGGCTGCCCAGAAATGGAGTCTTTGGTCTTTTAATAAAACAATACATCATATTGATTGTGGCCAGTATTATAAAATCTTTTATTATTTATCAATGGAGATTGCTTGAAATATCAAGCCCTACCGTGCCCCAGGGAAGCAAGGATGGGTGATGCTGGGTATTCAAGGGAGGAGCTGCTGCGCTCGCGCATGCGCAGCAGCTCCTTCTCATGAACGTGAGTAATACAGCAGCCACGGCGCTGTGACAGAAGCGTCGCGGCGGGGCTGTAATAGAAAAAATGTTTTGCATGTTTAAAAACATGCTTTTGCCAGCTGCGATCCGCGGAGGGGGGGGGTGTTTCTGGAGACTCAGAAACCCCCCCTGCGTGCGACCCTGATGTATGTAAGTATGATCTGGCAGGCAGCAGTGGGGTGCAGTATGTATGTATTATCTGGCAGGCAGCGGTGGGGTGCAGTATGTATGTATGTATGATCTGGCAGGCAGCGGTGGGGTGCAGTATGTATGTATGATCTGGCAGGCAGCAGTGGGCTGCAGTATATATGTATGTATGATCTGGAAGGCAGCGTTGGGGCACAGTATGTATGTATGTATGATCTGGCAGGCAGCAGTGGGGTGCAGTATGTATGTATGTATTATCTGGCAGGCAGCGGTTGGGTGCAGTATGTATGTATGTATAACTTGGCAGGCACCGGTGGGATGCAGTATGTATGTATATATGTATGTATGTATGTATGATCTGGCAGGCAGCAGTGGGGTGCAGTATATATATGTATGATGTGGTAGGGAATGGTGGGGTGCAGTATGTATGTATGTGTGATCTGGCAGGCAGCGGTGGGTTGCAGTATATATGTATGTATGATCTGGCAGGCAGCAGTGGGGTGCAGTATATATGTATGTATGATCTGACAGGCAGCGGTGGGGTGCAGTATGTATAAAACAAAATATATATTGTCAACCACAGGCGCAATGACCGTATCAAATAGAAATAATTCATTCAAATATAGTCCAGAATTATTATCAAGTATCTATACATGCTTATTTATGGTTGATATATAGATTTATTACATCATGCTTTGTTTTGATGTTGTAGAATACTATGTATCATTGTTAAGGACCAAAAGCATTTTACATATGATTAGTTGGACGATACTTAAATGGACTAATACTGCCGGGTGCATAAATACCTTGAAAAAGACTCCAGTGGGCAGGTCGAAACGCGTCAGTGATTACTGGCATTGGAAGCAAAGGGACACCGCAGCAGTCAAATCAATTTCTTCAGTGAGAAAATCCTGGGCCGTTCCATCTGTTTTAACGCTAAACTGTCTATGAGGCTCTGGTAGGAGTATACTTGCGTCTATATTAAGGATTCTTTTAGATGTTATTAAGAAATATAGAGTGGTTTTTTATGTATTTTTTAATAAAGTGTCAAAAATCTTTTAGAAGGTATCACCCGAAAAGTATTTCCATGTGTCTTTTACATGTACCAAACGTGGAACTAATCATCAGGATTGTATGTAAAAGATCGCTACAGATTGGAAATTTTCATGTAAGCATGATTTTATAAGGGTCTTGTTTTCCCTTGACGATCAAAGATCGCACGTGGTGGTAATTATAACATTCTATATCCACTTTAAAACAAACAAGGTCTTGTAGCATTTGCTGGGTGTTTTAACCCTTTCAATGCCAGTCCATTACATTGTATTCTCTCTTCTTTCTTTTATGACATGTGAAAAAACTTTGTTGCTGATGAAATAGGAGAATTTGTCCATATTGAGAAAGAGACTTTTTACTATCCCCATCATGGATCATTAAGTATGAAAAGATCATAGACTACACCTCTACTTTTTTTTGTTTGGAAAAGATACTTGATAATAATTCTGGACTATATTTGAAGGAATTATCTCTATTTGTTACGGTCATTGCGCCTGTGGTTGACAACATATATTTTGTTTTGTATTGTCTTTGAGTGAGATGTCACTTAAATTGTCATACTGTGGCTGCATTTCATAGGAAGCGCTAATTAAAGGAGGAAAGTCTTGGGTGCAGTATGTATGTATGTATGTATGTATGTATGTATGATCTCGCAGGCAGTGGTGGGGTGCAGTATGTATGTATGTATGATCTTGCAGGCAGTGGTGGGGTGCAGTATGTATGTATGATCTAACAGGCAGTGGTGGGGTACAGTATGTATGTATGTATGTATGATCTGGCAAGCAGTGGTGGGGTGCAGTATATATGTATGATCTGGCAGGCAGTGGTAGGGTGCATTATATATGTATGATCTGGCAGGCAGTGGTGGGGTCCAGTATGTATGTATGTATGATCTGGCAGGCAGTGGTGGGGTGCAGTATATATGTATGATCTGGCAGGCAGTGGTGGGGTGCAGTATATATGTATGATCTGGCAGGCAGTGGTGGGGTGCAGTATATATGTATGATCTGGCAGGCAGTGGTGGGGTCCAGTATATATGTATGATCTGGCAGGCAGTGGTGGGGTGCAGTATGTATGTATGTATGTATGTATGTATGATCTGGCAGGCAGTGGTGGGGTGCAGTATATATGTATGATCTGGCAGGCAGTGGTGGGGTGCAATAGATATGTATGATCTGGCAGGCAGTGGTTATTAATTATTTTATTATTATTATTAATTTTTATTTATAGGGCGCCACCAGGTGTCCTTAGCGCTGTACAGGAACAAACTAAATTACAATACATGGTGAGACAGCACAGTGCAGTAAACAATAAGCACAGTAACTCCGTGAGCTCAAAGCACAGCTAAAGGGGCGGAGGAGAGGAGAGGGGAAGGTCCGCCAATGACGAAGTCCGAGAGGGAGGGCACGGATGACAGGGGAGAGGCGTTAGCGAGAAGGGGGGGGGGAAGAGGGTCCTCGAGGAGGAGGGCTAGGTAGCTGGAGAGCAGAGTTAAAAGTGGTGAAGACAGGAGGAGAGATGGCCCTGCTCAAAGGAGCGTACAATCTAAGGGGTGGGGTAGACAGACAAAGACATGGGGGAGAGAGGGAGAAAAGGAGGAATGGAGGATAAGGATAAGGGAAGGGGAAAGAGTGGAAAAGGCAGAAAGGTAGGAAGTTAAGTGCCAGACTGGAAGGCTTTAAGAAAAAGGTGGGTTTTTAAAGCCCGTTTGAAACTGGACAGATTAGGGGAAGTTCTGATGGATGGAGGGAGCTTGTTCCAGTGGAGGGGGGCAGTGCAGGCGAAGTGCTGGGGTGCAGTATGTATGTATGTATGTATGTATGTATGTATGTATGTATGTATGATCTGGCAGTCAGTGGTGGGCTGCAGTATCTGTTTATGTATGCTCTGGCAGGCAGTGGTGGGTGCGGAATGTATGTAGGACCTGGCAGGCAGTGGTGAGGTGCAGTATGTATGTATGATCTGACAGGCAGTGGTGGGGTGCAGTATGTATGTATGATCTGGCAAACAGTGGTGGGGTGCAGTATGTATGACATGGAAGGCAGTGGTGGGGTGCAGTATGTATATGATCTGGCAGGCAGTGGTGGTTTGCAGTATGTATGTATGTATGATCTGGCAGACAGTGATGGGGTGCAGTATGTATGCATGATATGGCAGGCAGTGGTGCAGTATGTATGTATGATCTGGCAGGTAGTGATGAGGTGCAGTATGTATGTATGATCTGGCAGGCAGTGGTGGGGTGCAGTATGTATGTATGATCTGGCAGGCAGTGGCAGGGTGCAGTACGTATGTATGATCTGGCAGGCAGTGGTGCAGTATATATGTATGATCTGGCAGGCAGTGGTAGGTTGCAGTATGTATGTATGTATGTATGATCTGGTAGGCAGTGGTGGGGTGCAGTATGTATGTATAATGTGGCAGCCAGTGGCAGGGTGCAGTATGTATGTATGATCTGGCAGGCAGTGGTGAGGTGCAGTATGTATGTATGTATGATCTGGCAGGTAGTGGTGGGGTGCAGTATGTATGTATGAAATGGCAGGCAGTGGTGGGGTGCACTATGTATGTATGATCTGGCAGGCAGTGGTGGGGTGCAGTATGTATGTATGTATGTATGTATGTATGTATGATCTGGCAGGCAGTGGTGGGGTGCATTATGTATGTATGATCTGGCAGGCAGTGGTGGGGTGCAGTATATATGTATGATCTGGCAGGCAGTGGTTAGGTGCAGTATGTATGTACCAGCATCAGTGATGCACTGTATACAGGGCCGGACTGGCCATCGGGCACTTCTGGCAAATGCCAGAAGGGCCGATGGCACCGTGGGCCGGTCCGGGTACCTGCGATCACCACTGCTATAATTGGAAAAAAAAATTTGAAAAAAAAAATTCTACTTGCGGTGGAGCGTGTGACGTCATGACGGCTCTCTGGGCTGGGCCGCGCGATGTAACGTCAGAACGTTATGCGCGGCCGCGTAGGACTGGATCAGACGGCGCCAGTAGCCAGTCCGGCACTGGCTACTGGAGACTATTATATTCAGATTCCTGGAGGCTGCAGAGGCTGCTGAGGTAAGTATATTTCTTTTTAACAGGGAAAATGGGTGCAAGGAGAGGGAAGAGGACCCGATAATGTCTGTACAGGGGGGGGGGGGGGAGAGGACAGGACCCAATAATATGTGACGGGGGGAGGGGAGAGGACCCGATAATATCTGAAGGGGGATAGGGGAGAGGACCCAAAATTATATGTGAAGGGGGGGAGGGGAGAGGACCCGATAATATCTGAAGGGTGTTAGGGGAGAGGACCCGATAATATGTGAAGGGGGGGTGAGGGGAGAGGACCCGATAATATGTAAAGGGGGGGGAGGGGAGAGGACCCGATAATATGTGAAGGGGGGGAGGGGGAGTGGGGCTGAAAATGTGTGCAGGGGAGGGAAGAGGGTCTGAAAGAATGGCACACGGAAAACAGGAAAAGGGGGGAGAGAATGGCACACAGATAAAGGGAAAGGGAGGAGAGAAAGGCACACAGAAACGGGGGGAGAAAATGGCACGCAGAAAACAGGAAAAGGGGGGAGAGAATGGCACACAGAAAACAGGAAAAGGGGGGAGAGAATGCCACGCAGAAAACAGGAAAAGGGGGGAGAGAATGCCACGCAGAATGCCATGCAGAAAACAGGAAAAGGGGGGAGAGAATGGCACACAGAAAACAGGGGGAGAGAACGGCACACAGAAAAAGGGAAAGGGGGGAGAGAATGGCACACAGAAAAAGGGAAAGGGGGACAGAATGGCACACAGAAAAGGTGAAACGGGGGGGAAGGATGGCACACAGAAAACGGAGGGGGGGGGGAGAAAAGTGAGGATGCCACACGGGGGGGGGGGGGGGAGAGAAGAGAAAGGATGCCACACGAGGGGAGGGGGGTACAGTATATTCCTACTGGATATTTATATAACCTCACATTTTATGCAAATATACTTTAGTGTTGTTAATATGTTTACTCTGTGGCATAATATGATTTGGGGCACTACTGTATGGCATAATATGATTTGGGGGCAGTATTGAGGTATAATATCAACTGGGGGCAGTATTGTGGTATAATATAATTTGGGGGCACTATTGTACGAACTGGGGCACTATTGTGGCATAATATGATTTGGGGGCTATTAATTGAAAGTGGGGCTGTTTGGGGAAAAAATAACATCTATTTATTAAACGTGAATAGGAATTATTTAATGGCATTGATGGTTGGGGGAAATAGGTATATTTTTTAAACGTAAATGCAATTTAATTTATTGCTGGGGTTGTTTGGAGAGAGGTATATAGGTTTATTTATTAAACGTGAATACTACAATTGTAATGTTGAGGCTGGAGGGAGGCCTAATTATAAAATATGGGTTGCATTGATTAAACACCAGGGCTGGTTGGAGGTTTCTAAATTACATGTACCTATTTTTGTTCCAAATAGGGCCTCCAGCATTCGAGGATCCAGACAAGCAGCTACTGAAGACACCAGCAGCAACAGGTGGTGTAAGTGACAAGAACACTTGTGGGGAAGTCCTGAATTTTGGTGACTGTCTCGTCTAGTGAGATTTGATCCGACTACAAGGACAGTTGGCAGGTAAGTCCTACTTCACACTGTACTGCTTGTGAAGGCAGAGCTGCGTGCAACTAACAGTATTGCACACAGTATTGCCTGTGTATTTGCCTAACATTGTGTCTAATCTGATAACCATGTTACATAATAGGGGCCCCCTGTCTTAAATAACCCAGGCCCCCCGAGCGTTAATCCAGCTCTGGTTAGCAGGAGGAATCTGATAGCTGCTGCCAGCCCCTGGACAGGACACAGCCTGCAGAGCAAACCGAGGAGCTCTAGGTCTCACAAGATTTGGTAATCTCGTGAGACAAAGAGCTTCCCTGCTCACTCTACAGGAAGTTCCCACCCTGATGGATGTCAGCACCACCAGAAGCATAGATAAGTACAGTGGGCTGGGGGTGTCATAATGTGCCTGGGGAGATGGCGTGATGTGGCTGGGAGGGCGTGATAAATGTAATGTTTTATTATAATGTATGTATCAATGACCCATGTTGGCCACACCCACAACACAATGTGGCCACGCCCTTTTCGGCGCTGCCGCTATGCGGCGGCACACTATTTATTTTCTTCTGGACCTGAGGTGGGCCTGTGTACTTTAAATGCCAGGGCTGATTTTTAGTCCCAGTCCGGCCCTGACTGTATATATGTATTTAACTCCTATTTGTACATTTACCTGAGTCAGACAGTTGCTCCTTGGAGTTTAGCAGTTTCCACACTGGCAGTGGTGCAGGCACAGAATTGCTGTATGTCCAGCCTGGAGGAAATAGACGAAGATCAAAGAACAGCTGGGAAAAGAGAGGAACACACATCCCGTTAATCAGGACCACCCCAATGACCATGCTTTACACACACACGTACCCCATACTTACCTACTTTCTTCAGCTCCCTTCCGGGAGCCAGGCAGTGGAGGGGGGCGTAGAGGGGCGGGGTGGCCGAAATCACGTCATTTCGGGGCTAAACACTGCGATTCAATGGGAATCGCAGCGTTTGGGATCTAATTCTGCCCACTTCACTAGGTAGTGCCCCAGAAGTGGGCAGAATTCGGGAGATTGCCACACTCGCCCGGAAGTCCGGGAGACTCTCACAAAATGCGGGAGTCTCCCGTACATTCCGGGAGAGTTGGCAAGTATGACGTACCCTCTGTCCACATGCTTTACTCACACATGTACCCTCTGTCCACATGCTTTGCACACACACACACACACACACACACATCCCCTCTGTCCGCATGTTTTACACACACAGACGTGCCCTCTGTTGGAATGCTTTACACACACACGTACCCTCTGTCCACATGCTTTACACACACACGTACCCTCTGTCCACATGCTTGACACACACACGTACCCTCTGTCCACATGCTTTACACACACACATACCATCTGTCCACATGCTTTACACACACACGTAACCTCTGTCCACATGCTTTATACACAAGTACCCTCTGTCCACATGCGTTACACACACACGTACACTCTGTCCACATGCTTTACACACACACATACTCTCTGTCCACATGCTTTACACACACACGTACCCTCTGTCCACATGCTTTACACACACACGTACCCTCAGTCCACATGCTTTACACACACACGTACCCTCTGTCCACATGCTTTACACACACACATACCCTCTGTCCACATGCTTAACACACACACGTACCCTCTGTCCACATGCTTTACACACAAACGTACCCTCTGTCCACATGCTTTACATACACACACACATACACACGTGCTCTCTGTCCCCATGCTTTACACACACGCTATGCGGCGGCACACTATTTATTTTCTTCTGGACCTGAGGTGGGCCTGTGTACTTTAAATGCCAGGGCTGATTTTTAGTCCCAGTCCGGCCCTGACTGTATATATGTATTTAACGACTATTTGTACATTTACCTGAGTCAGACAGTTGCTCCTTGGAGTTTAGCAGTTTCCACACTGGCAGTGGTGCAGGCACAGAATTGCTGTATGTCCAGCCTGGAGGAAATAGACGAAGATCAAAGAACAGCTGGGAAAAGAGAGGAACACACATCCCGTTAATCAGGACCACCCCAATGACCATGCTTTACACACACACGTACCCCATACTTACCTACTTTCTTCAGCTCCCTTCCGGGAGCCAGGCAGTGGAGGGGGGCGTAGAGGGGCGGGGTGGCCGAAATCACGTCATTTCGGGGCTAAACACTGCGATTCAATGGGAATCGCAGCGTTTGGGATCTAATTCTGCCCACTTCACTAGGTAGTGCCCCAGAAGTGGGCAGAATTCGGGAGATTGCCACACTCGCCCGGAAGTCCGGGAGACTCTCACAAAATGCGGGAGTCTCCCGTACATTCCGGGAGAGTTGGCAAGTATGACGTACCCTCTGTCCACATGCTTTACTCACACATGTACCCTCTGTCCACATGCTTTGCACACACACACACATCCCCTCTGTCCGCATGTTTTACACACACAGACGTGCCCTCTGTTGGAATGCTTTACACACACACGTACCCTCTGTCCACATGCTTTACACACACACGTACCCTCTGTCCACATGCTTGACACACACACGTACCCTCTGTTCACATGCTTTACACACACACATACCATCTGTCCACATGCTTTACACACACACGTAACCTCTGTCCACATGCTTTATACACAAGTACCCTCTGTCCACATGCGTTACACACACACGTACACTCTGTCCACATGCTTTACACACACACACTCTCTGTCCACATGCTTTACACACACACGTACCCTCTGTCCACATGCTTTACACACACACGTACCCTCAGTCCACATGCTTTACACACACACGTACCCTCTGTCCACATGCTTTACACACACACATACCCTCTGTCCACATGCTTAACACACACACGTACCCTCTGTCCACATGCTTTACACACAAACGTACCCTCTGTCCACATGCTTTACATACACACACATACACACGTGCTCTCTGTCCCCATGCTTTACACACACAAACACACACACACACACACACACATACACACACACACACATACCCACTGTCTACATGATTTACACACACACACACACACACATTTGTTCCTTCTATCCACATGCTTTACAGACACACATACCATCTGTCCACATGCTTTACACACACACGTACCCTCTGTCCACATGCCTACAGACACATGTATCCTCTGTCCACATGCCTACACACACACAAACCCTCTGTCCACATGATTACACACACACGTAACCTCGGTCCACATGCTTTACACACACACACACGTACCCCCTGTCCACATGCTTTACGCACACATCTACCCTCTGTCCACATGCTTTACATACACACACATAAACACGTGCTCTCTGTCCCCGTGCTTTACACACACAAACACACACACACACACACATGTACCCACTGTCTACATGATTTACAGACACATACATATGTTACTTCCATCCAAACACATACACATGTATCCTCTGTCCTCATGCTTTACACACACACACACACACACACACACGTGCCCTCTGCCCGCATGCTTTACACACACACACACACACACACACACACATACCCTCTGTCCACATGATTTACACACACACACACACATGTTCCCCTTTGTCCACATGCTTACACACACACGTACCCTCGGTTCACTTGCTTTACACACACACGTACCCTCGGTCCACTTGCTTTACACACACACGTACCCTCTGTCCACATGCTTTACACACACACATCTACCCTCTGTCCACATGCTTTACACACACACATCTACCCTCTGTCCACATGCTTTACACACACACATCTACCCTCTGTCCATATGCTTTACATACACACATATCCACAAGTGCTCTCTGTCCCCATGCTTTACACACACACACACACACACACACACACACACACACACACACACACACACACACACACACACACACACACACACACACACACACACACACACACGTACCCACTGTCTACATGATTTACACACATACACACACATTTGTTCCTTCTATCCACATGCTTTACACACACACACACGTACCATCTGTCCACATGCTTTACACACACACGTACCCTCTGTCCACATGCTTACACACACACTAACACACACGTACCCTCTGTCAACATGCTTTACACACAGCGTACCCTCTGTCCTCATGCTTTGCACACACATTCACTCTGTCCACATGCTTTACACACACATGTACCCTCTGTCCACATGCTTTACACACACACGTAACCTCTGTCCAGATGCATTACACACACATGTACCCTCTGTCCACATGCTTTACACACACACACACACACTTAACTTCTGTCTACATGCTTTACACAAACACGTACCCTCTGTCCACATGCATTACACACACACGTACCCTCTGTCCACATTCTTTACACACACACGTACCCTCATTCCACATGCTTTACACACACACACACGTACCCTCTGTCCACATGCTTTACATACACACACACAAATGCTCCCTGTCCACATGCTTTACACACACACACACACACTGTCCACATGATTTACACACACACACACACACACACACATATGTTTCCTCTATCCACATGCTTTACACACACACGTACCTTCTGTCCACATGCTTTACACACAAACGTACCCTCTGTTCACATGCTTACACACACACGTACCCTCTGCCCACATGCTTACACACACACGTACCCTCTGTCAACATGCTTACACACACACGTACCCTCTGTCCACATGCTTTACACACACACCTACCCTCTGTCCTCATGCTTTACACACACATCTACCCTTTGTCCACATGCTTTACATTCACACACACACACACACACACACACACACAAGCTCTCTATCCACATGCTTTACACACACACACACGTACCATCTGTCCACATGCTTTACACACACGTACCCTCTGTTCACATGCTTACACACACACGCACCCTCTGTTCACATGCTTACACACACACGTACCCTCTGTTCACATGCTTACACACACACGTACCCTCTGTTCACATGCTTACACACACAAGTACCCTCTGTCCACATGCTTACACACACACGTACCCTCTGTCTATATGCTTTACAAACACACGTACCCTCTGTCCTCATTCTTTACATACACACGTACCCTCTGTCCTCATGCTTTACACACACATGTACCCTTTGCCCTCATGCTTTACACACACACACATACCCTCTGTCCAAATGATTTACACACACACATATGTGCCCTCTGTCCACATGCTTTACACACACACACACACACACACACACACACACATACCCTCTATCCACATGTTTTACACACACACATGTACCCTCTGTCTACATGGCTTACACACACATACATACATGCAGGTACCCTCTCTGTTCACATGCTACACACACACACACACATCTACCCTCTGTCCACATGCTTTACATACACACATATCCACAAGTGCTCTCTGTCCCCATGCTTTACACACACACACACACACACACACACGTACCCACTGTCTACATGATTTACACACACACACACACACACACACATTTGTTCCTTCTATCCACATGCTTTACACACACACACACACGTACCATCTGTCCACATGCTTTACACACACATGTACCCTCTGTCCACATGCTTACAGACACACTAACACACGCGTACCCTCTGTCAACATGCTTTACACACAGCGTACCCTCTGTCCTCATGCTTTACACACACATTCACTCTGTCCACATGCTTTACACACACACATACCCTCTGTCCACATGCTTTACACACACACACACACGTAACCTCTGTCCACATGCTTTACACACACATGTACACTCTGTCCACATGCTTTACACACACACACACGTAACTTCTGTCCACATGCTTTACACAAACACGTACCCTCTGTCCACATGCATTACACACACACGTACCCTCTGTCCATATTCTTTACACACACACGTACCCTCATTCCACATGCTTTACACACACACGTACCCTCTGTCCACATGCTTTACATACACACACACAAATGCTCCCTGTCCACATGCTTTACACACACACACACACACACACACACACACACACACACACACATACCCACTGTCCACATGATTTACACACACACACACACATATGTTCCCTCTATCCACATGCTTTACACACACGTACCTTCTGTCCACATGCTTTACACACAAACGTACCCTCTGTTCACATGCTTTACACACACATCTACCCTCTGTCCACATGCTTTACATTCACACACACACACGTGCTCTCTATCCACATGCTTTACACACACACACACACGTACCATCTGTCCACATGCTTTACACACACGTACCCTCTGTTCACATGCTTACACACACACGTACCCTCTGTTCACATGCTTACACACACACGTACCCTCTGTTCACATGCTTACACACACACGTACCCTCTGTCCACATGCTTACACACACACGTACCCTCTGTTCACATGCTTACACACACACACACGTACCCTCTGTTCACATGCTTACACACACACGTACCCTCTGTCCACATGCTTTCACACACATGTACGCTCTGTCCATATGCTTTACACACACACATACCCTCTGTCCAAATAATTTACACACACATATGTGCCCTCTGTCCACATGCTTTACACACACACACACACACGTACCCTCTATCCACATGTTTTACACACACATGTACCCTCTGTCTACATGGTTTACACACACATACATACACGTACGTACCCTCTCTGTTCACATGTTATACACACATATTTACCCTCTGGCCACATGGTTTACACACACACACACACACACACACGTACGTACCCTCTCTGTCCACATGCTTTACACAAACACGTACACTCTGTCCACATGCTTTACACATACACATACCCTCTGTCCACATGCTTTACACACAACGTACCTTCTGTCCACATGCTTCACACACACACACACACACACACACACACACGTACTCTCTGTCCACATGCTTTACACACACACACACGTACCCTCTGTCCACATGCTTTACACACACACACGTAACCTCTGTCCACATGCATTACGCACACATCTACCCTCTGTCCACATGTTTTATACACACACACATACACACGTGCTCTCTGTCCCCATGCTTTACACACACAAACACGTACCCACTGTCCACATTATTTACAGACACACACATATGTTCCTTCCATCCAAACATATACACATGTATCCTCTGTCCTCATGCTTTACACAAACACACACACACACACACACACACACGTGCCCTCTGCCCGCATGCTTTACACACACACACACACACATACCCTCTGTCCACATGCTTTACACTCACACACGTATCCTCCGTCCACATGCTTTACACACACATATGTACCCTCTGTCCACATGCTTTACACACACACACGTACCCTCTGTCCACATGATTTACACACACACATGTACCCTCTGTCTACATGGTTTACACACACACATACATACACGTACGTACCCTCTCTGTTCACATGTTATACACACATATGTACCCTCTGGCCACATGGTTTACACACACACACACACACACACGTACGTACCCTCTCTGTCCACATGCTTTACACAAACACGTACACTCTGTCCACATGCTTTACACATACACATACCCTCTGTCCACATGCTTTACACACAACGTACCTTCTGTCCACATGCTTCACACACACACACACACACACACGTACTCTCTGTCCACATGCTTTACACACACACACACACGTACCCTCTGTCCACATGCTTTACACACACACACGTAACCTCTGTCCACATGCATTACGCACACATCTACCCTCTGTCCACATGTTTTATACACACACACATACACACGTGCTCTCTGTCCCCATGCTTTACACACACAAACACGTACCCACTGTCCACATTATTTACAGACACACACATATGTTCCTTCCATCCAAACATATACACATGTATCCTCTGTCCTCATGCTTTACACAAACACACACACACACACACACACACGTGCCCTCTGCCCGCATGCTTTACACACACACACACACACACATACCCTCTGTCCACATGCTTTACACTCACACACGTATCCTCCGTCCACATGCTTTACACACACATATGTACCCTCTGTCCACATGCTTTACACACACACATGTACCCTCTGTCCACATGATTTACACACACATATGTATCCTCTGTCCACATGGTTTACACACACACACTCATCCACACATGTTCGTACCCTCTCTGTTCACATGCTTTACACACACATGTATCCTCTGTCCACATGCTTTACACAAACATGTACCTTCTGCCCACATGCTTTACACGCAAATGTACCCACTGTCCCAATGCTTTACTCACATATGTACCCTCTGTCCACATGCTTTACACACACACACACACACACATACTCTCTGTCCACATGCTTTACACACACATGCCCCCCTCTAAATGCATGTTTACTCACATGTAACCCTGGGCATGCATGCTTTAAACACACACGTATCCTCTGTCTGCATGCATTACAAACACACGTACCATCTGTCAGCAACACACACACGTACCATTTGTCCAAATGCTTTAGACACACGTACCCTCTGTTCACATGCTTACACACACACACACACACACACACACGTACCCTCTGTTCACATGCTTACACACACACGTACCCTCTGTCCACATGCTTTACACACACACGTACCCTCTGTCCTCATGCTTTACACACACATGTACCCTTTGTCCTCATGCTTTACACACACACATACCCTCTGTCCACATGATTTACAAACACACACATATGTGCCCTCTGTCCACATGCTTTACACACACACACACACACGTACCCTCTATCCACATGATTTACACACACATATGTGCCCTCTGTCCACATGCTTTACACACACACACACACACACACACGTACCCTCTATCCACATGATTTACACACACATATGTACCCTCTGTCCACATGCTTTACACAAACATGTACCTTCTGCCACATGCTTTACATGCAAATGTACCCACTGTCCCAATGCTTTACTCACATATGTACCCTCTGTCCACATGCTTTACACACACACACACATACACGCACGTACCCTCTCTGTTCACATGCTTTACACACACATGTATCCTCTGTCCACATGCTTTACACAAACATGTACCTTCTGCCCACATGCTTTACACGCAAATGTACCCACTGTCCCAATGCTTTACTCACATATGTACCCTCTGTCCACATGCTTTACACACACACACACACACACACACACACACACACACACACACACACACACGTACTCTCTGTCCACATGCTTTACACACACATGCCCCCCTCTAAATGCATGTTTACTTACATGTAACCCTGGGCATGCATGCTTTAAACACACACGTATCCTCTGTCTGCATGCATTACAAACACACGTACCATCTGTCCGCATGCTTTACACACACACACACGTACCATCTGTCCACATGCTTTAGACACACGTACCCTCTGTTTACATGCTTACACACACACGTACCCTCTGTTCACATGCTTACACACACACATACCCTCTGTCCACATGCTTACACACACACGTACCCTCTGTCCACATGCTTTACACACACACACACACACACACACACATACCCTCTGTCTATATGCTTACACACACATGTACCCTCTGTCCTCATGCTTTACACACACACGTACCCTCTGTCCTCATGCTTTACACACACATGTACCCTTTGTCCTCATGCTTTACACACACACATACCCTCTGTCCACATGATTTACAAACACACACATATGTGCCCTCCGTCCACATGCTTTACACACACACACACACACACACGTACCCTCTATCCACATGATTTACACACACATATGTACCCTCTGTCAGGCCCGGCGCTCCCATTAGGCAACGTTAGGCAGTTGCCTAGGGCGCCGGGCTCTGGAGGGCGGCACTGAAAAGGGGGACCCAGTGATAATTAAATAAATGCTCTCGCCCGCCCGCCCGCCCGCTCGCTCGCCCGCCCGCTCGATCGCTATAATGCGGTGCTGTACTGTAGCAGCACCGCATTTTAAAATTTACCCGGCGCCTGGCAGCGTCGTGACGTCACGACGCACGACGCTGCCAGTGTAGAGGAGACAGAGAAAGAAGACAGAAGCGAGAAAGAAGACAGAAGCGAGGAAGAAGAGAAAGGAAGGAAAATGAAGAAGTTAAGGTGAGTACAGGAAAGAGGAGGCTACAGATAACAGGAGGGGACGGGGGACGGATGCTATACATAGGGCGGAGAACGGAAGCTACAGAAAGAGGGGAATGGAAGCTACAGTAAGGAGGGAGAATGGAGGCTATACAAAGGGGGGAGAATGGAGGCTATAGAAAGGGGGAGAATGGAGGCTATACAAAGGGGGAGAATGGAGGCTATACAAAGGGGGGGAGAATGGAGGCTATACAAAGGGGGGGAGAATGGAGTCTATACAAAGGGGGGGAGAATGGAGGCTATACAAAGGGGGAGAATGGAGGCTATACAAAGGGGGGGAGAATGGAGGCTATACAAAGGGGGAGAATGGAGGCTTTACAAAGGGGGAGAATGGAGGCTATACAAAGGGGGGGAGAATGGAGGCTATACAAAGGGGGGGAGAATGGAGTCTATACAAAGGGGGGGAGAATGGAGGCTACAGTAAGGGGGGAGAATGGAGGCTATACAAAGGGGGAGAATGGAGGCTATACAAAGGGGGAGAATGGAGGCTATACAAAGGGGGGAGAATGGAGGCTATACAAAGGGGGGAGAATGGAGGCTATACAAAGGGGGAGAATGGAGGCTATACAAAAAGGGGAGAATGGAGGCTATACAAAGGGGGATAATGGAGGCTATACAAAGGGGGGGGAGAATGGAGGCTATACAAAGGGGGGAGAATGGAGGCTACAGTAAGGGGGGAGAATGGAGGCTATACAAAGGGGGAGAATGGAGGCTATACAAAGGGGGAGAATGGAGGCTATACAAAGGGGGGAGAATGGAGGCTATACAAAGGGGGAGAATGGAGGCTATACAAAGGGGGGAGAATGGAGGCTATACAAAAGGGGAGAATGGAGGCTATACAAAGGGGGATAATGGAGGCTATACAAAGGGGGGGGAATGGAGGCTATACAAAGGGGGGAGAATGGAGGCTACAGTAAGGGGGGAGAATGGAGGCTATACAAAGGGGGGAGAATGGAGGCTATACAAAGGGGGGAGAATGGAGGCTATACAAAGGGGGAGAATGGAGGCTATACAAAAAGGGGAGAATGGAGGCTATACAAAGGGGGATAATGGAGGCTATACAAAGGGGGGGGAATGGAGGCTACAGAAAGAGGGAAGAATGGATGCTACAGAAAATTGGGGGGGGAGGAGGAGGCTGGAGAAAATAGGGAGACGGGGGATTACACTTAGAAATGTCCTTGAGTTAGAGACTATGGGGTCTTTATACTAAAATAGTGCCGTGACAAAATGCAGCTATGCATAATGAAGCACAGCTTTAATTCACCTTGCTGGGGCTACTCTAGGATAGTTCAGGAACCATTTATGTGTATTAGTATTTGCCCTCTATTTGGCTCTCCTTTGTTGCCCTCTATTAGTATAATTAATTTTACATCTGCAGAATACATTAACAAATGCAAATAAAATAGAACGGTCTAGATTATCTGTCATTTAGATTACCTTTCTCTATTTATTTGCATGTGTTAGTATATTTAATATATCATCTACAGAATACATTAATAGACAGCAACAGAGGAGAGCCAAGTAGTGGCCAAATACTAAAAAAAAAAGCCAAGTAGTGGGCAGGGGTGCATGTGAGTAAAGCTGGTGTTATGTGGCTGGCATATGTGACACAAGCTGATGGGCAAGGGGTGACATCTGTGAGAACAGCTAGTGGGCAGATGGGCATGTGTGAGTGAAGTTGGTGGGCAGCGGGGTACATGTCAGTGTGTAACAGGTGAGTGATGTCATGTTTTCTTTTCTTTCATTTGTTTTGTTCTGAAGTCTAGCATTTGGAGCCCCCCCTCTAGATATCCTGTGTTTGCTCCTGGGCATCAGTGAAGCCTGGACAGCATTCTGCATCAGACATCAGTGCTGCATCAGACATCTGGACTGCATTGTAGCCAGCCAAGAGGAGGTAAGAGTTATTATTTTTAAGTGTGTTAGTGGCTGGGAAATTAGAATTTTTTTTATTTGGGGGGGGGGGGGGGGGGGGAGGGGGGGGGGGAGGGGGGCGGCAATCTTAAGCTTTGCCTAGGGTGCCGGGCAACCTTGCACCGGCCCTGCCCTCTGTCCACATGGTTTACACACACACACATACACGCACGTACGTACCCTCTCTGTTCACATGTTATACACACATATGTACCCTCTGGCCACATGGTTTACACACACACACATACACGCACGTACGTACCCTCTCTGTTCACATACTTTAAACACACATGTATCCTCTGTCCACATGCTTTACACAAACACGTACACTCTGTCCACATGCTTTACACACACACATACCCTCTGTCCACATGCTTTACACACAACGTACCTTCTGTCCACATGCTTTACACACACACATGTACCCTCCGTCCACATGCTTTAAACACACATGTACCCTCTGTCAACATGCTTTACATGCACACGCGCAACCTCTTGTTCACATTCTTTACACACACACACAAACACGTACCCTCTGTCCGAATTCTTTACACACACACGCACATACCCTTTTCCCACATGCTTTACACACACACACACGCTTACCCTTTTGTTCACATTCTTTACACACACACACACGTACCCTCTGTCCGCATGGTTTACACACACACACGTACCCTCTGTCCACATGCTTTACACACATACGTACCCTGTGTCCACATGATTTACACACACACACACACGTACCCTCTGTCCACATGCTTTACACACACACACATGTACCCTCTGTCCGCATGCTTTACACACACACACACGTACCCTGTGTCCACATGTTTAACACATACATATGTACCCTGTTCACATGGTTTACACACACACACACAAACACACATATACACACACACGTACGTACCCTCTCTGTTCACATGCTATACACACATATGTACCCTCTGTCCACATGCTTTACACACACACACGTACCCTCTGTTCACATGCTTTACACACACACAAACACACACACGTACCCTCTATCAGCATGCTTTACACACACATGTACCCTCTGTTCACATACTTTACACACACATGTACCCTCTGTCCATATGTGTAAGGGTAAAATGTTATGATTATTGATTTAATATCTATCATATATTAAGCTTTAGAAACTAATATATTATTCTATAACCTTAAGATAAATTAGCAGATATTATGTTCAGTTTTGGGGGTCTATTTATGACCCTTCGTTTTTTTCTGTAGAAACTTTTCAATCCTCATCGCATAGATGCGGATTGAAATGTTTCTCATATGTATTAAAAATCAACACAGGAACAGCCGTTCCGAAAAAACGGCTGCTCCTGTGAAGTCTTACACTTACCTAACACTGGATTCTTCTCTTTTCCTCCCTCTGCGGTGCCGATCGTCCCTCTTTCAATCCCTGTGCGCATGCGCCGACCGGTAAACTCGGGCATGCGCACAGAGATCCGTGTCTGCAGGAACCTGAAGCATGTGATGGAGGGATCATGTGATCCCTCCACACATGCGCTTTGCAGCTCTGCTCGTCGGAGCAGCGCTGTTTTCAGTGTAATGTTTCACTTATGTTAATGTACGCCAGCTTCAGATGGCGCCAGCTTCAGATGGCGTACATAAACAAGTAAAAAAAGAGAAATACTTCACTTGCCAGTCTTTAATACATAGCGTTACTGAGCACTCCCCATATATTGTTATGGGGAGTGCTCAGAAAAACGCTAATGGGTGCAAAGCAGCAGATATCTCCGATATCTGCTGCTATGCTACATTAATACATAAGGATTTTAACGGTAAAGCCCCAAAAACAACGTTTTCGGGGCTTTTTAAGGGGGAAAAACTTTAATAAATAGACCCCTTGAAGACGAATTATTCAAGGTTGTGAAACTACATAGCAGGATGTTCCCATGAACAGAAACAGACCAAGGACACGCAGCAAAGTGAGACATTCTTTACAGATAAAACCCAAGGTCACAAAGCTGGGGCAGCACAAGTATATTGGCAGAGCACCTGGAAAGTGATAACGCAGAAAGAAGAAAGAATTGTTTGAACTTTATTGGAAAACTGCAATATATATAATTGTTGATTGACTTACTTTCATAATCTACTGTCTTATAAATGGTTGTTCAGCATCTAATCCCCTAGACTTATATGTATAAATATAGACGCTGAAGCGGTCAAATATTAGAATAGAATAAAAGTTGCTCAGAATTATATCATACAGGTGTTGAGTATTTTTCTGCCCACATGTACCCTCTGTCTGCATGCTTTACACACACACATGTACCCTCTGTCTGCATGCTTTACACACACACATGTACCCTCTATCCACATGCTTTACACAAACATGTACTCTATGTCTGCATGCTTTACACACACACACATGTACCCTCTGTCTGCATGCTTTACACACACACATGTACCCTCTGTCTGCATGCTTTACACAAACATGTACTCTATGTCTGCATGCTTTACACACACACACATGTACCCTCTGTCTGCATGCTTTACACACACACATGTACCCTCTGTCTGCATGCTTTACACACACACACACACACACACGTATCCTCTGTCTGCATGCTTTACACACACACGCCCCCCTCTGTCCACATGCTTTACATGCACGTGCGCACACACACGTCCCCTTCTGTCCACATGCTTTACACGCATGCACGCACACACACATCCCCCTCTGTCCACATGCTTTACACATACACACACACGTCCCCCTCTGTCCACAAGCTTTGCATGCGCACGTCCCCCTCTGTCCACATGCTTTGCACGCGCGCACACACACGTCTCCCTCTGTCCACATTTTTTGCACGCGAGTGCGCACACACAAGCCCCCTCTGTCCACAAGATTTGCATGTGCACGTCCCCCTTTGTCCACATGCTTTGCGTGCGCGCGCACACACACACACACGTCTCCCTCTGTCCACATGCTTTACACGCACGCGCACACACTCCCCCTCTGTCCACATGCTTTATACGCACACACACACACACACGTCCCCATCTCTCCACATGCTTTGCGCGCACACACACGCCGCCCTCTGTCCACATGCTTTGCGCGCACACACACGTCGCCCTCTGTCCACATGCTTTGCACGCACACATGTCGCCCTCTGTCCACATGCTTTGCACGCACACACGTCGCCCTCTGTCCACATGCTTTGCACGCACACACGTCGCCCTCTGTCCACATGCTTTGCACGCACACACACGTACCCTCTGTCCACATGCTTAACACGCACGCTCATTCACATCCCCCTCTGTCCACTTGCTTCAGACGCACGCACGCTCACACACGCCCCCCTCTGTCTACATGCTTTATATACCCATGTTCCCTATTCCCGGTGACAACCAGATTCACAGATGTAAATGGTTATGAAAGTCAAACACAGGTAATATTTATAATCATAAGTAAATCCATTGTCTATTGGCACATTCCAACAACTTATCTTCCTGACATGTGCAGTAAGCAGGGACAACACCCTAAAGAAGTATGTAAAGGTCACCTGGCAGTCTGCCCATGTACACGTGATCAAACGTACACAGAAACCACTAATGTCAGTAACACAATAATACTGAGGACAGCATTGTGCTACCTCTATTACACCCCTCTGCCCAGCAGCTGTACTCACACGTCCCCATCACATCCCCCCTTCTTACCTATTATCTGCAAGCTGCCTCCTGCACTGGTAGCGGCTAAATCCCCTTCAGCTTAGGTACCTTCCCACGTCACTCTGACATCACAGGGTCATGTGACCACAATGGTCACATGCTACACAGTGAAGGCAGGCTGATGGAACTGTTTTTTCATGTAACACACAAATATAAACTTTAAATTTCAGTGTACAAATAAGCAATCAAGTATTTGTGTGTTACATGAAAAAACAGTCAATATTTAACTTATGTGCAAAACAGATTTGCACCCCTTGCATTGTAACATTGTTTTGTCCAGGAGACTGAAATAAGAAGTTTATCAAGTTAAGATACTTAATGAATCAGGCCCTACATCTTTATTCAGTCCAGGTAATTTTAAGTTAGGTGTGTGTCTGATTCTAAATTTGCAGTGCACAAATGTGGTGCACTCTAATTTTCATTGCACGCTGTGCCCTCCACAATAAGTGCTGAGAGACAAAAGCTGTGGCATTGAAAGAAAGACAATTCTGCAAATAAAGAAATAAGAATAAAGATCGGGTTTTATTAATTACTTCCTGAAGTACCTGCCATTGCCTGGGTTTAAATCTTCAAGCTATTAAGTTATCAATGAGTTGAATGTAACTGTCAACCTTTTCAAAATAATTAGAATCTTAGCAGGTCTTCCAACACACCCATTAGGTGGCTGCCCAGTGTCATTTTTGTTTTTATATTAAATGTCATTGAAATCCATTTAGTGGAAAGACCAGGACAGGCTCCCGGGTCAAAGTTCTGCCCAGCGTACACCAACGGGAGGTTCTACTGGGACCCTAACCTCCCTAAAACCTGGCCAGGATCCAACTGGACCATCTCTCATTGGTTTCATCCCAATCGGTGCAGGTGTGTCCGAATGCATAACTGGACAGACAAGCAGCCCAATGATTTATATATATATATATATATATATATATATATATATATATATATATATATATATATATATATATATATAAGATTTTACTGTGATAGGGCATCCTCAGAATCCTTCCTCCTCTTGTCTGCCTTACTTACATTGTTCACCATTTTGCGCTCTTGTTATGATTGCCATACCTACTCTCAGTGCCCTTCTTGAATATGGTTCCAGTACATGGACAGGAGCCAATGACTGGGGAGTAACCAGACCCATTGTGGCTAATAATGCCACATAAGTACCCCTTGATTAAAATATACACCATGGGTATATCCAAGTACTTTTTAACTAAAAATGTTAACACTAAAATCTGAACATATCTTGGAGGGCGGGGGGAGGGGGGCAGTGTGGATCGTGTCATTTTGTTACCGCCCCCAACTATACATTTATACAGCCGCGTTAATATGACCCAGGTGGCAAGTTTTACATTATGCGGTTTGCTGTGACTCACGTCATGGAGGACCCTGTCCTGACCACTTCACTGGGAAGTGGCAGGATGCGGGAAAACCAACCAGGTACTGCGGAAGATCTATGCAGAATTAGGGAGTGTCCCGGACAATCCGGGAGAGTGGGCAAGTATGATTAAAACATAACCTAAAGCATCCATAATAAAGCATACAAGTATAACAGTCAACACCTGTAAGCAAATCTACATACACCAGACATATAGAATCCTAAGTAACACCAAACAAATGAGCTGACAACTTTAATTGTCTGCTGGTGAAAACAAGTTTTGTGACTAAAGATGGAGAGGGGGCTCTTCATTATATCTAATGCATAGTGATGTGCATTAAGGTTCAAGCATAAAATAATAATTGCAAATAACTTTTCTCATGGGCTGATATCTACACATTATCCTTTACTTTGAGTTGACCTCTCAGTTTGCATTTCTTGCTGTTACTTCCAATTTATGATCCTGTATCTTCAGTTTCTCTATTTCTCACTCTAAAATTATCTTGCTTTAGATCTCTACACATCCATATGGATCATTTATGAGTAACCACAAGAGAAATTAACTCTTAAAAGGTCGTCCAAATATGTACATTTGAGAAATGTGATTTTGCTAAGCTGACGCCATCTTGTTGCCTTATAGCCATTTTGTTCTGTTATAGCTTAAATACAATTAGATGCACCTGTTTTGTAGGAGTAATTCATTAGTTGCAAGGCTATGCTTATAACCTTGGACATACCAGACAGGAGATAAGCCAGCCCCCCCCCCCCCTGGAGAGTTCTAGTGTGGATAATGAGAGAATATACTAACATCTGTGTGAAGGGAACTTGAGTGGTTAAAACCTTTTGGGGCATAGTTTTCTGTAATACGTGATTTTTACTATATAGATAGGAACTTGTAATTAATTAAGCAGAGTTTATTGTACACTCAAACCATGCAGTGTATTTAATTCTCTCCAGCTGATGAGCTCATAACTGATAGACTGACACTTACAGGTGAACAATCTGATTTAGATTCGACACATTTTATCTTTAAAAAATAAATGGCAAAATAAATATTATTATTTTTTCAGGTGACCTGGAAACAAATTAAAGACAAAATGCACATTTTATACCATCGATTTTCATGTTATTTAGTACTGATACCATCACCAAAAACAACCTCAGTAATATAAGACAGTACAAGTGTGGCTAAGAGCTGGCTAAATCCTATTTCCCATACAGTCAACATAGACAAACCGAGAGGGGGTTTCCTAGTGCCTAGAAAACCCCCCTCCAAGCCTGGGGCACTGTATAATTGAGGTGTCTGGACCCTGCCCCCGCTTCACACGGCTCTGCTTGAAAAGGGAGAGCTGCGTGCACCTAACAATAGTGAACGCAGCATTGCCCATGTATATTATGGGCATAGGAAGAGTTGGAGAGCAGCCAAGCACTGTCTAAAATTATAGCTACGCCTCCATTCATGCTGGTCACGCCCACTGGCGGCGTGGTGTGGAAACCCCTCTCTACAAATCCTGCGTTTGCCACTGGTCAATGTACCAGGTACCTACACTGAACATCAATGTGAGCTGGCTAAATCCCCTTCCAATTCATGACCCGGCCAGCAGGGGACCAAAAAGGTACCTTCGGTGAAGGGGATTTAGCTGGCTCACACTGAGTGTGCTATTTCCCATGCAGTGTAGGTACCGGGTACCTGTGGTGAAGGGGATTTAGTCGCAACCCTGCTGCACTGTGCACCATGTGACTGCTGTAACCACGTGACCTGGTGATGTCACAGTGACTGTGCACCATGTGACTGCTGTAACCACGTGACCTGGTGATGTCACAGTGACTGTGTACCATGTGACTGCTGTAACCACGTGACCCGGTGATGTCACACTGACTGTGTACCATGTGACTGCTGTAACCACGTGACCCGGTGATGTCACAGTGACTGTGTACCATGTGACTGCTGTAACCACGTGACCCGGTGATGTCACAGTGACGGTGTACCATGTGACTGCTGTAACCACGTGACCCGGTGATGTCACAGTGACTGTGTACCATGTGACTGCTGTAACCACGTGACCTGGTGATGTCACACTGACTGTGCACCATGTGACTGCTGTAACCACGTGACCCGGTGATGTCACAGTGACTGTGTACCATGTGACTGCTGTAACCACGTGACCCGGTGATGTCACAGTGACTGTGTACCATGTGACTGCTGTAACCACATAACCCGGTGATGTCACAGTGACTGTGCACCATGTGACTGCTGTAACCACGTGACCCGGTGATGTCACACTGACTGTGTACCATGTGACTGCTGTAACCACGTGACCCGGTGATGTCACACTGACTGTGCACCATGTGACTGCTGTAACCACGTGACCTGGTGATGTCACAGTGACTGTGCACCATGTGACTGCTGTAACCACGTGACCCGGTGATGTCACACTGACTGTGCACCATGTGACTGCTGTAACCACGTGACCTGGTGATGTCACAGTGACTGTGCACCATGTGACTGCTGTAACCATGTGACCCGGTGATGTCACAGTGACTGTGTACCATGTGACTGCTGTAACCACATGACCCGGTGATGTCACAGTGACTGTGTACAATGTGACTGCTGTAACCACGTGACCTGGTGATGTCACAGTGACTGTGTACCATGTGACTGCTGCAACCACGTGACCCGGTGATGTCACAGTGACTGTGCACCATGTGACTGCTGTAACCACGTGACCCGGTGATGTCACAGTGACTGTGTACCATGTGACTGCTGTAGCCACATGACTCGGTGATGTCACAGTGACTGTGTACCATGTGACTGCTGTAACCACAGGACCATGATTATACAGGGTTACACAGATTCCTGGGAGAGCAGGTTACATAGACACACATTACATCAGGATCAGCAGATCACCCTCAGCTAGACAGATGATCCTGATGTAATGTGTGATGAAGAAGAGGATGGGAGGCACAGAGTGATGAAGAAGAGTAGGGAGGCACAGTGTGATGATGAAGAAGGGACAACACAGGGTGATGAAGAAGAGGATGGGAGGCACAGAGTGATGAAGAAGAGGATGGGAGGCACAGAGTGATGAAGAAGAGGATGGGAGGCACAGAGTGATGAAGAAGAGGGGAGGGTGCAGAGTGATGAAGAAGACGGGGGGCACAGATTGATAAAGAAGAGGATGGGAGGCATAGAGTGATGAAGAAGAGGGGGGAGGCGCAGAGTGATGAAGAAGAGGGGGGCACAGAATGATGAAAAAGAGGGGGGGCACAGAGTGATGAAGAAAAGGGGAGAGGCACAAATATTAATCGTGGGTCCTATTGATTTAACGCCGGGCCTTGTGTTAATTTTCTAAATGTACACATTTTTTTCTCCAAATAGGGCCCCCAACAATCCAGGATCCAGACAAGCTGCAACTAAAGAAACCAGCAGCCAGAGGTAGTGCAAGTGACAAGAACAGGTAGGACAGTCTGTGAAATGTTTTGATTCTAGTGGGACAGTCCCGATTTTTGGTGACTGTTCCGCTCAATCTAAGGGGCAGGTCAAGACTGTGTTCTCTTTATATACACACTGCATTCTTTATATAGTACACTATGGTGCTATATATGTCCTTCCTGAGCTGACCACTCCCTCTCTAGTGTCTGGTCTTGCCTCTATGATGGCTGGACACACCCCCTCTGGTGGGCCCCTAGAGTTGCAGTCCCCCGGTGGGCCCTTTATGCCCCAGTCCGACACTGGGAACAGGGGTAGGGATAATGTCAGATGAGATATGGAAGAAGAGGCACACGGGAGGTAAGGTAGGATAGGAGGGAGAAGAGGATGTGACAGTACAGAGGATATAGAAGAAGGGGGGTGTATGCGGAGCTGGGGCACATAGATAAGCGTTGCAGGTAGACACATTTTGCAGTTCATTAATAGCCATCATGTGGGATGTATTAGACATAGTGGTTGATATTCTGCATATGAAACATTGTTACATAAACTGTATACAGGAAGAGATGACAAAATACTAATATACTGACTTCCTAGTAATGTAATGTTACTTAACCACCTGACAACCAGGAGCCCCAAGGCTGGTAGTGAGGGATGTGCTTGATAGATGTAGTAGCAGGCTTGCTGCAGGTTATGGAATAAGGGAACTTAGGTCCTCGTGGAAGGGACTAGGCTGTGCTTCTTCATCATCACACTGCGCCCCCTTCACCATCACACTGCGCCCCTTCACCATCACACTGCGCCCCTTCACCATCACACTGCGCTCCTTCACCATCACACTGCGCCCCTTAACCATCACACTGCGCCCCTTCACCATCACACTGCGCCCCTTCACCATCACACTGTGCCCCTTCACCATCACACTGCACCCCTTTACCATCACACTGCGCCCCTTCACCATCACACTGCGCCCCTTTACCATCACACTGCGCCCCTTTACCATCACACTGCGCCCCTTTACCATCACACTGCGCCCCTTCACCATCACACTGCGCCCCTTCACCATCACACTGCGCCCCTTCACCATCACACTGCGCCCCTTTACCATCACACTGCGCCCCCTTCACCATCACACTGCGCCCCTTCACCATCACACTGCGCCCCTTCACCATCACACTGCGCCCCTTCACCATCACACTGCGCTCCTTCACCATCACACTGCGCTCCTTCACCATCACACTGCGCCCCTTAACCATCACACTGCGCCCCTTCACCATCACACTGCGCCCCTTCACCATCACACTGTGCCCCTTCACCATCACACTGCACCCCTTTACCATCACACTGTGCCCCTTCACCATCACACTGCACCCCTTTACCATCACACTGCGCCCCTTCACCATCACACTGCGCCCCTTTACCATCACACTGCGCCCCTTCACCATCACACTGCGCCCCTTCACCATCACACCCCTTCATGACAATGTTTCCCCTCCGTTCTTTACTTACCTGTTACTTGACCTTCTTTCTTCTGTCTGTAAAATGATGTTGCTTGGAAAAGTTTGTGTTCAAATGATATGAAGTTCTACATGCCACGCCTAAAATGCCTTGTACTGTATTATCTTACCGGGATATAACTGTGTCACACTAAATATAAGTTCCTCTTATGTGTTGTAACTAGGATGTTGTTTTAGAGGAAACAAGTCCATATATGGTATACAGCGAATGTCTCTGCAGATGTTTCCTGTCTTTAGTTTTTAAAGCTAATTCAACGCACTTTGTCACATAAACACTTTCAAATAATAACCCTTAGTAATGTGTGTGTATATATATATATATATATATATATACATATATATATATATACACATATATTATATATGCAAATTATTATTATAAAAATATAACACATAAGCAATGTACTAAATGTGTGTATTACTATCCATAAAGATTACTTTTACATGTGTTTTATATTTTGGGAACCGTTGCTTTCTACACAAACACTTTATATAAAATTATGTCACTGTCACAGAGCAGGTACAGAGACATAACCACATAGAGAGCATAGTACACTACATGTACAATATCATATTCATACATTATCATCCTATGGCAGCATGGTCTTGTTGTGTATATATATATATATATATATATATATATATATATATATATATATCTATCAGGAATGATTGAGTGAGATTTGGCTGTCTCACTGGGTATTGACTAAAATTCCCTGGAGGTGCGGAGTCTAACAAGATGGAAGGTGTTCACCAGGGATTCCCACAAGGGAATTTGGGCTTCCACCCTTCAGGTCGCGGCCCTCCAGGGAAGCTCCCGGCGTGACAGATAGAGAACAGGTTTACACAGCAGAAGAATGATCCAATTCGGACATCAAATCGTGATAGCGAAGATTACCACTTTATTATAAAACTTAAATACAAGAGTTCAATGAAGACTTGAATAATTGCAAATGGTGATCACGAAGATATGGAAGAGTAGTAACCGTTAGCAACGTTCAATAGTACAGACTGCATACATAATGATCAAAGTCACAACAAGTACAACTAAAGAGAGGAACGCAATACACAGTTCAATGAAGATCACTGATGATGAGCAGATCTACAGAATCTTGATATGCAGAAGATGACCCCAACTCACCACAGAGTTGTAACACTAGTCTGCAGTTGAGCACGATGCAATAACATGGATAGTGAGCGATGATCACAGCAATTATCAAAGATAAGTAAAACTGGAGCACAGAGATCAGCAAAGTCCAGACATACACAGCCAGGATGAAGCACAGCTTACCACGGATTATGGAACAGGATAATAATAGTCTGCAGTGCAGGCCGAGTAGGTAACTGGCAGGCGCGGGCTGGGAGAGGCGTGGCCGGGGGGCACACAGGCGGCCGCATCACATGAAAAGGGATGCAGATGACGCGGCCGCATCCCCTGTCATGTGATGTGGCCGCCTGTGCGCTGACACGGCCGCATCTGATGTCATCAGATGCGGCCGCGGGGAAAAGCATAGTATTTTGCAGCCGGGGGGCGGCCGGCCGGCCTACCCCCCGGCCCTAATAGCGACCTGACCGAGCGGCCCGGGGGCCGATGCCCCCCTGCCCCCCGGGCCAGCCCGCCCCTGGTAACTGGTGTGGATCATAGCGTTTACCACAGGCAGTGGAACAGGTATGCGGATATCGATGAGGTCCAGACATACAGCAGTGATGAACACACAGCAGTGATGAAGCACAGCTTCCACAGGATATGTATCACAGAAGAGGCATCAGAATCAGGTCAGGTATGACTTGAAGAACCAGCAATGAGAAGGTGAAAGGAGGGACCTTATAAAGAGAGGCTGACCAATGGCAGAACTGACCAAGACACAGGTGAAGTAATCACAGGTGCAGACCATGACTGATAGTCTGCACTAGGAAGAGAGGTTTAAAGTGACAGTCAGTGTTTAGAAGGTCGGGTGGGGATACCCGGGGAGGGGATTGTGATATCAACATTTATTTATATAGCACCAGCAAATTCTGTAACGCTTTACAATTGTGAACAAACAGTAATAAAACAATACTGGGTAATACATACAAAGAGGTGAGAGGGCCCTGCTCGCAAGCTTACAGTCTATAGGTCAATGGGAGTCAGATACATGAGGTTAAATCTACAGTTATATTTTATGTCACAGATAAATGCATTTCCATGTCTCGTGCTGCGGCTCCATTGCAGGCCGCCGTTGCTCGCTGACGACCTGGACGTCATTTCCATCCACATGTCCCAGCTGTCACCAGGGCAAGAGACAGGATGCTACTCCTCTTTTCCGACGCGGTCTGGCTAAACTGACAGCTGGACGTGTACTCACCAGCTAGTAATTAATTAACACCTTTGTCTGTTTTTGGCCAATCTTTGTACATAAGGCAGGGAGGGCTTAGCCTCCCTTCCGGTTATAGTGTTCAGTTTCTGTTATCTTGCCTGTTCTTGTCAATTTGCTGAAAGCTTGGATTGATTCTCTCTGCATGACCCTTTGCTTGTTTCGGGAACCATGACTGCTTGCTTATTGACCTGACCTCTGCTTTTTTTAGCTGGATTCCCTGTTGATTTCTGCCAGCCTGGATGACTTGCCTGTACTTGGCCATGTTTACTGCTTGAGACCCTAGACCTCAGCCTGTCTCTGACCCCTCTTGCTGTCATCTTCTTATAGACCGTGCTGCAGTACATTCATAAGCTTGTACTTCGCTGAGTGTAAGATCTGGGGGCATCTGAGTACCTGTGAGTAATAAGCCCTACGGTTAAGGCGGCTGCTATAGGTGAAGACCTCTACATCCTGTTCTACAAGCTTATGATAATAACCGTTAGCCGTAACATTCTACAACTCCTTAGTTTTGCATTAATACACCCTAAATCATGTAGAGCTGCATGCCCAAATTCTACTTACTCCATACAGCAGATTCAGATGTAGTGGTTCATGGTGGAAACTGTAAATATGTCACTTCCACTTGCATCCTTCATTTACTTCATAACCAGCTCGTTCATTTGTTTTAGCCTTTGCATTTCTCTCCTCAAGCACTGCTCATTTCAGCCACGCACTTCCCTGCACACTCTCATCTCTTCAAAGGTCTAACTTCATGTGCAAGCTTTTCAGTTTCACCACAACGTCCCCAAGGTCTCATATTAATGTTCAGTCAGGGGAATCCTGGTTCAGATACCATGTTAAACACTCTGGATATAAGTATAAACAGCCTCATATTCAGGGTTGCGGCTCAGACACTGCGCTTGTACCACTGAGTGCAGTTCAGTGTAATAAACTCAGAGGAAGACTATTCACAGTATTCACAGCGCTGGAATCCACTGTCTGGTCCTGGGGTCCTTGCAATTATTTCCCAAGTCCAGGTTTTGTGGATGTCAGTTCTCCACCAAGGGAGAGGAAAAATTGTGTTGAAGAAAAGTTCTGGAGCAGCGGTCATGGCGTCTTGATAGGCTGGGGTATACAGGCTGCATTGTCCTGACATGGCTTAGAGTGTTAATGAGGGTTCCGTGTCCCCCTTGTCATTGCACTGCCAGTGAGTGGTGTGTGTCCTTTCTGCATCAACCTCCCCTCGTTCCATCCTGGCCTGGATATAGTGTAATGGAGCTGCTTTGTGGGAATTATCATTGACACAAGATGCCCTCTAACCTGGCACCGTGTGCTGGTACTGAGGTAAACTCTCATCTGCCATGCTGGGAAGCCCACTATTGCTTCAGTGGAGAGTTATAGGAAATGATAGTATAAAATAACAGTCCAGTTGCCTCAGAATCTCTTGAAAAAGCCTAAGTTGTACTAACTACTGGAGTCACCCTCCATTACAATATAATTACATGAACCTGAAATATATTGGGGCATTTTTGCAGTTTGAGTTTTATTTATACATAGTAATTTTAACTAGGTTTTACCAAGTCACCTATTTAATACTGGCCATAATTGAAATTTTGAAGCATCATTGTTGCATAGTCAAAACTGCTGACATCCTGCATGCACATGAAATGATTGCAATTCAAACATCATTGTTATTGTTATTATTATTATTATTATTATTATTATTATTATTGAGCTGCTCGCACCGAGGAGACCAGGTGCTTTAGTACAACATAACTTGTGCCCCCACAAACCTGTGGCCTCCACCTGACTTGTACATCCACAACCCTGTGTCCTCAACTGAACTTGTGCACACACACAACTAAGCCCACCCCTGACTTGGACACCCACACACCTGTCCCCTTCCTAGATGTGCGCACCCACACACCTGTCCCCTTCCCAGATGTGTGCACCCACACACCTGTCCCCTTCCCAGATGTGTGCACCCACACACCTGTCCCCTTCCCAGATGTGTGTACCCACACACCTGTGCCCTCTGACAAGGGCAACCACATATCTGTGCTCTCCATGGTATGTAAGAATTTGCAAAGAAGTTTCACTTGAAATATACATTTTGTCACACAAAGACTTTTTTCTATACTTCACTCTAGTTGTAACCCAAGCACCTGTGCACTCCACCTGACTGGTGCATCCAAAGACCTATGCCCTCCCCTGACTTGTGGATCCACACACCCGTGCCTTCCATCTGACTTGTGCACCCACACAATTGTGCCCTCCACCTGATTCATGCACCCACACACCTGTGTACTCCCCTGACTTGTGCACCTACACATCTGTACCCTCCCCTGGCTTGTAAGAAAATACAAAGAATTTTTGCTTAAAATATGCCTTTTTGGCGCACACAGACTTTTCCATACTTCACTGTAGCTATGACCTAATCACCTGTGCCCTCCACCTGACTGGTGCACCCAAACATCTGTGCCCTTAGGGGCTGGCTGGACTGGGTGAGAGGGGAGCATATGCCCCACAGGCATAGTCCATAGTGGACTACCTTGGGCTGGGTCACTGGGCTTCATGCATTTATTTTGCTTTAAAATGTTCCTAATAAACTGCTGAGCCAAGTCTCGCTCCCCAGGCTAAAGTTTCTCCAGCCATTCCCTGACTTGTGCTACAACACACCTGTGTCCTTCCTAGAATGCACTAGATAAATGTTTGTTACACCTCCACTTTTTTCAGAAGATTTGATAGATTTACCCCTTAGGGCTAGATTTACTAAGCTGCGGGTTTGAAAAAGTGGGGATGTTGCCTATAGCAACCAATCAAATTCTAGCTGTCATTTTGTAGAATGTACTAAATAAATGAAAACTAGAATCTGATTGGTTGCTATAGGCAACATCCCCACTTTTTCAAACCCGCAGCTTAGTAAATCTAGCCCATAGTCTTTATTTTCACAGCTGTCCATCAGATTCACAACCTGAATAATGATTTCAGAAAATGTATTTTAATGACCCACTGGTGGAGGCTAAAGGCAAAAATGTCCTCATTTGACAATTGTTTTTCCACCAGTGTAAAATAAAGCTTCCCCAACACAATTATTACACACCTATACAAACACAATATTTCAGCATTTTTTTTTTCCTGTTTGTGTTTTGGCAATGTAAGACAATATCACATTAAACAAAGCAAAATGTTTTTTTAGTTTCACTATATTGATATAAACATTTCTGTGTTAAATCAGTTATATGGTAAAATGTGAGAATTTGTCTAAAATATAAATATTTTTGTGATGCATTCTATATTTAGAATAACCCATTCTAACCATTAAAACAGAGGGCAGTGTAAAAGAGCAATATATATTGTGTATTTATATACAGGTTTGTATAGCAAATATTACACAGAAGTTATCTTATACAAAGCACATCTCAACTTCTAATGTGTACTTATGGTGTTTGGAGATGTTATTTTTTTAAAATGCACATTGCCAGATGTAACAATATAATATCATTTTACTCATTTAGGGGCATGGAATTGGAGCACTAAGGTTTTTAAAAGTATCTGGTTTTAAAAGGGTTTAGTTCAATTAGAAACCAGAAAAATGTGCCCTCTCAGCTAATTAATTTTGCAGTGCGGCACTTATTTGTTGGCTTAGCGCACGTTTAACTGCATTGAAAAATTCCAGTATTAAGAACTGCCCCAAGATAGTGCATCCAGTTATTGAAATGTACCAAGAACTGTCCTAATGCCTTAGGTCATCAGAAGGTGCACAGTTTTTAACCCCTGACATGCCATCACTTTGGTCTGCAAAACCATCTGTTTCCCTATATAAACAGGAGCATTAGCATAAATATAGAGGTGTGGGGTCATAAGATGCAAACTTGCAACTTAGAATTTTGAAATTAAATGAAGGTTTCTAATAATCTATGCACACACAAAATGCAACAGTAGATTATTTGTATTAAAAACTCATTTGTTTTCACAGGTATTGAATCCATGACTGCAAAAGTGACAACAACACAGCCACCCACTGTCTCAACCATGAAACTCCTTACAAGCACGGAATCCATCACTGCAAATACCACAGACTCAACAACACAGCCACCCACTGTCTCAACCATGGAACCCCTTACAAGCACGGAATCCATCACTGCAAAAATCCCAGACTCAACAACACAGCCACCCACTGTCTCAACCACGCAACCCCCAACTAGTTCACCAACTGCTGTGCCTGGTAAGACCTGAGGTACATTGCTGTTTGTTTTCTTATATATTAGGCATTTTAGTTCTAGAAAAATGCATTAGCATTCTAGAAAATAAGATGAGAAAAATATAAGTGCAAATGCTTGTGCAAGTGATATTTTTTTATTGTATTATTACACAATTATAAATGAGCTAATATGTAATCAATGTAACTGTTCAGAAGCTGTGCTCACATATTTATATTTCTGAATACTTGTGCAAACTGAGAAATGGTGTTTATTGTATTTGTACTTGTTAATATGGGCCCGAATCCTTACGGAAGGCAAATGCCTATGCATGTCATATTTTGCGTAAAAACGCTCTGCACATGCCCAGCAATGAGCCATATTCCAGAGAGCAAAGCAACGTCAAATTCATCTTCGAGGGGAAAGGACCCTTACTGCAGCCTATGATTTCAAGGGGTGGAATGTTGAGGGGACTGGGCTTATGCATGTAGTCAATGTACAGTAAGGATGTATCAAGCTCTAGTGCAGACAGCAGCATCTGATTCAAGCTTTGGGCATCTCTCAGGTAAGTGATTTACAGTCATTTCACTTGCACCAGCTATAGGTCAGGTTTTAGTGCCAATTGCTAATGATGACAGTTCCGTATGTATGCTAGAACATGAGTTTACAATCAGGAGCAAATGTAAAAATGTACTTTATGTACAGTAGACATTAATAACATCCTAATAAATGTATTTTATGTAAAGTAAACATTAATAACATCATGATAGATGTATTAAAATGCTTATCAGTTAATGCCATAACTATAAATCCTTACTTTTATCCCTAATACTAACATAACATATAAACATACCAAACTTGATGGCAAAAAATTGCTTATTTAAACACAATAAAAGCACTATATGGTGGGTAGAGAACACTGTAAGCAGATGGCAAAGGTCCAATCACAATCTGGATGTCCCATCATGGGTCACCCACCTTCTGGTCATCAACACTTATACACCCCCCAGGGGCAGTACTTGCACCAAACCTAAGCCGACTCTTCAAAGGACTCTTCAAAGGGAACGGGTTCCAAATGCCTCATTGCAAGCAATGTGCGCTCCAGCAACCTTGCCTCCTGACTCTACAGTGTTCTCCTACAAAACCAAAGGCTGCACCAGCTGTAGGGCCATGACCCTATGTAGAGAGATTGTGCACCACAGAGCTTCACACACCAGCAGGTCTGCACCAGAACCCAACCTAGAGAACAGAGCTTGTGCACCACGTATATTCATACGCCCTTTTCCTACCCTGTTTAGCCCTTGAAATAGTAGGCAGTAATTAGCATCGTTTACGAAGATGAATTGCATGCACTTGCGTTCACTGGGCTAGAGGAATTTTACGGAAAATACAACATGTATCAGGATTTATGTTCCTTAATAAATCAGGCCCAGTATGTTTTAGAAAAGTGATCTTCATATACCACTTTTAAAGGTTACGCACCTTCCATTTCATTTGATCCATTTATAAACCCAATACAGTTAGTGAAGTACACTGCACCTACTTATGTTTCTCACACATTGCAAAGAGCACACTCAAAGGACTCATTCATTATGGAGTGTAGGACTGTCTCGATAGAAATGATCAGCTCGACATGTGTCTGTGGGACTAAATGTAGCTCTAAATGCACATGGCGGTAAGAGGAAAATGTCACCTCAAAGTCCAACCTACTCCCAATTTAGGCCGTCACCATCATTAATTTAATGTTTTATGTTTTTATTCTAAAACACTAAAGTACTACTCGTGTCATCCTCATTATTGTCTTACATTAATTATGAGAGTAAGGGGACGTTGGCACTGTATGTATTACATGTATCCCTCTTCTGTGTTTTCACCTTCCAGATGCACTTTATACAGTTCTAGGTGCATTTTGAGCAACATGAAAACAAATGTAAATACATAAACATTGTCTCATGTTAATAAAGGCAATCCAGATATCCTCTCACTCTCATGATTAATTCAAGATATAAATTATGATTAACACCTAAGGATATATTGAGTTGGACTTGAAGTGACGTAATACAGGCATTCTGTCCACGTGCCTTTGGTATTTGTGAGCTGGACAATAGGTACAAATAGAAATGCTACTTATTGAATCTCATATACATGCCCTGTAGTACAGGATTGTTTTTCATGTGTTGTGCATTCAGGGAACTAGTCCGCACTAAGCCTGAATCGCTCCGTTTTCCCAATTCATCCTGGAACTAGATGCTACATTTTCTCCTCTTGTAGACACCACCATTTTGGCCCACAGATCTTTCCCTATAAAACTTACTGCATTCACTTCAAAATAGACATGTGTTTCACAAAATGATGTTTTCATTGAGTGCTTAATTTTTTGTAAAAGTCTCATTGCAGCTGCCGTATATTAGAACCCTGTTCCATACATTAAATATTCAGATACATTAACTGAGCCATGGCTCTGTTTGTGACACCAAGAAAGTGGATTACAATGTACATCTAGAGAAATAACTAAATATTACTATGTATGGTATTTTTTATAATTGAAGACGCCAGGACATAAATACTTCATATCTCTGTCTTTTATATAGAATCTACTATATAAAAGCCTAGTGGCGTGTGTCTGTGTGTGAAAAAAAACAAAAACAAGCTGCAGCGCCACCTGCTGGGCGAAGTTATACACTGACCTACTAAATTCATAGTGTGTGTGGAAAAAATAACTCGGAAAGGGCTGAAATTTGCTGCAGCACCACCTGCTGGGCAGAGTTATACACTGACCTATTAAATTCTTAGTGTGTGTGGAAAAAAAAACTCAGAAAGGGCTGAAATTTGGTATACTAAGATGTTTTTAATTTGTTAATTTAATTTGTTAATTGTTAAAAGTGTTTATAAAGATTTAAAAAAAAATATATATATATTTCTTGAAGGAGAAGTGACAGTTGGGAGTGGTTGGTGGTTGCCGGGGGTGACAGTGGGGAGTGGTTGGTGGTTGCCGGGGCTGACAGAGCGAGAGGAGTGTGATACTCAGGACCGCTGAGAGAGATCCCTGTGTCTGGATAGACATCTGGATAGATGTGGCGATAAAGATGAAGGATGAGGTGATGGAGAAAAATGATGAGGTGGTGACATGTGGACAAAACCACGTTAAAAAAGGGCGCTTGCGTCGGGAAGTAACGCTCTTCCCCTGAGGAGGCCTGGGCTATGGCCCAAATGCATGACAAGAACCTTTTTAACACCTTAAGTAGCTTGATTTGACTAGAATGCATGAGTATCATGCACGGGTTAACTTGTTTGCAAATATGTATCCATATGTTGTGTTCATTTACTGATAAATTCTATGATGTTTTTGTCTTTCTCCTTACTTAGGCGGAGACTGTGAAAATGGTGGAACTTTTGATGGAAAGAAGTGTTTGTGCAGAGTAAACTTCAATGGGGCCAGGTGTGAATTTGTTCAAAATAGACATGTGTTTCACAAAATGATGTTTTCATTGAGTGCTTAATTTTTTAAGCACTCAAACCTACTTGGAGCTGTCTTCATTTTAATATTTTTATAAAAATATATTTCTCATCTTCTAGAACTTAATGTTGGATCTATGATGACAATCCTATAATACATTTCTGAATATCAAAGGATTAAATTTAGCAGCAATATAAACATTCCAAACTATAAAAATAACACAGCTTTACTCTAGTGGTAAATATTGGGGGTATTATTTTTCTGATTGCACACCAGACTTCCTGTATGTAAGTTTATGGAAGAAAAGAACAAATACCGTCAGAGAGGATTATTCTTAATTAGAGAGGAGTGGCTCAGATTCGGAGATATTTGACCAACCCGAATTTTTGAGTTTTGAGTCGAACCGAGTCATGACTCGGTTTCTCGCACCAAATTTTGGATCTGAAAAAGAGACAAAAGGTAATTTCTGGTAAAATGTCGGATCTCATAAGTTTTGGATCAACATCTTCTATGTATGGCCCTCCTCCCTCTTCTCATCTGCCATTACACAAGTGATAGCATATGGGTAGGAGGTTCGCTGCTGTTATGTGCTAAGAAAATCGCTTGTAGAGGGTTGGATAGGGTGAATGAGACAATATATATAGCAATAACTGTGATTTTATTGTAAATTATTTAGAGATCAGTCCGCTAGAATTGTGTGCTGATTAATTGGCTCTCAGAGAGTGAAGAGGAGACAAGCAGTGGCTACTGGTTGTTGTAATAGTATATTATAGTATATATAGTGAAGACTTCTGAACTATTTAGTGGAGAAAAAATAGCATGCTGTATGACTCTGAGCAGCATACCCCAAAAAACAAATATATTTCTTGCTTTTAAAATCTTGTTTTTTAAATCTTTAAAAATCTTTTAAAAAGTGTTTACAGCTGAAAGCAATTGTATGAAGGTCAGAATCAGTGACATATTTAGTAAATGGACAAAAAAATCAGGGTATTCTTTTACTCTGAGCAGCACACCCCCAAAAACAAATATATTTCTTGCTTTTAAAATCCAAAATGTTTCAAGCTCAATATAATTGTATGAGAGGCAGAATCAGTGCCATATTTAGTAAGCGGCCAAAAACTATTGTCTTCTTAGACTCTGAGCAGCACAAAAAAAAAAAAAATTCTTGCTTTTAAACTCCCAAGTGTTTCAAGCTGAATTTAATTGATGCAACTCTGGTGGCAGCTACAAGTACCTCCAATTTTAAGCAGCATTACTGCACTTATAAACCATTGATCAGTCTACAGATCTGGAACATTCAAGCACCAGTACTGGCAAAAGTAGTACTTTTTTGACCCCTACTAGTAAAACAAGTCCATGAGAGAACAAAGTATTGGATCTATTCAGTCAGTTCACCTGTAAGCATCAGTTTACCAATTTATGAGCTCATCAGCTGGAGAGAATAAAACACACTGCAAGTTCTGTGTGTGCAATTAGCTCTATTTTATTGTTTGCAAATTCATATACTTATAGGACTCTGGCTACACAAAATCATGTACTTCAGCAAACTATGCCCCTAACTGTCTTATCTTCGTCTTAACCACTCATTGTGCATGATTTCATTACACAGACCTTGCTACATTCTCATAGGAATTCTCTCAAGGAGGCTGGTAGTTTATCTCCTGTCTGCCATATCCGAGGTCATGGGCACAGCTTCTTGCACACAACAAAATAATAATGAATAACTTCTACAAACTAGCTGTCTTTAAGCTGTACAGGACAAAAAGGCTGACAGGTAACAAGTTGGCTTCAGCTCAGCAAAATCACATTTCTCATTTCCCATCTTTTTATTAATTATTTACCCTATAATACCTATCAGAGATCACATTCTTGCTGTCGCTTACAATGGGTACTTATACACATACAACTTTCTAATGGAACATATGCATAGGGATCCCTAAAACTGGATACATATAACAACCCATCCCCCACCAAGAGCAAGTCCATGATCCCTCTTCTAGCTGATATTAATAGATGGTCAATGAGTCGACAACCGTCTTGCACCCGCTGCATGTCCTGAGGGTAAATGCATCAAGATTAGATTTTTCCATCAGGTTTGAAAAATCAATCAGATTCTAGCTTTCATTTAGTTAGTACATTCTACAAAATGACAGCTAGAATCTGATTGGTTGCTATAGGCAACATCTCCACTTTTCAAACCCGCCAGAAAACTCTCTTCACATATATCAGTGAACATGAGAGGCTCTGGGGCCTCTTGTACTTCCTTTTTGTCTCCTAACTATGGATTTCATAGGGAAGGAAAAAAGGAAAGGGAGAGTGAAAATACACAGTGCGCTCGGTAAGTGTTATATGTCACTTATTTCACAATAGAAGGGATTGTCCATTGTGCTGTATATCTTCATAAGGATAGGCTTCAGTAATGAAAATGTGGATTCCAAGGAAAAGGTTCTTGGTTTCTGCACTGATCACAGATGGCAGTAGTACTGAGAGTTCCACAAGGTTCACACTCATTGGATGGGGTGTACAGTACAGCTGTCAAGACAGGTGTGGTAACTTTAATTTTTCTGGAAGAGAAACACTTAGCTTTAATACACCTGTTAATAAGCCACTTCATCAGATTAACTACAATATATATATATATATATATATATATATATATATATATATATATATATATATATATATATATATATATATATATATATATAATAAGGATTAGTAACAGTCCTTGAAGTAAAACATGTATAAGACCTGAAACCCATCTTCCAATACCTTTGAACCAATCGGCCTGGTACAGCCATGAAAACTATCCTTCTAGATATGCATCGCCAGCATGCTCCTTTAAAAATGTATATTTCATGTCTTATTTTTGTAAGTGTTCATAAATTATTTTCTCTGGATCATCTGTGTCATTAATGATAAAGGTGCAACCCTGGGCTCCAATTGAGTATTTAGGGTTAGGCAGTACCCTCCAGACTAAGCTGTCAGGTAGTCCAATATTAACCTAATGTCTTGTGTAAATTTATTAATGTGTTGGGCTCTGGCACCATCTGATACACCTTTCTTCAAGAGGATGTCCACAATACTCCCAATTACATTTCTGTATTGGGTGTAATCCTCTACAGTCATGGGTTGCTCTTTTCTTTATTTGGTTGAGCTAAACTTTCATATTGAAAATTTTCTCATTATGTATAATGATCTCTACATTACTATTGGCATGAGTTTGGTTCTTCCAGATCTGGCTTTTCTTTCTAGACTGATACACATCTACAGCATACAGCAAAAGAAAATAATGTGCAATCAATATTCTTCCTGCTAATATCATTGAACTCCACTCTCTGATGTCCCTTGAACCTTTAAGTAAGTTGTAAAATACATTTTACTCAGACTCCCCTTGTCTGAAGATCTTGCAGTGGGATGCGTGTATCCAGATGTCATTTCCCTGTACTTCCACTGCCATGGAAGTCGTCAGTAAGACCTGGAAAGAACTCTTGTATCTGCGTTCAACTCTTCCTGACATGCTTTCTCATGACCACCCAGTCCCCTGGTTGCAGTTTATGAGTAAATGCATCGAAATTGGGGTTTGGAATGGAAGAGAACAATTGATCATGTATTTCAGTTAGTTGTTTCTGTAATAGAGCAACATAATTCAACAAATCACCATGTACATGCTGTAGTTGCTGTGGAAAATAACAGTCTGTTCTGTTTGCTGTGCCAAGCAGGATATTATATGGTGTTAAACCTGTGTCTTTCCTAGGAGTGTTTCGTACTGAGTGCAGGGCCATAGGTAAACATGAGATCCATGGCAGACCTGTTCCAGCCTTTATTTTCTGCATTTTCAATTTCAGAGTACTATTAAGGTGCTCCACACATCCTGAACTTTGGGGTCTGTAGGGGGTGTGAAGGGCAGATATGGTTCCCATGTCTTTTAACAGTTCCTGGAATACTTGCACTGTAGTGTGTGCGTCTGTCTCTTTCAATGACCTCTGGTACCCCATATCTGCAGATTACCTCACTCATACTTTTCCTGGCTACTGTTTTAGTATTTGCTTTCCTATACAGCCATGCATCCAGCTAGTGACTAAAGAGGTCAACACAGGCGAGCACAATCTCATTGCCCATGCATTTGGGAAGTTGTATAAAGTCTATTTGCATCCTCTGAAAAGGGTACTGTGTCTGAGGTGGGCTTTTCCGTGGAGTTGGGACAGACTTGCCCGGGTTATTTTGTGCACATATTAGGCATTCTGCCACTACCACCTGTGCTGCTTGGACGAACCCTGGCGCTATCCATAACCTACTAGTGAGTGCAACCATAGCATCTTTCCCCAGGTACACTTTCCTGTCTGCTATATTGGCCATAATGGGATAAAGTGCTTTTGGCAGACACACACGCTGACCTTTACACCACTCTCCTTGCACTTCTGATGCTCCATGTTTTGCCCAAGCCTTTTTCTCATTCTATGTTGCTTGTCTCTGCATAAGTTGGAGTGTGATATGGTCAAACTTGGGGTCAGCAGTCACCATGTAAAAGGACTCCCCTTGGGGTACTGGGGCTATGGCAACTTCTCGTGCGGCCTTATCTACCAGTCTATTTCCCTTAGCTTCGGGGGTAGTGTCTCTGTGTTTGCCTTCATCTTCATCACTGACAGTTTGGAGGACAGCTGGAATGCAGTGAACAGTGCCCTGGTATGTTCAGCATGTTTGCTTGCTGTACCCATAATGTCCCTACTTTTCCATATAGGGCCATAATCATGTGCAATTCCAAACGCATACCTTAAATCAGTGTAAATGTTTACTATTTGTCCTTCTGCATACATGTGCTTGGTTTAAAATTTCTGTTACTACATGTGGTACCATCAAGGTAACTGGGTGTCTTAGCGCAATATCTATACTCTTTTCATGCACTACAGCAGCTGCAGCTACTGTTTTTAATACAAGTATGTGCTGCTCGTATGATTGGGTCAAATTGTGCATAGTAGTATCCAAATGGTCTTTGTTTGTGACCATGTATCTGTGTCAGTACCCCTTGTGCATGTGTATGACTTCATGACAAAATAATGTGAAAGGCTTGTCATAATCTGGCAAAGCCAGTGCGGGCACTGAAGTTGCTTCAGCTGAAAATTGGTTAAACATTTGGTTCTGCTCAGAAGAGAGTGTAAGTGGCTTGCTACCATCCAGAAGTGCTAATGTAGGAGCACGGATAATAGCTCATAAAGTCTTAATTCTTTTTCATTTATATACAAACATTGAATTCCCATCAATGCATTACCACACCCACGATACAAAAAAGTATTTACAGTATATGACGATTATAGTACAGTAAATAAGGGCAGTGAATGTCTTTATAACACTGATTGACTCAAAACTATTATGAGGATAAAAGTAAAAAGCTTTTGGTATCTACCCTAATTTGACATTATATTGCATTACTTTCTTTTAACCCATCTAATATAAAATTTGGTTAAAAAAACAAAACAAAGAGAAACCCAAACACTATTTCATATGCAACTATGTTAGTCAATTTCTCCTTCTCTCTTTAAAAACATACCTTCTTACCTTCTACGACATACAGAAAAACCACCTACTTCATGCATTTGCTATGCGAATAGCCCATAAACTGTAATATCTCTTTCCAAAACACAGTAATCATTACTCAGCAGAGTCTACGTTATTTAAATCCTTCATTAGTTTTTACTTATGTTTGTTGTGGCTGTGGACCAAAACATATTGCAAACTTCTATTCATTGGAATTTGGATAAATTCAATCTGGATTGCCTAAAGGGTCTTTCTCTGTAGCTGGAGACCTTCTGTGAAGAGAAAAAACTTTTGCATAGAGATTAACGGTTATTCATTAGGGATTACAGTAACTATCATTAATTCACATTTCCCAATCAGCCTTCTTCCCAAATTTCTCAACAATTTGGAAATGTGAGGATGAGAAATAATGATGATGATATGGATATAGAAATTGAGGAGGCTACTTTGGAAGTTGCAAATGTGCAAGAGGATGAGGGGGGGCATTGTGGATCTGAAAACTGTGTTGTACTTGAACAAGATTATAAGGAGGATAGTGATAATTGTGTTGAAGTAAGGCAGACACCAGTGGTACCACCTCATGCCCATGTTAAGCATATTGTCATGCCAGGGCATAAGAACGAAAAATACTCCTCTTGTGTGTGAAATATTTTAATCCTATCTCAGACAACATTTGTTAAGGCATCTGTAGCCTTTGTGATACCACAATCAGTAGAGTTAGGAATCTCTTCCCTTTTATGTCATTTGCAGCTAGTATATTCAAGTAGTTATTCACAAGGTGGAAAAATGTTTATAGTAACAAACAGTCCAGCATCAGTTAGCAGCAGTATGGATAGACACCTCATGCAATCTTGAACACTTTCATCATCAACCTCCTGATTATTAGCGCATAGTCCAGCATCCAATTTTCAAATTCCACCTGACTTTTCTAATGCAATCCATGATTTCCAAGTGACATCCTTCAGCACTACAGTTGCTGCTGCTGGCGGTGATAAATCTATACAGAAGAGAAAGCATAACTTTACATAATTGTCTGTGAAGCAAGCGTTTGAAAGAGAAACCCAGTATGACAGACAGAATCCTGTTAAACAGTAGATCACTAAAACCGTGACAGCTATATTATATTGGATGTGTGTCCAGTTTCCACCACAAATGCATCAGGATTTAGATAATTAGTTGAGGTCATGTGTCCACGCTACCAAATTCCGTCTCCATTCCATTTCTTCCTAACATCAATTTCTCATCTATATCAGGAGGTTAAAGAAAAAGTAATTTGGTCCCTAGAAAATGCTATTGTACTGACTAATCCACTTTACTATGCATGCTAGCTCACCAGATGCTTAACAGAGCTGGCAAGCTCCCGCCCTAGTGGCTATGAGCTACAACATAGCTACAGGATAGTGGTATGCTGCAGCACTGAGGAGTGTGAACTGCATTGGATGGCCTCCTGAGTATTTTTGGATAAAGAGACTCTTACAAGCATCCTGTTTGGACTGACCGCTGGTGTGGGCTGGTCTCCCTGAATGCCAGCACTACATCAGATCTGAAAAATGCAGCCATAATCAAGTGCACCTCGCACGAAGTAGCAACCATGGCCAAAAAATCCTTCTGTGAAGGTACACAGCTGCTCTATGGCTGTGTGGACTGGTGGCAGCCCATGATGAAACAAAAACTGCAGTCTGGCAGCCCATGATGAAACAGAAACTGCAGTCTGCACATAATAGGAGTATTATGCTAGAGCAAAAGTTCAAAATAACATGAGTAAAGTATCTGCTATTTGGTTCATTGGTTCCTCAAACCATCCAAAATCTGACAAATCCCAAACTGTGCTGTAATATTTTGCTCATTTCTAGATTTGACCCATGAAAAATATATATATGGATATTGATACCCTAAATTGTATTCCACCACATGGAGTCAGGGAGAATATATCTATATGGAACTTTCTAGTACAATACTGGTCTGTTTTCTTTTTGTAGATCCATTGTGTTTTATACCAAACTCAGCCAGAGCTGTTGCTAAAGAGGTCAACTTACGAGGTAATTATTTCTCTGTGATAATACCAGGACATTAGGCTAGAGACCCAGAGAGAAGTCCTGCTAGCTAGGGGTCAGGGTCACACAGTCAAAGAGAGAAGGTGGATACAATAGTATATTTATTGCAAAAGATGAACATCTAATGCACACAACAATCACTAAAAAGATATATACTTCAAATCAACACCCCAAGTGCTCTCCACACTCCAAATAACACTACTTACATTCTTCATTGCTTTAAAGTCGCAAAGACCAATAACAGTCTTTACTTTACACAAACCTAGTGCTGTTAAGCGGTAATCTGTAGTTCAGGTGGGTGCTGAAAATGTATCCAGAGCAATGAATCCTTTCAGATTGACCACTTCCAAAAACACTCTCCTGATTCAGGGATCCCCTTCCTATTTGATGGTCCCGGTCGCTCATCCATAATCTCTCTAATGACTTATAGGGATCTAAAACCAAGCTTTCCTGCACTAGTAGTCTCACCAGGCGAACAGACCCACGAGCACTCTGTAAGGAGCAAAGGTTCTTGTCATTCAGGCAGATAGACAGGATGTGTACCACAGAGGTGTCTAGTTCACAGGACTTATAGCAGCAATTACAAGATAGCTGGTGAGAGACAGTGCTCTACAGCAGAATAAAGAATACCCAGAAGTCTTGCATGCAAGTCTTTTTAAAGGGACAACATTTTCCACACTGGAAAACCCATCCTGCAGGGAGAGTTCTAAGTCAGCTTGGTTCATGATTGGCTGGGATGGAAAGATGGGTTGGTGATGGGCAGGAATTAGGATTTTCCCCACATGTAGCTCTCCCCTGCTGAGTTGGTGCCTACAAGTCTGTCAGAGTTCAGGAGAGAATAACAGTGGCCAGAACTGGTTAATGAGATTCTTTTTCCTAGTTGATAAAGAGCAACTCTTCATTTTAACCCCTTAAAAGTATGTATGATGTTACAAGGGTTTTTCCGAAGAGGGGGATGGAGGCCAGGAAATTGTGTATTCATCATTTTGCAATTGCTTAAAGCAATGTGATGACTACCTAGCTTATTTAAGAATACAGCGGGCATTTTTACATTCTTCCCAACACTGATTGTCCATAACCCAGTGTTACACAGAAAAGATAATAAAGGCGGGAACACATAGATAATCTGCAAATGAGTGTGTGTAGTACACATGCACACACTCATTTGTACAGTTCCAAAGTGACAGATGTGGAAGATGATGCAAATCATATCATCTTGTCACAATCTCCATCACTGAGAAGTGTATTTGGAAATATAATGAAATAATAATCATCATATCTGAGTAAAAAAGTCTAAAAATGTTTTATGTATAAATGATACAACTAAATTACAAAGCACTGAACATAAAATAAATATAGGATTTAACATTTAATTGAGTGCTAAGATAGAAGCCACTATGACACCCATTCCTCTTTCTCTTTGCTGCCCAGCACTCATGCGTAGAAAGTTGCTTTACTTTGATTGGTAGTTGAGCAACAGAAAGTGGTTAAACTATCAATCACAGCACAGACAGCATCAGGGAGTGTGGTTTGTGAGCCCGCACCTCTCACATATGACTGACACCAACACTAGCATCATTAGCAATGTGGTGGCTTCATCTTTTATCCTGTTAACCAAATTACTGCTAGACATAGAGCAGAGCTGTGGTGTCACTAGCTGAGACAGCCTGCATAGGAATCAGTGTTTCAAAACAATAAGCAGTCACAGGAATAAAAATATGCTGGACCTTCAGGAAAGGGTAAACCAGGCCCCTCAGGAAGTATGCTATCCCAAAGAAAACATAAAGATGACTGAGGGTAATCATGGCCCCTCAGTGCTCATTAGTCCTTAGACAGGAGCCTAGCTTGCCTAGTGGATGATCAAGCACTAACTAGGACTCATGGATAGCCAATGCAATGGAAATGGAGGAATGAGGCAGAATATCCATAATCTTTATTGGTGGAAGTGCAGAAACAAACATCAACAAGGTTTACACTTTATTTACTCTTGATTCAAGCTTCATTTATTTCGCTAACAACAGTGGCTTTTGACCAGATATAACATAGAGTTACCTTTAAATGACTTCGTCGAACCGACCCTTTGGATACTTGTTGATATCAATTTTTTTCTTTTCTAGAATTGTGTACAGATTCCATGAAATTGCCTCAAGAAATTGGTCAATATTATTATGCTGTTACTACAACTGATGGGGTCATATGTATGACAAATTGCAGTACGGAGAACAATTATACCTTAGATTGTAACAATGGACAATGTTCTGTCACAAATAAGGGACCCCAATGCTAGTAAGTGCCCTCCTCATCAACTCTTCACAGCTTCCTGTATCATAGAGTCTCTGAAGCCATTCTTACATTAGCAGCTCTTCTGTGTCCATCACATCTTATAATTCCCCACATATTCACCTGCCTATAGCATGTTTCTTATGTTCACATCCAATTTCCAAAACCTTCTCTCCTTAACGCCAATCTTCTTGCCTTCTCCGCATCTTATCTTCACAATTTTCAAAGTATCCTCTTCTCATCTTCCTGCTTTCCAGCCTCCTACATCTCCTTTTCATTCACTGTTGAAAATATCCTCTACTCAGTCTTACGTTTCTTTTCTTCACAGCATCCTAGATCCTCTCTACTAGCCTTCATCATCTCCTTCTTCCTCTTTAAAGCAACAACTGGCTTCTTCATTCTTAAGGATGAACATATTTGCATTTCTTACATCTATTTTAACAGCAATTGGACCTTGGCGAATTTAAAAATGGGTGGGAAGGGTTTCGTGATAAGGCATATTACTCCCAATGCTCACATTACGATATATCTATAGTTTATTCCTTCACTTTACACTTTTTGTATTTTATCTCCTCAGTTGTGAGATTTCAGACCAGTACTGGTACACTGGAAACCGGTGCCAGGTGGCTATCAGTAAACCCGGAGTCTATGCTGGAGTGGCTGTAGGCCTGTTTGCTCTTCTTATTATTATTTTGGCTTTGACTTTCTTCTTACACAGAAGTCAAACTAAATCAGAAAAAGTCAAGTAAATGTCGATGTTTTACTGACCAAAGCAAGCTACGATTTCTTAGATATCAATATGTTTAACACTTACAGCTAAATATCTAGATAGTATTCCACATTTCTTTTATTTGGCAATTAGCTAAAGCAGGCCTGGCCAACCTGTGGCTCTCCAGGTGTTGTGAAACTACAACCCCCAGAATACTTTGCCATTAGCTAGCCAGCTAATAGCTTGCATAGCATGCTGGGAGTTGTAGTTTCACAACACCTGGAGAGCCACAAATTGGCCAGGCCTGAGCTAAAGTGACTCAATCAATGACCAGGTCAGGCACATTACACAGTCCCAGTCCTTGTTTAAGAGCAAGCTGGCAAAATCTGCAGAAACCTGTTTCATCATATGTAATTCATTCTTGTACATATATTAATTTTGGTAAATACTGTTTGTTCGCTCACTGTGTGATGATCTATCACCATCTTACCTCAGTGCTACGTTAGCTGCTCTGAGACGTATTAATCCTTAAAGGACGCACAAAACAGGATATTAGTTAAACATGCCACAGCTTTACTATGCAAACATATCAATATAAATACTTTAAGGTTTTTTTCTTCAATATAATACGTTTAGCAATTTTTATGACTGTAGAATATGTGAACCAGAGAATTGAGAGTAAATGTATTGATTAGAGCACTTACCCTGCATGGTTTCAGCCATTAAATAATCATGCAAAAAAGTTCTAATTTCTAACCATAAACTGGCATCCATGTGGTCACCAGTTAGAGATGACTAGTATCTGGACTTCATTATGTTCATATAGAAAAATGCTGACTCACAAGGTGGTGGATCAAAAAGGTTTTGTCAAGTACATGGCGCCATTTCAACCAGTAGACTCCCAAAAGTTTCCATCAGAGGCTCGGGTCCAAGTTCAGGAAATACCTGTGAAATCCTGATAGGAAATTTCCCATCTGTTCCATATATCTACCAATATTAAGCTGTTCATATTCTCTTTTCTGATGGTCTAGATCAGACATCAGATTTTTAAGTTCACAATATTTTTGTATTTTCCTTCTAAGTGTACATTCAGTTCATCCAAACAAGCTGTGAAGTTAATTTTTAAAAGTTAAATCTAGCAACCATCTCTTATACCACTTGAAGGGTGGAATGGGGTAGATTTTGATAGATGGTGTCTTTTACACCACGGGGTAAATGTATCAAGCTGAGAGTTTTCCACTGGGTTTGAAAAGTTCAGATTATAGCTATCATTTTGTAGAATGTACTAAATAAATGATAGCTAGAATCTGATTGGATTTTCAAACTCTTAGTACCATACATGTATCCGACATCTCTTAACTTTATGAGCTGTTTGTTTGTAATGTCCTAAAAACTATATTTTTTCCTTTCTTGACAGTATCCAAGAAAGGAAAGTATGATGCATTCTACTGACTTTGGATCTAACTTTCCCTTTTTTTCTTTAGGAATATGCGCATACACTTTACAGCCAAAGATACAGAGATGTAGCGGTCTCACCTTTCCATGCTCCTGCAATGTCTTCTCCGTGCAGCAATCGGCACTTCTGGGTAGCGGGTCACATGACTTGGCTGTCAGGGCGGGTTTTTCCCAAATCTGCTTCTATAAAATCTCGGCACTGACACTAGCTCAGTGTCAGTGCAACTTGGTTGCTGTGCTTCTTATTCCCCTTCGCTGCTCCTTGCGTGGTGCTTTCTGCTGGATCCTCTGTGTACTATTTCTGCCTGTCTGACTACGTGCTTGTGATAATCCTGTGTACCAAAGTTGGCCTGTCTGACTATGTGCTGCTAGATCTTCCTGTGTTCCGAACTTGGCTTGTCTGTCTATTCTCTACCTGTTTACCCGTGTACCAGATCCTAGTCTGTCTGACTATTTGCTGCCTGATAACCCGTGTACCAGATACTAGCATGTCTGACTACTCTGTCCTGGACCACCCATGTACCAGTTCCAAATCTGCCTGACCTTCTGTGCTGGTTATTCATTAACTGGTGTGTTCCTGATTTTACTCCTTGTAGCAGTCTCAGATTTCTTCCAGCAATTCTTTGTCTTCCTCTTTGGGCCTTGTGCTACATCTTGAGGCAGCCCAGAGGGCCGCGACTTGTGGGTTCCTGGCAGCAAAGTCCATCCTGCTTTGCGACGGTGAATTCTGGGGAATTCCTTAGACTCTGTGCCTCTGGTGTGCTAGTTGGGATTGGCACAGGTAACTTTCAGACTTATAACAGGAGATGACTGATACTTGGCTTTCTCCCAAACCACACCTCTAGTGGCATTTTCTTAGGTAAACTGCAGTGGATGCAGCTTCTGCCTCAAATTTTTTATCCAAGACTGCATCACTTAGCATAGTCAATTTTAGTTGCAACTTCACTTTTAGCTTTAATGAAGGTAAACATGTGTCATCCTTGTGTCATCATCCATAAATGTAATGCAATACCTATAACCACTAACAGATTTTACTTCCATTTGACCGAACACATCTGTATGTACTAGGGATAATGCTACTTCAGTCCTAGTTGGTGATTTTGGAAACGGGTTTATTCTTTACTCAACTCTCACATGCTGGTCTCTCAGAATTATTCACCATCCCATGAGCTAGTTTCTGTATATTATTATATCCCAGATGACTTAGTCTCTTTTGCCACAGTTCCATGGATTGCTTGTTAGTTGAAGCGGCCATCACACAACACTGTCTGGCGTCTAGGACATATAGTTGGTTACACTGGGTTGCTGTTGCAATTACAGTCCCTCTTTGGTTTTGCACTATGCATTTGCCCTTTGCAAATTTGACTTTGTAACCTTTTTTCTCAAGAACACTTTTGGCGATAAGTTTGTTTCCTAAACCAGGTGCATATAGAACATCTTGGGTGTTTGTGAGGACAGTTTCACCTTTTATGCTAAGGCACCCTGTGATTGTCCAAACTTTTGTGGTAGTAAGGACTTTGTCTCCTATTCCTTTTACATATATGAGTTCACATGATTTTATTGAAGTGAACCATTCTAGGTTGCAGCTGAAGTGTCTAGTGGTCCCTGAGTCCATATACCAGCAGTTCTTTTGTGACTGTCTGCAATGTTTAATGCTGACTCATCTGTCACGCTTTTTATGTGCTCTATTTGCACCTCTCAGCCTGCACTCTGATGCTTTGTGTCCCATTTTTTGGACATATAAAGCATTTGTACTTGGGCTTTTTGGACTTTGTACCTCTTGTGAGTAGAGATGAGCGCACTCGGATTTCCTGAATCCGAGCCCACCCGGACGTTGCCGATCCGAGTCGGATCCGAGACAGATCCGGGTATTGGCGCCAAATGAAAACTTGAAAGCGAGGCTCCGAGTCATAATCCCGTTGTCGGATCTCGCGATACTCGGAACCTATAAATTCCCCGCTAGTCTCCGCCATCTTCACTCGGGCATTGATCAGGGTAGAGGGAGGGTGTGTTAGGTGGTCCTCTGTTCTGGTAGATCTCATTCTGTGCTGTTTAGTTCTGTGCTGTGCTGTGCTGTGCTGTGTTCTGTTCTGCAGTATAAGCCCATTGGTACTGCAATATTACCAAGTTCACACATTCAGCAGTAAAAGTCCAGTGGTACTGCTGCAATATTACAAAGTTTACACATTCTGCAGTATCAGTCCAGTGGTGCTGTGTGCTGTGCTCTGTCAATTTTGAGTTCAGTGGTGCTGCTGGGTCCTGTGTGCTGTGTCCTGTTCAGTCCAGTGGTCCTGTGTCCCGTGCTCTGTGCTTCTAAGGGCATAGTTATTTCCCCAATATTCCCAAGTGTTTAAAAAATTAAAAAAAAGTTAATAAAAAAAATATACAAAAAACTAATTAAAACATTTTTTAATTACAACAAAATTTGCCAAACCAATCCTGCAGTATAAGCCCATTGGTACTGCAATATTACCAAGTTCACACATTCAGCAGTAAAAGTCCAGTGGTACTGCTGCAATATTACAAAGTTCACACATTCTGCGGTATCAGTCCAGTGGTGCTGTGTGCTGTGCTCTGTCAATTTTGAGTTCAGTGGTGCTGCTGGGTCCTGTGTGCTGTGTCCTGTTCAGTCCAGTGGTCCTGTGTCCCGTGCTCTGTGCTTCTAAGGGCATAGTTATTTCCCCAATATTCCCAAGTGTTTAAAAAATTAAAAAAAATTAATAAAAAAAATATACAAAAAACTAATTAAATTTTTTTTTAATTACAACAAAATTTGCCAAACCAATCCTGCAGTATAAGCCCATTGGTACTGCAATATTACCAAGTTCACACATTCTGCAGTATCTTGTGCTACATATAATGGAGAGCAAAAATGTGGAGGATAAAGTAGGGAAAGATCAAGACCCACTTCCTACTAATGCTGAAGCTGCTGCCACTAGTCATGACATAGACGATGAAATGCCATCAACGTCGTCTTCCAAGCCCGATGCCCAATCTCCTAGTACAGGGCATGTAAAATCCAAAAAACCCAAGTTCTCAAAAAAAAGCAAAAAGAGAAACTTAAAATCATCTGAGGAGAAACGTAAAGTTGGCAATATGCCATTTACGAAACGTAGTGGCAAGGAACTGCTTAGGCCGTGTTCATGACTAGTGGTCCATCTTCACCCAAGGATATTAGCCCTCCTCCTCTTCCCCCCCTACAAAAAATTGAAAAGAGTTATGCTGTCAGCAACAAAACAGCAAACAACTCTGCCTTCTAAAGAGAAATTATCACAAATCCCCAAGGCGAGTCCAAGGGTGTTGGTGGTTGTCAAGCCTGACCTTCCCATCACTGTACGGGAAGAGGTGGCTCGGGAGGAGGCTATTGATGATGTAGCTGGCGCTGTGGAGGAACTTGAAGATGAGGATGGTGATGTGGTTATTGTAAATGAGGCACCAGGGGGGGAACAGCTGATGTCCATGGGATGAAAAAGCCCATCGTCATGCCTGGTCAGAAGACCAAAAAATGCACCCTATTGCAAAGCGTATAACTGCGGCTGTAACTGCAATGTTGGTGTTAGACGTGCGCCCGGTGTCCACCATCAGTGGAGTGGGATTTAGAGGGTTGATGGAGGTATTGTGGCCCCAGTAACAAATTTAGTACCGGGGCCACCCCACTACACAGTCCAGATTTTTTTTTTGGGGAAATTCAGAGCCTTGGAGGGTTTTTTATTAATTATATTGTGGTGACCACTCCTCTACGCAGTCCAGGTAAATTTTTTGGTGCGATTAAGACCAGTTGATGGTTTTTTTATTATATTGTGGTGACCCACTCCTCTACGCAGTCCAGATACATTTATTGGTGCGAATCATACAAGTTCAGGGTTTTTAAATTATATTGTGGTGACCACTCCTCTACGCAGTCCAGGTACATTTTTTGGTGCGATTAAGACCAGTTGATGGTTTTCTTATTATATTGTGGTGACCCACTCCTTTACGCAGTCCAGATACATTTATTGGTGCGAATCATACAAGTTCAGGGTTTTTAAATTATATTGTGGTGACCCACTCCTCTACGCAGTCCAGGTACATTTTTTGGTGCGATTAAGACCAGTTGATGGTTTTCTTATTATATTGTGGGGACCACTCCACTACGCAGTCCAGAAAGATACCTCGTTGCAACGTTTTGGACTAATTACTATATTGTGAGGTGTTCAGAATACACTGTAAATTAGTGGAAATGCTTGTTAATGAATGTTATTGAGGTTAATAATAGCGTAGGAGTGAAAATAAGCCCAAAAACTTGATTTTTGAACTTTTTATGCTTTTTTCAAAAAAAAATCCGAATCCAAAACCTTAAATCCGAACCAAAACCTTTCGGCAGGTGTATTGCGAAACAAATCCGAACCCAAAACATCGCGAAAATCCGAATCCAAAACACAAAACACGACACCAAAAGTTGCCGGTGCACATCTGTTATGGCTTGATGCTTTTCTGCACTAAGTCCCTACGGGTGCAGTTCTAAGTTTTACCCACTAGTGGCCACTATGTGGATTGTGTGTCCTCACTCAGCTGTTTAGTGTTTTGCTGATCATCAGACCATAAAGACTGACCCGTGGCAATCATTCCCTGCTGGTTCATTACTTGTGTTACAGCTCTGGATATCTGTTTGTGTTTCAGCTCTGGAACTCTGTTTATGTTACTACTCTGGATTTTGCTATTTATAATTACCTGGACTTTGGACTCTGATTTCACTCTGGCTTCACTCTGCATCTCGGGAGCCTGGCAAGTTTAAAAGACTTTTGTTTTGCATATTATTTCTGGACATTTTGTTTCATCCCTTGCCTGGCCCTTCAGCCACTGAGATCCTCCCCTGCCTGTATTCACAATAAATATTTAAGATTACCATCATTACTGTTGCTGTGCAATTATATTGTGGAATCCACCTGAGAGCTGTGACAACATCCCTACTTGTGAGTAATGTAGAACTTTCGGCATTCGTGTCGAAGGGAATTCGTTTTTGGAATTGCAGCAATTTGTCCCTTCCAATTTCTGTAGTCAGCTTAGTATCATTTGACTCTAAAGCTACCAACAGTAAATCAAATTCTGTCAATAAATTCTGCAGCATTGTCATGGCAACCTCCTCATCATCCACCTGTGCCCCCACAAATGCTAAATGCTGAGCTATTGACAAGAATTTGTCTACACATCCATTCATATTCTCACAGGCACTAAATTTTGTCCCATATAATGTACTCCTCAAGTTAATTCTTCCTGTTAGACCTTTATCCTCATATGTTTCCTGCAGGGCGGTCCACATGTCTCGTGCTTACGCCTTTCTATTAATGATAGAATATACGTGCTGTTCTACAGCTAAGCCTATGGTACTCTTGGCTCTATCTACTTCATCAGTGTTTGGACTCTCTCCTGGGTTTAGTAACCTTTCATAACTTTTCATGTTTAAGCTGCATTTCCATAGCTAATTTCCCTGTTGCATAATTCTGCAAGCCTGTCAGTTTTGTGAAGCTCATACTGGCTCCTGTACTCTGCATTGTTACTGTGTACTAAAATAAAGGACTGTTTCTGAAAAACAGCTACCTTTTGCGCATTTCTGTTACTGTTGTTTATATCTAAACGCTTTCTTCAACATAGTTTCCCGGGCCCAGAACCTATTGGCAGAAACCTTTTATCAGAGCACTTGTGCTGTTATATGTAATAGGTGTCAGCGGCGTTAGTGGTTAATGTAAAACCACAAGAAGCTTTTAGATTTAACCAATTTGTTGGTTTTATGTCAGAAATTGTTGTAACAGATTATATATACATATATGCAGTTGCTCACACAGCTCCAGTAATAAGGTATTTTTACTGTTCAACTGTAAGAACCTGCTGAGAGCCTAACTTCCTGTCTGTGTATGCTCAGCAGAGTGATGTGGACGGCGGAATGCTGCCACCATGCCCCCTTCTCGTGCACACACCGCCTCTGAGCCAATTCCTCAACTTAAAAAGTTGACAGATATACACAAATTCCCTAAAACGAAGAGCACATCATAATATTTGATGTAGAAATTTAGAAGTGATGTATAGAAGATGTAATTGATTAGAATTTGATAGTTTTGCAATCAAAGTAGGAGGAAAAGTGGCAGTATGGCATCTCACCAGATACCACTTCAACTTCTGTATCAGATCATATAAATGTGTGTGTGGGGGGTGGTGGTATTTATACAACATGACCAAAATGAATTTATCTATATAAATTAATGTATCTATCTAATAGATGCTTAGTGGCATCTGTGTGTGGAAAAAAAAACAAGTTGCAGCGCCACCTGCTGGGCAGAGTTATACACTGACCTACTAAATTCTTAGTGTGTGTGGGAAAAAAATTTCAAAAAGGGCTGAAATTTGGTAGGGCTCAAACTCATTTTCGTGAGGTAATTTTACCTCATGAACACACATGTGTAGAGGTGTGCGTGTGTGTGTGTGTGGAAAAACTATTTTCTCAGAAAGGGCTCATCCAATTGACCTGAAATTTGGTATACTGACATTATTTGACAAAAAAAATTAGAATAGTCAAGTCAGTTAACTTCCATCATCCCCCCTTCCCCCCGTGGGAGGGGTAGTAAAGGCTAAATTTATGTGTTGAGGGGTCAAACTCATTTTCGTGAGGTAATTTTACCTCATGAACACACATTAAAAAGGGCGCTTGCGTCGGGAAGTAACGATCTTCCCCTGAGGAGGCCTGGGCTAGGTCCAAATGCATGACAAGAACCTTTTTAAGACCTTAAGTATCTTGATTTGACTAGAATGCATGAGTATCATGCACGGGTTAACTTGTTTATTTATATTTTCCCATATTTTTACCTCTTCCCCACACAGTTTGATGGATCCAGGAGAGCAATGGAATGACTACGAAAGTGATGGGGACACTTATGATAGGACCATCAATAAGGACAACAGGGCGGAAGGTAACTTATCTGCTGGCCACACACATATTACTTACTATGCATAATCTAACCGGAACCCCCGTTGTATCCCTTTATTTACATCCAAACAACTTGTTTACTTAACCACTGAGTCAAAATTATAGAGGGGCTTGATGGTTACATTTTTCAGAATGAGAAATTCACTTGAGACCATACTTAGAATTGAAGCACAAGTAACATGTAATTTAAATTATTTTTGTTGTGTTCAGGTGTAATCTCATAGCGTTCCAGATCCAACAGCAACAAATTTAAGCCAGCCTTGGAACTAGTGGATCCAAACATAACTGTGAGTGATAGAATGTGTAGGAAGGGGTTCTGCACAAAGATAACCCCATTAAAGGCTAATTCCAAATTTTTCTAAAAAATTGTAAAAACTAATCCCACTCCTACCGAATTAGTGGAGAAATTTTGGAGAAGCATCGAACTTGCAGAGCAGGTGGCAGTGAAACACTGTGTCAGCACAGCCATCAGCCAAGTCATTGTTCTACTTTAGGCTGTTGTAGAAATTATGTTTCCAGCATCAATAGTTATCAAACTGGGGCTTGGAAACTTAAATATTTGGGCAACCTGAAGTGGTGATAAAGCAGAATGAGGTAGGTGCCACTGTGGCTTACTCTGCTTACTGGGTACTGTAAAGGAACTTATTTAATCAAGTAACCCAGATAATGCAAATGAAAGAAGTCCTGGAAGCAAGATCCCTGCAACTCAGGTCAGAATGATAAATATTTAAAACACCTTTTGAAAAATTGGAATTAGTCTTTAAATAGGCATCAGGCAAAGTAATATAAGTTAGAAGCAATGTACAATCATCAAGTAGAGTAAGCATAATTTCACTGTAAGTTAATGAAACAATCTAATTAATTAATCTATATTTTTGCTGTCTAAATAATAGTCTTCCTTATACAACTAACATAGCAACAGAAAATAATAGCAATTTGTAAGTAAAAATGTTAATTATTAACAAAAGAAACTTTTACCGTTTCTTTAAAAATGGATGTTTGGGTTTAGGATATGTTGTTAATTGAATACTTCAGTACAAATAAGCACCTTTTGCAAATAAGCTCCCTACCCTATAACTATTAGAACTGTGGGAGCTGTGAGCATTAATTCCAGTATCGGTATCAGTTGTTTCTCTGGGCAGGACAGCCTGGAGAAATTAGAAATTGTGCAGGTTGGATTTTAAAGCTGTCAAACCAACTGATTGGATGGATGTTTATCCTGTCAGCTGAATCAACAACATCCACTGCACCCTTTGTTCTTTTAAAATATTTCAGGCTTTCATGCTTGGAGAAGCAACAATTACTATGAACAGTGGAAGTGAGAAGATCCTGAATTGTGGGAGTCCCATGAATCAGACTGTCACTCACCGGTCCTCTGGTTCCTCTGGGTCAAGAGTCAGCTCATTCACTGCTCTGCCGGCGCCCGTGCAACGCCGCGGTCGTCCACCATCTTAGCCATACTTCTGCGCATGTGCAGACCGAAGGACTGTTGAAACCTTTCTCTCACCCTCATTGGTTCTCCAATTGTCTCTTCCTATTTAAGGCTTCCCCTGACCTTTCTTCCTTGCCTGTTCTTGGTTCTCATTCTGCTGAGGCAACCAAGGAGTTCACACCTCCTGGATCTAATACCTGTCAGCCACAGACATCTCCACGCTACAAAGTATTATACCTGCAAACTGGACAAGCCTCATCTCCACCTTAGTGGTAATACCTGTCAGCCGCAGACAGCTCCACGCTACCTTGTATCATAACCTGCAGCCTGGACAAACCTCATCTCCGCGTTAGCGGTAATACTTGTCAGACGCAGACTTGTATCGTACCTGCAGCCTGGACAGACCTCGTCTCCACATTGGTGGCAATATTTATATCACTCAACCCCAGTTCGTTCCTTTGTGACCTGCTACTATACCTGCCTCCCTCAGAAGCATTCTCGTTCTACTTCCATCATCCGCTGATCACAGCACGGCCTCTTCTTTCCCGAGACTCTCCGTTACTTCTGAGCCTTCTCTACTATCTAGCCTATCTATGGCTAGCACCTAACCATCTTCTATAGCTGTTATCCGTCAACTCTACCTTACTCATCAGAGGGTCGCGACCTGCACAGTGGAAGCCGCTAAAACCCATACCTTCTTACAGGAGTTCCTGGAGAAGACCAGCCGCTGTGTTAGACTCTGCGCCTCTGGTGGACAAAGTCATCTATTGGTAGATTCTGGGTCGAGACTCCTAGTGACCGTGACACAGACCACTGTGGTTCTACTACTTGGGTGGGAAGTGGCGTATTTACAAAAAATGTTCTATAAATGATCATTTTCACCTTAAGCAATAAACATATTTTTCTTACTGTTACTTTACTTTTTGAGTACTCAGCAATGAGATTAAGTCGCTACAGTAGATGATTTTCTAAATTTTCATCCGCAGATTGACTTCAGTAGGCCCAAAATAATCTTCCCTAAAGCCTCGCATGAATCTACTGATGTCACCACCTTGTACTTACCGTCTGTTGAAAAACGGATATTGTGATATAGAAAGGACAACACTGTACCCACATGGAGTCCCAATAGTACCTCTGTGCCCATCAATTTTCTTAACAAATTATTTAGAATGTTTTCCACTCTCACATGAAATAATTTATATTTAAAGATTATACTGTTATTGTCATATCAGCACTTTATTTTCTATATTTTTGCATTCAAAACAAAATATTTGATGTGTCTAAGCATTTGTACACAGAATGGCATGAATTACAACAAAGCACTATATAAAAGTACAGAATGCACAAAACAAGCTTGGAACACACATGAAATTATTACTGTCAAAATCAGTGTGATTTGTGAATACTATATTTGAAATGCAAGTTAAAGTGATGATGTTGATTTACATTCAATCATAAAAAGACATATAATGTTTACTAATTAAATGACATTTCTGCATTGATCCATGCACAGCGTCGTATGTTTCTGGAATGTGTAACTATATTGATTGTGGCAGTTTCAGTATAGGGATTCCCACAAAAGTACAATTTCAGAGTTGGCTTCACACACACACACATCAGTCCAAAATATACATTGATACAATGTTAAAATGTTAATCCCCATAGCCATACCATTGTTACAGAAATAAAAATACTTTTAAGATAGAACATAATATTGCAGCTGATCTATGACATTTTATTAGTATAGTTTATTTACTGTGGCAAAAAGAGCAGTTTGGCAGTCTGCAGGCTCATGCTGCTTACAGGGTTAAGTCACCACACTTCTCTGCACACAGAGCACAGGTTCACAGGTGGAGCACATGGGTGTGATTAATTAAGGGTTTAGCTAGTTAATGCAGAGGAAGAAGCATAAATAGCTGCTTTTATGTTTTGGGCAGGGGTGACCAACACCAGCCAGTGGCCAGTGACTAGTAAGGGGACAAAGTCAATAGCTAGAAGCAGGGTCGAATAGAATTGTAAATACTTCTGTTTGTTTGATTGCTGGAACTACAAGAGTTGCTATCTGTACCACTTTGACTCCCCTTAATTAAACTACAGCAAAGTGGCTCAGCAAACCTGTGTCAGCATTCGCAGTTTGGCGTGTTTGCCACATTACATCGCACCAAACATATTACACAGAGGATATGTAATGGTTCAAATCTGTCCCTGCCTCATTGGAACGTAAAATCTCAATTCCATACCCCCCAAACTCACACAAACTAGAGTCCATTTTGTCAAGCCTATTAACCACCAATATGTTGTTGGATTGTGGAAGGAAATTGGAGCACCCGGAGGAAACCCACAGAAACCTTGAATAGAACAAATAAGCTCCACACAGATAAGACTTTGTTTTGTATCAAATCCATGACCACAGCGCTGTAAGACAGCAATGCTAATCACTGTGTCACCATGCTGCGCAAAGTATGATGACACGCTATTAAGCTCTTGATGATAAAGAGTGATTTTAATTGTAGTTATTTAAAAAAAAAAAAATTATGATAAAATATATATAAGGACATTCCCTGCCCAAATGTTCCCAGCATCAGGTCTCACAGTCTAGGCTGATAGCAGAAAAATTGGGGGATTGATCAATACAGATCTCCCCGAGAAAGCTGCTACCAGTATTAGGCTATATCAGGCTGGGATGGTGACATTATAATAGGGAAACCTGCACTAGCATGCCATGCTGGGATCTCAAGTGTACCTGTAAAAATACAGCAAAATAAAAACACACACACACACACACACACCATGAAAAAAAATACTTTAAGATCACATTAAATTTGGACATGTGGGTGTTATGACTTCTCTTGATTGCAGACTATACATCACAACAAAACCTGCAATTTCAATAAGAGTGCTTAGACTTTTTAGAGCAAATGTATCTTAATCTCTAAAGTGACATATAGGAATAAGTTATTTATATTGAAAAAAATAATTAGACTTTGAACAGATGAAGGCAATTAACATGGAAAATACTGCTAGGCGTTTAATTTTTTATATTTTTTGACAGGCAACTTCTTGCAGTACTGCATTTTTAATGTATAAAAGAGTGCAATTTCAAGTGCAAAGTGCATTTAAGAGTTGCTGAGCCACTGAAGACATTTTTTACTTGTTTTTGTGCAGAAATGTTGCACTAGTCATTGCAGGTGGCAATCAAACATAGATACAAGAGGATAGGTGTGAGAGGAACTGTGAGTTAGCTCAATGATAGGTAAAGAACTGAGTGTGTGAAGGTATCCCTTAGAGAGAGCATTGTGAGGGAGAGCTCCGATAAGTATTAAAAAGAAGAAATTGAATCCGTGAGTGAGCCCTGCTTTGTGGGGACAGGTCGGATAGACAAGTTCTCACTCTTTATAAAGGGAGATAGAAAAACAGACCCCTGGCAGATCAGAGGAGGCACAGGAGTCTGTCATTGGAAGCAGTAATCCCAGATTTCTATAATTAGACAGCCGGTGGATAGAGGATCTTGTAGACACCCCAGTAGATAGAGAGACTGTAATAAGGTTCAGTGAGTGAACAGTGTTTTAATAAATATTCACCTAAGGAAGAGACAGAGATTGATGAGGAGATGAGTATAACAAGGTGTTAGAGTGAACATTTCAGTGTCACAATAGGCATGGTGTCCTGAGAGACATTTGATGAGCTAAATATTCTTTGTACACTTCAAACCTGTTATTAGAACACAGACAGGGGCGGGCTGGGCCGGGGGGCAGGGGGACTTTGGCCCCCGGGCCGCTCAGTCTTACTCCTGTTATTGCCGGCCACCCCCCCCCCTCCCCCGGGTGCAATATTACCCATAAATAACCAGGCGGCCGCGTCACTTGACAGGCGATGCGGCCGCTCTTGGTTAATGCTAATATTGTAATAACCATTTGATAAACTACCTTCATTATCACACAGGCTTGATTCCGATTTGAACTCAGTTCTTAGAAAGAATATTCTATTTCAATGTCTGCTCTATTTACTTTGATTACCACAGGTTAATTCCAGGTAAGAAAGTATATTATATCATATCAAATCAAATCAAGAAAACATTTCCACAAAGTCTGATTAAAGATCATATGTATTCTTATTAACAATAGATATTTTCAGTAACAGTATTTATACATATAGTAACAGTGTAGAACGCACAATACATTTTACATATAATGCAATGCATTGCCTGCTTCAGCTATCTTATACATGTGTAAATGTGCTTCTTATCATTGTTGCAAAGCAAACATGATAGTACTATATGTGCATATCTGTGTAATCAGATTGTAAGACAATGTGTGTGTGTTTGTGTAAGATAGATTGTAAGACATTGCATCTGTGTAATCAGATTGTGTGCAATTAGATTGTAATACAATGTGTGTGCCTGTGTGTGTGTCTGAGACAGATTGTAAGATATTGTCTGTTTGTGCAATTAGATTGTGTGCAATTTCATTTCCTCCTTCAGTTTCTCAAGCTGTTTTTTTTTAAAAGTCTAATTAAGGGAATCACTTAGCTCAAGCAAGCAGTGTCTGAACTCACTTCACAGGTGACTTCTTCAAATGGTTTCAGCATCTTGCACAACATGGAAAGTATTCTCAACTGTGCTGGACTAAAATACATTCCCCCTCCTTTCCCAATGTCATGGCTTGTGGAGTAAGCGTGGATGGTTTTTCACTGCTCTTCCATCCTCAGAAGCACCTTGTTACCACCTCTGGCTTCAGTTGGTGGCATGCTGTTGCAGAATATCGGAAATGTCCCGAAAGTTTATGGGCTACAACCAGCATCTCCTGCATGTCCCTGTCATTTTTCAAAATGTTTTGCACCACCTGGTTGATTGTGTGAGCAAAATAGGGAATGTGATGGAATTCACCCATCTGTTATGCTCTCACAATGTTGGTGGTGTTATCAGAAATGACATATCCTGAGGAGATTCCAAGTGGGATAAGCCATGTTGCAATGACATTAATTAGGTTGTCAGCTGTATGCCTCATAGTGAAGTCGGTGATACACAGAGTAGCCTGCCTCTGAAAAATGTAACGTAGTTGTGTATCTGCTGCTGCTGTTCCTGCTGGTGAAGGCGAATCACCAACCCAGTAGGCTGTCACAGTCATATAATCTTTAGTTTGCCCAGTTCCGCCTGTCCACATATCTGTGGTTAAGTGTACAGTGGGTTGAATGGCATTTTGTAGTCCAATAATTACATTTTTACGAAGTTTCTTGTACAAGTGAGGCATAGCTTTACTAGTAAATGGTGTTGTGATGGAATTTGGTAACAGGGACACAGGACCTCAATTAACTGTCTAAAACCAGCCACGATAATTGTGGATACTGGACACAGATCTAATACTAGCATAGTCGCCATGGTGTCTGTGATCCGCTTTGCAACTGGGTGACAGTGTTCATACTTGCTACATCCCACAAAGGATTGTTTAACAGTCAATTGTAAACTACTAGTAGTCTTCTTCTTGGTCTGCTTTTGGGATGTAGATTCACCTCCAGCAGCAGCAGCAGCAAGACTAACACTCAAGAATTCTTCAGAGGAATCCTGGATAGTGGAGGAGTCATCTAGCTTTAGCAACTTGGATGCAGGACTAACACTGATAGCTACTGAGGATATTGATGAGGACGGTGTTGTGGGTGTAGATTGCAGGTGCCGGGATCTAGCTGAGAGAAGGGACCTAGCTGATGCTGTAATGCTTGCTGTTATTTTTTAGCATAAGTTTCAGATTTTTCCAACAGCTTGTTATGAACTCGCTTCAAATGACGTAACATGGATGAGGTTTCTAGATGGTTAAGGTCCCTACTGACTGTGGCTTTACAAACGCTACAAATGGCCTAGACAACTATTGTCAGGATATGGGTAAAAATAATTTCACACATAAGAGGTGGATTTTTGGTCTTATGCCAAGGCAGGACAATGGCCTTCTTCTTATCACGTGCAAGAACTGCTTCCAATGGTGCAGGACTTACACAAACAGCATCATTGTCATCAACATCCTCATTAGCGCCATCGTTAGATACACAAATATTCCCTTATCCTGTTTCAAATCCAAAGTGGCATTCTCAATTTGTGTATCCCCGGCTACATTTGGGCTGCTCATCCACACATCTGCAAAAATGCTGAAAGGAGGCTTCTTTATGAGTATAGTATCAGAAAGGTCATGCTTGCACATAGCACTCGTGGATAGACTCTCCTCAGGGACTTGTGTAATTTCTGAATCTGAACATACAGTTTCTTCTACTACCTTATTGGTTTTTTTTCCAGCTTGGCTTTTACACGGAAATGTATTTGGGCACCACTTTTTGAGTCAGAATGGCAAGGTCTTGTATCATCATTATTGACCTTGCAAGAAGATGCCTCACTGACAGTTGCAGAACTAGCACTCATACAGAAAGGCGATGGCTTTATTTCTTTACTGTGTAGAATGGCACATTGGCAATTTTATGTTTTTCTGCAGTTAACTTTACCTTGATTACAGGTGTTTTTTTCTTTACCAAGGTAAAAGCTTTATGTTTTACATTTTTGGTTCCCTTACTTAAAACCACTATGCACTTTAACAAAGGTTTTAACAGATGACGTAGAGGGATTACTATAATCATGACTGGTGCCAACAGCTGCTTGGTGCTCCTGGTGTTCTTTGGACTGATGTGAATCCATATCAATGGCACAGAGCAATAAGACTGGAGACTGGAGAGTGACAAGAACAATGTGAGTGGAGATAATATTTTTTATGAGGCCAATTTGATTTTTAATTTTAATTTTTAAATAGCTCATTATATTTTTGTTTAGACCCTTTTCTTTTCATTGAACATGGTACTTTTTTTTGTATTTTAGCAAGCTGACACCTACTGGCAATTTATGTTTAAATTTAAGTTGTGAACTAATGTTATGGTTTTTTTTTACTTTGCTTTCAATACATAATATTTTTTTGTTATTTTTTTGTAACTATTCAGTGTTTCTTGAGCACATATCAATATATTTAATACCTTTTTACAGTGTCATATTTTTTAAATTTCACATTTTACTTGCTATTTTTTGCCTAGCTTTGTCTTATTTGTTTTGTCTTCCCACCTCTTATTTAATAGATTTATATTAAAAGTCTTTATATATGCCATGGTGTAAAGCTATAGTTAACTTTTTGAACCAAATAAATTCATAATAAAGTGTCATGTATATAATTAAAATGTTTAAATTTTACTGTTGATTTCTTAACATTATTGTAATTTACATATTTGTTGTTTGTATAGTATTCATATTTCCTCATTTAAGGTATTGCGAGTTCATGACCAGATTCTAGTTCCGACGTGACCAGCTTAATTTTGCACTACCTGCTTTGGAGGTGCAGAGTCTAATGTCACAGATGGTGTTTACCAGTGACCCCTGCATGGGGATATGGGCTAGGCTGCTTCCATGCCGCAGGTCGCAGTCCTCCTAGATGGTATTAGGCGATGTGTAGTGGAGAATCTGGTATTAAGATGGAGGTCATGAACAAGGAAAAGGTATTCCAGTCTGTAGGTGGATGTTAACTTGACTCCAGGATTGATAGACAGGACAGGTGCGGGATCAGGAACAAAATAGTGTTTTGCAACGGAGGTTCAGATACGGCTGGGTGCACTGTAATTGGTACTGGAGAGGACTGGGTACTGCGGCAAGGTGTATACTTAGGCCCGGGGGTGCTGGTAAGCAGAAGTACTCGATCAGAAACAATATAACGTTATGCAGCAAAGTGATTGCCTGTTATTGCCAGAAGGATGAGGTTGTTTGACAGGAAAAGGTCGTGTATGGAGGTATGTTTGTTACAAACAAAGCGTGCATTCCAAAGAGCACATTTAAAGAACTTTGGAAGAGAGGACTTTGGTATCATCTGAACACATCTGATGACGATACATCGCCTGTCAAAACTCTGAAAGGACCGTCTAAGTCTCATGGTAAATTTGTAAATATTTATGTCTTCATACAATACACCCTAGATAATGTTAAAAATCTCATTCTCTAAAATGTAGTAACATATCACTAAACATGAAAAAAATGTTTTTATGTGCAAATGCCATTTTTAAATAACTTTTTATGTTCGAACTAGTAGTGACTTCCATGCAGCCGTTAACTACCGTTCTCCAAGTCCCGTCTCTCAATTCCTTGATCACTTTGTCACCTTACTTTCTCTCCTCTGACATTTTCTCCCTCATCTTGGGGGACTATATTCTTATACACAATGCCTCTGACCCCGCTGCTGCCAAACTTTCTTCTCCTCCGTAGGTCTCTCTCAATGTACAACCTTCCCATCCCACCCTTGATCTGGTCTTTTTCAACTTCTGTATGGTCTCCAATTTTAAGAATTCACCTTTCCCTCATCCTGACAACCATCTCCTCCCTTCTAGCATATCCTCACACCTCCTACCTTACTTATCCCCTAAAGTTACTCTCACCAGGCATAACCTGGATGCAATTGATCCTACCATTTTCTCCTATTCCCTGGTGTCATTCATCTCCCCATCACCTCCCTTTCCTGCCCCAATCAGGCCTTCTCCTTCTATAATCACACCATTACCACTGTACTTGACTCTGCTGCCATGGCTGTCGCTATTAAACTTTGACGATTCCCTCCTCAACGTTGGCACTCCAAACTTTCCTGCTATCTTCAAAAATGCTCACGTAGCATGGAAACAGCTTTAGAAGAAATCATGTGCTCATGCTGACTTTCTTCATGTTTATTCTCTCCACTTACAGTTCAGTCCTATCACTCTCTAAAGAGTCCTTCTTGAAATCTCTCATTTCCTCCCATTGCTCAAACCCCAATGTCTCTTTGCCACCTAGAATTTCTCTCACCTCTCTCCTTCCCACTTCTCTTCTTGCTCTTGGCTCTCGACTTTGCTACACACTTCACCTCCAAAATTGAGTCCATACATCAAGAATTCATCTGCCATCAGTCCCTTCTCTCTTTCTCCATCTATAATTACTGACCTATCTTTCTAGCTTTACCTCCAAGCTTCTCGAATGGGTTGTCTGCAACCATCTCATCTTCTTTCTCTAATCTAACTTCCTCCTTGACCTACTCTGATTTGGATATAGCTCCCTCCACCCCATAAAAACTGCCCTCATGCAATTCATGACCTCTCTGCTGACTTCTATACCATTGATCACTCCCTCCTTTTGCAAATTCTCCACTCTATAGGCCTCTGTAAAACTGCCCTCTCGTGGTTTTTCTCTTACTCACCAACCACACCTTTTCAGTTTCCACCTTTCAGTTTCCACCTCCCCACATCTTCCCCAAGGTTCTGTTCTTGGTCCCCTGCTATTCTCTGTCTACTCCTCTCTCCTTGGTGACCTCATCATCTCATTTGGCATCCAGGACCACCTATATGCTGATGACACCCAAATCTATCTTTCTTCACCTGACCACTCCCACTCCTTTATGTCTTGTGTCTCCTGCTGTCTCTCAGTCGTCTCATCTTAGATGTCTAAGCAATTTCTTAAAGTAAATATTTCCAAAACTAAAATAATCATCGTACTTCCCAACAGGGCTCCTTCACCTCCCCCTCTCTCTTTCCATTGATAATACTGCCCTATTTTCTGTCACTCAAGTCTGCTGCCTAACGGCCATTCTTGACTACTCCCTCTCTTTTAAACCTCACAATCAGTCTCTAATTCTGCCGCCTCCAAATCCAGAATATATCCAAGTTTTGGCCCTTTCTCACCATTAACTCTTCATGTGGATTTAGCTTTCTTCTGTTACTTCTGTGTCACCATCTGCCGCTGTACAGACTCCAGCCATCAACTCTGTTAATTCATTGTACCCATCTGTTACTGTTCATAGTCCAGCTAATTACCCCTTTCGAGGATCCAGCTTTCTCCTACCGATTCCTCTGACTTACCTACTGGCCATCTGGGGTGGTTGGTTTGTGTTCTGAGTCTTCCAGTTTCTAGAGCCATCTCTGTGTTTCTGGGTACAGGGTTCCAGTTCCAGGGTTGATGAAGCTTTAGGTTCTGGGGCGGTCTGATCCCTTTGGGGTTGTTCATCCCGAGTTCCTACTTTATGACTCAAGACTTCAGTCCTGAGTTGCCCAGGGCCAGTTCCAGGTTTACTCAGTACAGGAGGTAGCTACCCCTGGTATTCCTCTACCTGAGTGCTGAGCCTTTCAGCCTTGGCACGATAATCCTCTTAGTTTCTGGACATTTGGGGGGGTACTGTGTCTCTGGCCGTGGGTTTCGTCCACGGCCATAGACACAGATTGCATCCAGATTCCAATCCACCAGGTCCAGTTTACAGCTGGTTATTCCCTACGAAGTCCAGTCCAGTATTTCTCCTCCTTTCATCTGGCAGTCACAAATAGAGTACACCTACTCTCCATGAGCATGGTCTTTATCCGGCCTCCTGGTTTGTCACTTCACCTCTACTACAGCTAGTTCCAAGGGTCCCGAGATGGGTCCCAGAAATCCTATTGCCGTGACAAGGTCACAGTTTTAATTAAAATTGAAATGTAGAAGAATAAAGCAAAATGCGAGTTCAGCTAAACAGACTAATACTAAACCATACAGCAAGAAAATACAGAGTGCTATCGTAGCAACACGTTTAATAATTAATGTTAAAATCAATTAAAAGCAAAAAAATATATATGCATCAAAACAATATATATGCATCAATCAACCATTACTAATATCAATGGAATCTTGGAGCAAATAAATTCTATAAAAGTTATAGGCAAAGTATAAACAGACACTCATAAAACTGATATTGTCCAAGATTAAAATTGGATAAGATGTAAACAAACAATTAACCCGCTGGTATATATCAGAACTCTCCTTAGCTAGGACAAAAAGGATTATGTAGATAATTTCATTAGCATCCGTAAAGATAACGTTGCACATAAATAGTCAGATCCATTAGCATATGGACAAGACTACAGCAGATTGTTCATTTGATGGTAAAAGTAATTGCAAGTACTTATTCTTCTCAGTCCAACAAAGCACTTGTTCAAAGAGATGGTGTAAAGCAGCGGATACACAGTAATGAAGTTTGTTGATATTAGGCATCCATAGTCCCGGGGTTAGATGAGATTAAAGCTCCCGACCCAATTGATAAAAAAATTATTTGTCAGCTTGTTAAACTGACGCATTTCTCCGTTTAACACAATGGTTTCATCAGAGGAAATAAATACGAGACTGAAAGAGTTGCTGCTTAAATGACGGGCTAGCGATCACATGATCGATCACATGATCCTGTACGACCAATTAATGAATTATTCCGATTGTACATTGTCTCCCAAATGTGCTGTAAATAAAGTTAGGCTGCACATTGTCATAGCAATAGAGGTAAACAACCTAAAGCACCCAGCCAGTACTAACAGTTTTAAGATTGATCATCATCAGCAACATTTATTTATATAGCGCCAGCAAATTCCGTAGCACTTTACAATTAGGAACAAACATTAATAAGACAATACTGGGTAATACATACAGACAGAAAGCTAAGAGAACCCTGCTCGCAAGCTTACGATTGAGACAAGTTCTTTGATATCATGCACACGGTAATATTAAAAGAGCCGAAAAGAGGAATATTTTGAATGGGAATGCGCCCCTATGATTTTATTGCAATAGTGCAGATCCATATGAATGAAATATTATACAACAACATATCTAACAATAAAATACAAAATACATATTACAAAACAACCAAGGTCCATAAAAATTCTTACTCGGTATAAAAAACTAGAAATATAATAAAATTAAAATTAAATTTAAAGTAAAAATAAAAATAAAAATAAATTTCATCAGTAAAGATGTATATAATTAAAGTATCATCCTACAGGGTGTGTGACAAAACATAGAAACTTCTGAGACATACTCAGCTGGATAATAGATTTTCTAGGAATCATCCCTATTGTAGCTCAAGGTCCCGTCAAGCATCGAAAAGATCAGTATCCTGCAAGAGAAATCTGCAAAGTGTTATAAAATCCTGGATCGGAGGAATCACTCCCTCCCCATTCAGAATTCGTTCTGGGGGGGCAGGCAGCGACTCGCCCGATCCATATGATATAAGTAGGCCTGATAGAATAAATAGGAGACATTATGAGACACGTCCATCTGATGGCACAAATAGACTTAAGACATATAATGGGGAAGAGAATCTAAGATCTGATTCTAATTTGGTTACTGGCTCCCTCTATCCGTTCATACCCTCCTCTTCCTCCTCTTTTGAGGGGGGGATGTCATCCCTATATATATGCACAAAAAGTACAAACAAAAAGTGTGTTTACATCATAAAGAAACATATAATTAGATGTAGAGCATGTCGAGGAGGGGTCATCAAATTATATAAAAATATACATGGACTTTAGATACTAAGGGAATTTATAACCTATCCTCCAAAAATCTTACTCAATCAGAACTAAGACCCCTAAAGAAGGGACTTAAATTTGCACCAGCTTCTAAGCCAAACCTTTTCAATCTATTTGTGGATCTAAACAAATATATTCGTATGTTGAGCAGAAAAAGATACTTTGCTTATAAGTCTTTGAAAAGGTCTAAAGAAGAAGGGATGCTTAGTATTCTTGATGATGAGGACGCAGAAGGCTTGAGTTGTTTAAGTAGGGAAAATATCGATGGCGGCACTATGTCGATGGTTGATATGTATGATGTGAATACATCATGTGTAATAAAAATATTTAAGAATGCATCTAACTTCTTCCCTTTGCAATTTAAGGGTCCCTATATTGAAAGTTTTTATAAGACTACTATGGAGGATTTTAGAAAATTGTGTGAAAAAGTGGCTTCCGAACCACTTAGAGATAACCTGACCCCTTTTGAGAGAAAAGTACTTAAAGATCTTTCTGCGGATAATGACATCATCATCAAATCGGCAGATAAAGGGGGAGGTATAGTCATTCAGAATAAGATTGACTATCTGTCTGAAGCCATGAGACAGGTTAGCGACACATTTGGACACTAGACTAAATAAGGATCCTACCCCAGTATTCCAAAGTGAATTAAGAGTCCTATTAGACACGGCTTTAACTGATGGAGTGATCTCCAAAGATACGTTTTGGTTTATTTTTTTTCTCAGGTTTTGGATCCTAGAGTAGCTTGTATCAGATCCAGGTTACACTCAATCTGTTAGTGCTGATAAGATTGTCATCTTATGTGAGAATTTTCAGTCTTCTTTCATTAATAAAAAAATAAATAAATAAAAAAATACAAATCTTACAACAAGCAGATAAAAAGAATTTAAAATAAAACTACCGGCAATACATATAGATAAATGACATAGCAAGGGCATTGTAAGGACCCAATGAACAGAATTAGAATTAGCAGTCTTCAGTTTTTCCCACATATGTGATAACCTACTTTTTCTTTATCCTTTTAGGTGTCTGCACCTGATCTGGCAAATGGTCTGATCCTTGGAGAGTGGTGCTGATGGGGGAGGGGCGGTGGTTTCTGGTTATAGCTTATTGTCAACAGTATTGACATCTATATAGAGTGAAGACAACTTTCCACATGCTAATCCCTGAAGTCAGGGTCAGTGGAAGTGACTTGGACCTTGATAGGACCAGTGAGCAGAGATTTAGGTCTAAGTTTTCTGAATGACTTAATCGAGATGATAGAGCCAGCAGCAGAGTGAAGCCACTGTTTCACAAGACACTGAGAAATGGACTTGTGATACCCTGTCGGCTTAAGCAGAAGTAATTGTACATCCTGCCTATGTCTGTTTTGGAATATTTTGAGTTAACTTAAAAACCCCAATTCTCCACACCTTGTCCCCAATTTCCTATTAGCTATCATGTGGCTGTAGATGCCAGGTGTAGATTAGAGGGACTATGTAGTTTGGGTTCAAAGATTGGTAGATTAAGGGGAACATTTAAGTAGTAACTCAGTATTAGCTCATAAAGTAGCATCTCTTATCGCCGACAATCTCAATGATAAGGGATGCATTTTTTGGATTAGTTTTTAATCCTAATCATGCTGGGACAGCAAAGACAAGGGGAGAGATCTGAAAAGAATCCTCTACCCATTGCATTTGCACTGCCCATAGACTTCACCTAATGACGCCATCTGAAGCGAAGTTTTTTGGAGCTTGGTAAATTGACTCTAGTATGCAGTCCTTATAGAAAATGATTGGGCACTGACCATTAGTTTGGTTAAAGCAGGAGATATCAAATATCGCCTATTTTAAAATAGCCCTAATAATAATATTTGCCTTGAAACAGCCATTTTTGCATGATTTAAAGAATATAAATGCTTGATAAATAGGCCCTATAATATAATTGTCTATGAGTCATGGATGCCAACTGTAAATTAATTTAAAGTCAGCAAAAATGCATCTCATTGCAAGGAAGACTATCCTTAAATTAACCAATGCTTCAAGGCTGTTCTTCATCATGATTTCAGTCAGGAGTTTTAAAAGAGCCCTGTTAATTGCAGAGAAACTTTAAAGCCTGAGATCAAGTAATTATTAATGTGTAATGATATATACCTATGTTTCTATTCTCCCTGATGTCTCTGCCAAGTGTTCAATCAACCCCCTAGTCTGTACAATGGAAGAGCATGATTTCTATTGGCTGAATGCCAGTAGAGGGCATGCTCTATATCTGTATATGAGAGGGGGTAGAATAAAGCCTGATGCACACATGTTTTTGTTGTTTTATACAGCCTTAGACAATTTAGCCTTAGGAGCCTAAGGTAAACCGATCGGTATCATATGAACTTTCTTTTTTAAATTCCAGGCCTGCAACTCTTATATCACAACGGTGGACAACCATGAATCAGTGTGGAGATGCTCTTATCCTGAACCACCAGTAGGTGGCACTGTTTATTACATTATGTTATTGTTCTGTAATATTATATAAATGGCTTAAACCCAGTCCTCAGGGCTCCCCAACAGTGCAGGTTTTCCATATCTCCTTGCTGGAGCACAGGTGTATTCATTACTGACTAGCACATTGTAAAAGATCCACAGGTGGTCCTAATTATGTCACATGTGATCCGGAAAACCTGCACTGTTGGGGAGCACTGAGGACTGGGTTTGGGAAACACCTGCTTATGTGATAAATCTTGTGGAAAACTACAAAGAAAAATATTTCCTTCTGCATAGAATTTAGATAACCATAAATGAGAAGTATTAGCAATTTACAGCCTTAAAAAGAAAAATATACTCTATGCATCCCTCGGTTGTCACTTAACTTTTTTTTCTTTTTATTCGTAGTACAACTTTTTCATGCATTATTCTGTACAGATAGCTTTTTTCTCTGTGTGCTTGTATTTAGGAAGCGGATATAGTTTGAAGTTTACTCTGAAAATCAATATTATTTTCCGTTAAATGTTATCCATTGCAACAGTGCCCCAAGTGGTAGTATGTTTTTTTGCTGATATTGCAGTTATTTTATTCAATAAGATAAATCCTATGAACATTTATATTAACGTGTGTTACAGTTACAAGAAAACCTACCAAATCAGTTTGTAATTTGGTGGATGATCTTACTTTCAAACAAATAACCCCCTCTCTCACACAGCGCATATATAAAATATTATTATTATTTATTTATTTATAAGGCATCACAGATTCCGTAGTGCCGGATACAGAAGCAAGTAACAAATAGATGAGGTAATACATGTCAGCAGCACAGATGAGTGGGAGTAATGCTATGGGAACTCACACAAAGTGCAGCAAAAGACGTGACGGGACATACAAAGGACAGGAAACAGATGTGGGACAATAGGCAGAGAGGACCCTGCCCGCGAGGGCTTATATTCTAAATGGAGGGGTGGTGAGAGACAGTAGCACCAACTGGGAGAAAATATTTAGATGGCAGACAAGGAAGAAGAGATGTTGGATATAATGGTTAGGAGGTGGATGGATAGGCAAGCTTGAAAAGATGAGCTTTGAGTGAGTGTTTGAAGGACAGAAGGTTGGTTAGAGACGAGTCAGAATGGGTAGGGAGTTCCAAAGATTAAGGGCAGCACAGCATAAGTCTTGGAGGCGAGCATGGGAGGAGGTAATGAGGGGTGAATTGAGGCGGAGATCAGAGGCGGAGCAGAATGGCTGGGTAGGTATGTATCTTGAGATAAGGTCAGGGATGTAAGTGGGAGAAGTGGTGGTAAGGGCTTTGTAAGTGAGGGTAAGGAGCTTGAACTGAATTCTGAAATGGATAGGGAGCCAATGAAGGGATTTATGCAGAGAAGCGGAAGAGGTATGGCGGGAGAGGAAGATGAGCCTAGCCGCAGAATTCTATATGGATTGAAGGTCAGAAGTGCGAGAACAAGAGACCAGTGAGAAGGAGGTTGCAATAGTAGAGACGAGAAATGATGAGTGAATGGACCAGCATTTTTGTTGCATACTGAGAGAGGAAGGGGTGGATTTTTGCAGTGGATTTTTGCAATGTTGCGGAGGCAGAAATGGCAGGATTTGGTGAAGGACTGGATATGAGAGGTAAAGCTGAGGGCTGAATCAAGGGTGACTCCAAGGCAGTGGGCTTGGGTGAGAGGAGAAAGAGTGATGTCGTCAACCAAGAGGGAGATATTGGGAGGGATAGCAACATTGGCAGGAAGGAAAGATGAGGAGCTCGGATTTGGAGATGTTGGGTTTCAGGAAGCGCTGTGACATCCAGATGGTTACAACAGAGAGGCAGCTAGATACCTGGGTTAGGACAGCGGGAGAAGGATCAGGGGAGGAAAAATAGATTTGCGATTCAACAGCATAGAGGTGGTATTGGAGGCCAAATGATTGAATGAGTTTACCAAGAGAGGTGGTGTAGAGAGAGAAGAGCAGAGGGCCAAGGACAGAGCCTTGCTGGACTCCAATAGAAAGGGGAAGGGGGGGAGCCAGAAACAGACACACTAAAAGAGCGGCCAGAGAGGTAGGAGGCAAACCAGGAGAGAGCTGTTTCACGAAAACCTATGGAGTGAAGGATGGTGAGAAGAAGAGAAAGATCAACGGTGTCAAAAGCAGCAGAGAGGTCGAGGAGTACGAGGAGGGAGAAGTTACCATTGGACTTAGCTGAGAGCAAATCATTTATTACTTTAGTGAGGTCAGTTTCAGTTGAGTAAATGGGACAGAAGCCAGACTGGAGAGGGTCAAAAAGACAGTGGGAAGAGAGAAAGTGGGTCAGACGATTGAAGACAAGTCGTTTGAGATTTTTAGAATCAAAGGGAAGCAGAGATATGGGGTGAAAATTGGAGGGAGAGGATGGGTCAAGGGAAGGTTTCTTGAGAATAGGAGAGATGAAAGCATGATTGAAGTTCGAGGGGAAGATACCAGTGGAGAGAGAGAGGTTAAAGAGGTGAGCAAGGTGACAACAGGCATTGGAAGAGAGAGAGAGTGGAGGAACTTGGAGGGGACAGGATCGAGAGAACAGGTTGCAGAAGAAGAGGAGGAGAAAAGAGAGAGAATCTCAGGCACAGTAACAGGTGGAAAGGAGCCAAGGGTTGTAGAGTGAGTGAAAGAGAAGACAGATGGGGGATGCAAGTCTGACGAGAACAGATATCATTGTCTATAGAGTCAATTTTGTCTTTTAAGTAGGTGGCAAAGTCAAGAGCGGTGATGGACGAGGGGGGAGGAGGTGGGGGAGGATACAGTAGAGAATTAATGGTAGCAAAGAGGCGTTGAGGTTTATTGGACAGGGAGATGAGGGATGTGAAATAGGTTTGTTTGGCAAGAGAGAGGGCACAATAGTATGAGAAAAGGATTAATTTATAGTGGGTGAAGTCAGCAATGGAGCGGGATTTCCTCTGTTGCCTTTAATAGGAGCAGGAGCACTTTTGGAGGAGATGATTAAGAGGGGAGTGCCAGGGTTGGGGTTTATATTGGCGGGGATGAAGGTGAGTGGCAGGGGCTGAAGTATCAAGGGCAATAGAGAGTGTGGTGTTGTAAAGAGAGACAGCAGCATTGGGACATGATAGAAAAGAAATGGGAGCAAGTAAGGGTTCGAGAGATGATGCAAAGATGATGGGGTCAATGCTGTTGATGGGACGCAGCATGCAAGCGACTTTGTGTGGGAGAGGTAGGGCAATGGGTAAAGAGAGGGTAAAGGACAGGAGATTGTGGTCAGAGAGGGGGAAGACAGAATTGGAGAAGTTGGAGATGTCACAGAGATAGGAGAACACTAGATCCGGTGGGTGGCAGAAGTTGTCCATTTGGAGAGGCCATGGGAGGAAGTGAGAGTGAGGAAATAAGAGGCAGCAGTAGTAATAAGTGATCAGTATGAATGTTAAAATCCCCAATAATAATAGTGGGAAGATCAGAAGAGAGGAAATGGGAAAGCCAGGTGGCACAATTTATCAAGAAATTGAGAGGATGGGCCAGGGAGACAATAGATGACTGCAACACGAAGGTGGAGAAGGGAGAAGAGGCGGATGGAGTGAACTTCAAAGGAGGAGAAGGAGAGGGAGGGTTCAGGAGGAATAACACCGAAGGTGTAGCCAGGAGACAGTAGGACACCTACACCACCTCCTTGGCGGTCCCCAAAACGGGGACTGAGGGAGAAGGAGTGCCTCCCATGGGAGAGTGCAGCGGGGGAAGCTGTATCAAAGGGGAGGAGATTCACCTTTCTGTAAGTGCCAGGAGACAAAAGGAATGGGAGAGGAAGAGGTCATGAATAGGAGTGAGTGTGTTGCACACAGATCTTGCATTCCAGAGTGCACAGGACTGGGGAAGGGTGAGTAAGAGGAGTGATGGGAATAAGGTTGGCGGGATTGGATGTTCAGGGAAGACAGGGAGATATGTGGTGGAGGGGGGAGCAAGAGGGGAAAGAGGGAATAGGCTTGGTTCTATAGTATGGAGTACTGATGTGGGAAGCCATGAGGGGGAATTGGTGGAAGTCCTGAATGGAGAGTAATAAGGTACAGGAGATGAAGTAATTGAGACCTTGCAGAGTTATGAAGTAGGAGAGAAATATTGCGTGGAAAAGAAAAATGAGAGTATGGCAGAAGGTAAGGACTGTGACAGGTTACAAGTGAGGTGAGGAAAGAGAACAGGACAAGTGAGTAAAGTGAGAGACTGTAGAAGTAGTAGGAGAGGAAAGAGGAAGAAAAGATGTAAAAGGATCAGCAAAGATATGGGAAGTAGTTAGGACAGTTGGGATAAGGGATGAGCGAGTAAGAAACAGTAAGACAGTGACATAGGGCAGGAGTGGAGAGAGATTGTAAAACATTAGCCACAGTAAGAAGAATAAGAGCTCTCTTAATTTCTGAAGTGTAAAGTGTCTGCAGTGAAAAAATTAATGATTGTACCGCTGTGCAGCTCACAGACGTCAGTGCAACTAGCAAAATGGATCCGAGCTGGCAAACTGCAGGTGACGTCCTATTGTTGCAATGGGAAACATTTTGCACTGCCATAGCGCAAGTTAGGAAAGAAGCGCAATTGTAGGTACATGCCTAGAAAAGAAAAATGTGCCAGCAGGTCTAGTAATGTCAGTAATTATCCAGCAGTACCCAGTGCCAGATTAATGGCTATATGGGCCTGGGGCTGAAAATCATTGTGAGAAGTGCTGTACCCCCCGGAGGTGTTGCCTGTAATGTGTGGGTGTGGCCAGCTTTGCGTGGGTGTGACCAGCACCATGGAGGTGCTAGTAAGTGTGAGATGCGACAAAATCTGCATAAGGCGCATTAATGCACATTTTTGATGCTCATACGCAGTAATTAAAGGTGTTTTATGCAAATAAAGCATATGTACATCCAATTCTACATTTGCCCCACTGTTTGTCTGCCCATAGCAGGCAGTGTAAGTGCTTAAGCATAAGAAAGGAATTTTTTTCGCCCTTAAAATTGTTTGCTGCCCAGCTGTGCTTCTTTAAGTTTATCTCTGGATAAATTAGTGTTTAGGGTGAACTTGATGAACATTTGAACCACACTAGTATAATAATATGGTTGCTGTGATGCTGGTCATATTTATGCAGTGTAATCTGATTGGACTTCTTGTGGAATCAGATGAGAAATGAAAACACTGATGGGCAAAAACTCACTTAGATTTTCTGCGCTGGGACCCTCTGCTGTCTTGTTCTGTACCCAGAAGCCTTTGCTCATGTTAAAGATATTTGTACTAGAAATGACAGCTCAACCAACTGAGGATATTTTCTGTGTTTGAAAAGGCATTTTTTTTCTGATGAATTGTACCTAAAAATAGAAGTAAATAAAAATGAACAACGCTAACATGTTTTATTACTGTTTCATCTGCAATTTATTTAACATAACCAATAGACCTTGGACTTAACCTTAAATCTTAAGTAAATATAATATAATACACCACACCAACTTGTTGGCAAATAACTCTTATTTATTTAAATAAATCCGCAGCTGGTGTGGTGGCGGGAGAACACTGTATTTGACCTTGTCCATCCAAAACGCACACTGCTTGTTAAACTTAATGGGACAGCAGTCCCCAGGCAATCCGGGGACCCCTTTGGGCTAATCGTAATGCATAGCAAGTCAGCCAAGATGTGCTGTACTTGCACTGAACCTAAGCCGATTCTTCAAAGGGCACGGGTTCCAAACATCTGACTACCATAAATGTGTGTTCACCCACTTTGTTCATATTGTACAGTGTCCCTCCTAAACCTAGGCCCGCCACTCTACTACCCATTAACAAACTCGCCTAACGCCTTATAAATCTTCGCTATAAATATACCTAACCTTTCACTCGTTGGGTGCTCCCCATCAGGTCTATAGAGGCCCGGGTTCTGAAATCTAATTCTCGGCTTCTTAATTCTCAGTCCACCAAATGACATCAGATATTTGGCCACAACCTTATTCACCTTCTTACAGGCACCATCCGCCATTCTTCCATCTGGAACAGATCTCCACACTAGCCGGGAAACTTTGTCGGACCAGCACAGGAGCAGTTCAGGCCAGGAAGCATGCACCCATGCTAGGTCGGACACTATTGCTTGGCGCAACTCAATAGCATTGCTGAAATCATTTCCACCCAGATGTATAACCAGAATATGGGGAACCCCACTCTCCGCTATTTTTCTGGACAGCAGACCTTAAAACTCGGCCACCTCACTCCCCTCCTACCTAACCAAGATACGACTACAGGGCAGTGGAACACAGCTGTATTACTGCTCTTTGGAGCAAAGCAGCGCAATGCACAAACAAGTGACCTAGGACCCAGATCTTCAGCAGAGATTCATGTACTATAATGCAGCAAAAACAACACCGTTAAAGCACCAAACAACAACATAGCTATCTCATAGGCCATTGTACACGGAAGCCACTGCACTTTGAGACAAACGAGACCCACTCCCAGTAGAAGAGGAAAATTGGGGTAGATAATTTAGGAAATTGAAAAGAATTAGAAGAAGAATGAGAAATAGAAGAGAATGGGTGGCACAGATGAAGGTAAAAACCATCAAAATCTTGTAGTACCAATAGCCAATCAGGTCCACTTTAGAGGGAAAATCTGGAGAAATCCCTTCCCGTCCCGGCACCCAAGAGCAGCAAGCAACAAAGACCTGTGTCATCCCATGAATAAAAGGATAAGAAAAGTTCAATAGAGAAGAGAGGGCTTCACATATCACTGCTATGCAGTGGAGTTTCATCCGCGTAACTCCTGAATATATGGGCCTGACTCCCCATCCACAGCTGCAGACATGGCTGCACCTAATCTAAATGAAAGTGTGCCAAATTGCCTACTATTCAGTCACAAGGTGTATAGCGTGCATTTAAAGTCCACTTTAAACTGGTACCACTTGAGGGGAGGGGGGCATCACTACACCCCAGCCACGATAACACATCCTTTGACCTCAGCCCAGAAAAGCCAGCAACCACTTGCACCGGACAATCCAAGCAAATGCGCTGAGGCGACCGTGTAACCTACTGCCCTTTACCCAGCTGATCCATCTTGGACCGTCACACCCTGCAAGATAGTGAATGAGGGGAAAGAGCAACAACTTTAGCCGTAACTAATAAGGATTCTGCTAGGATCCTTATTCCGACCTCAAAATCTGCCAGACATAATTGGGACAGGGAGAGCCATTGAGAGCCCCCTCCGAGCAAGCATCCAAAACTTGTACCAATTACCCCTAGACATAGCATCCACCAGACTGTTTTCAACACCAGGCAAATGCTAAGCACTAAAGGAGATGTCATAGGACAGGCAGCGCAACACCAGTCTTCGGAGCAAGCTGATGACTGGGGAAGAGGAATAGCTCTGCTAATTAATTGCCTGCACCACTTCCAGGTTGTCAAACCAGAAGACAAGCTTTTTACCCTGAAATCTAGGTGCCCATAGCTCTACAGCAACAATTAAGGGAAACAGTTCCAGCAGGACCAGATTAGCCGTCCAACCGGAACGGATCCAATCACTGGGCCAGCGCAACATAATAACTGTCCGTGGAACCCTCTGTCTTATTGTGCGCAACCAGCACCCCCCAGTAGAGTATAAACAGGGACACCAGCGAGAATAAGACCTCTCCGCAGGTCGCGGACTTACCTGGGCCTATAGGCAGGGAGTCGTCCAAATAGTGAGCGACCCCCTTCCCCCCGGTGACCCGTCTCAGTTGTCACGCACCAGTCCAGAAAAGTACTGAAACACTCAAACAAAGAGCAAGAGACAGCGCAGCCCATGGGAACTTGTCCACATAAAGCCTGTCCTCCATTTCAAATCCCATGAAGGGAAAGGAGTCAGGGTGTAAGGGGAGAAGCCACAACGAGGACTCAATGTCTGCCAATAAAGTCCCTTTCCCCTATCTACGAACCAAGTCAAGTGCAGATTCAAAAGACTGATGGGCAACACTGCAGTAATGTTCTGGGATAGCATCATTTACTGACGCCCCAGGCGAGAACAGTAAGATACTGAAATAAGGTGGATTTTCCTCGATGCCTTCTTAGGCACCAGACCAATCAGGGAAATCACCATGTCCTTCAGCGGGAGGCTCCATAAAGAGACAGCACATACACCCTAGAGACACCTCTTTGACCACTTTTTCGGCTAATATCCCCGGAAACATAAATGCCGACTTTACGTTACGAACCTGAGAGGTCCCCATTGGCAAACGGAACCCCAGAAGAAACCCGGAATGCAGAAACTCCACCTCTGCCCGCCGAGGGTATCTGTTCCGCCATCGGGAGTGTCTTGAAAAAACTATGGGGGAAACCAACTTATCGAGCTCCAGCGGGTGTGGAGACTCCTGCCCCACCCTTTCTTGGTTGTTTATTACAATCCCTTGCCATGTGGGACCCACTACAGAGAGAGCAGGTATGAGAGAACCTGCAAACAGCTCCACGGTCACAATGCTCCCTAGTCAATGCATAGTATTGCCCTCTTCTCCGTAATGGCGTGCCATTGGGGACGCCTTTTGACAGCAGAGAAGGAGTCAACCCACTCCTCCTCTGTAATCTTGAGCCAGGCATCCACATCCTTGAACCCGAATAAAAGGTTCCGGTGGCCATTGCATTTTGACCTAAACTTCTCATTATATGCCAGCTAGATACCTGGGTGAGATGAGACATACATCACATGTATTATTTGAAGGTACTTTAGTACCTCCATTTACTCCATGGGGTGGGACTCAAGGTAACTGGCCATAAACAAATGTGCCTCGTTCAACCATTTCCTGTAGATTTTAAAGCTAGTCTCGCCACCAACGCCCTTCACCATAGCTGTAGCCGTAACTTTCTTGGCCTTTCCAGTAACTGTGCACATGTCTATGTACTGCCCCTTGAGGATCCTATCCCTCACTGAATCACGCACCCCGATATATATGGCCATATTCTCGCAGCGCAGCATCTTAGATCTCGTGAGCCAGCTAGCCTTACTAGGCACGTGGGGTGAACCTGTCCTACTCGCACCTTGTTGTGGGATAAAAAACTTACGTAGCATCTTTACTAACTTGGGAGGGCAAGCGGCAGAACTATCGGAATCCTGCCTAGTACTATGACATTCAGACCAGACAGGCAGTTCATCATCAACATTGTCAATAATACACTCACCCAGTCCCTGAGATCCATCAGAGGAACCTGATAGGGACGCTGGGCCCTTCTGAGTCAGATCGGATAGGGAACTGCTGCTGTGAGAGTAGCCACCATCATAGTCCATGACCTGGTCAACCTGGTAATCTGCTGGGAGTGAACGATTAGTATCATCTTCACCAAACAACCAAAGTGACCTTTGCGACCTATATGACCCGGAGAGGGCACACTCCACTTCAGATGCGCAGGTGCTATTGCCGCCAGCGCCATGGGAGGACCGCACAATAAAGGCCCCACTCTGTGACCTACTGTGCGTACCACAATTCTGTGGTCCCTCTTATGCACCCTCCCCATACTATAATTGCTCCCACTGCTCTGTGACACTATGCACTGATCCGTGTATTACATGCGCTACACACAATATCAAATACAGCTCTGTGACACCATGCACTGCTCCGTGCACTACACGCACTGCACACAATATCAAATACAGCACTGTGACACCATGCACTTATTTGTGCACTAAATGCACTGCACACACTAAATCACACACTGCACCGTGTGTACCACATGCAATGTACTACTATCACATACTAGTCTGAGTATTACCTATACTGTATTACAATCCACATCCAGCTCTGTGACAGCAAACACTGCTCTGTGTACCACATGCACTGGGAATAATACCACAGGCAAGAAACTAGTGAAGCAGGGAGAAGGAGGTAGAGATACAGGCAGTAAAAATTAAAGTGAAGAAGCAAAGAAGGACAAAGGCAAAATTCAAGGAACAGAGACAGAAGAAATGCAATGGCTACTTATTCCTTGCTTTCCTGGGCTAAGAGAGTGAGCTAACTACACCCCACTCCTCTTAAACTGATCCCTGCCTCTGCCCCTTCATGACACTTGTGTGCACACTACCACACCTACTCATTTTGTTAACCCTTAGTAATCCAGAATGGGTATGTACCCCATACCACGGATTTTAGTTTCTCTCGGGCTTAATTCATCCCTCATCTCTAATAAAAACTGTCATTTTTTTTTTATAAAACACATTTTTATTAATTATTAGACTGTTATGAATTGGTCATTTTTTTTATAATTTTTATTTTGTACGCGTTCTGATTGGTCTTGATATTGCACGTATCCCGGACTGGTTCATCATGGCACGTATCTGCCGATTATTGAGCTTATCATACAAAATCAATCTGCGCATGCACAGAACAGGACCATATGCCAATCTGCTCCATACAGCCGTATCTGCTCCATCTTCATGCAGAAAGGACACTTACTATTGCCTACAAGTTCGGGGAGAGAACAAGGCGGGCAAGGGACATTTTGCCATAGTCAATACAGTAAGGGCAAGCCAAACTCAAGTGCACGCAGCCACGTTTTTATCAAGCTCTAGGCATGGTAAAGTTACTTGTTTTTCTGCTGTATCTCTCGCTCCAGCTCCTGGGCTAGTCTAAGTCCTGAGTACGAGTGATGACAATCTCGTATGCATGCTATAACATGTGTTTGCGAAAAGGAGCAGCTGTAAAAATGTATTTGATGTTCAGTAGACATTAAGATCATCATTATAAATGTACTTCATGGCTAAAAAATAACAATTAAAAATTATTTTTTTACTGTTTTATCATTAATGCCTTTATTATTAACGGGTGGCATTAATTTTATATTTTTGTCTTGTGTAGTAGAGCACAGCAGACCTACACCCATATTCATCAGCGCATGTATCTTGAGATCCGCTCCTTGAGGAATTTGGCAGTGCACAGAGCACATTACGTTGTGCTCAGTGTGCATGCCATAATGAATCAGGCCCTCCATGTGCGCATCCTGCAGTCTGTTCTGTCTGTTAGCATACGACAATTACTGTCTAGGCAGAGCGTACTTATACCTAGATTCATATGGAAACATATATTGAGATCTGATTAGATTTGAATACTAGTGCACATTTCCTATTCGTTTTAAAATTGCAACTTGAGTGCAGGTGGTGTTTGAAGATGAATCAGGACCTTAATGTACATACTGTAAGTAAAGTAAGTACAGTGAAAATAAGGGAAAGTAATAGTCTCATTTATCCTCAATTCGGAGATAAAACAATACTTTATCAGGCTGATTTCACATCTGTCTTTTGGATTCAGCATTTTGTGTCTAGTGAATAGTAGCAGACATCTGCTGTAAATTCATATCACTAAAGTTTATGGTATCTGCCCTTTGCTGACGCTCTAGCCATTCTTTTGCATGTAACAGGAATATGCTAAGTCATTGTACCTACACGGTGAACTTTACATTCTAATGAAGGAGGGCTTTAACAAAAAAATGTGTTTATGGGTAAAGGTCTTCTTAAAGAGATACAGTGACTATCCTGTCTGTAAGTGGTGCTATATTATGTCAAGGAAAAGCTCCAATTTCCATCTAAATGCCCATCACAGATTAAACAAGCACATAACGCTTTCATTTGCATCTTCTTACATCTGAACAGGTGGAAGGTGGGCGGCAGAGAGAGACAAGCAGAGAGATATAAGCATAGGCCAAGTAGAGTAATGGCTTGTTCACGTAATTACAACACAGATGTGGATGCATCCGCAGATACGGCTTGTACTAGGTGCAGCACTTGTGGGTGTTGAAGGACCGGGGCTACAATACGTATTGATCATGATGATGTGCCCCATAGATGAAGGGATTGATAGGTAGATTATTGATAATTTTTGTCTACGGGGAAGGAATCTAGTGGCGATATCAAAGGATGTGACAAATTATTCCTGTCCAATCAAGTGAGGCGTGTGCAATGTGTGTCTGTTCCAGGGGAGACTAGTCAAGATTCTATGACCCTCACATGTGGAGAGTTCAAGTAATTAAATTCCTACTCTATCCAAACTATGCAGTGTCTGTTTAAGCAATGTTTATGATCTGAGGTCTATCTATCTGTCTATCTATCTATCTATCTATCTATCTATCTATCTATCTATCTATCTCTGTCTGTTTGTCTGTCTGTCTGTCTATCTAAAGCCCTATATCTGACAAAAATGAGTGTTTTCCTCAGAAAAAGTATTTTTTTACTATCAAGGAATTAACACCAGTGATGGCACTGCCAATAAGATTTGTTGGTCTCTCTGGCAATAGCTTTACCAGTCAATGCATATACATATATGCAGGGCTGCAAGAGGAATTCAGGGACCCGGTATATCAACTTCATGGGGCCCCCTTATAGTTGAGCATGGTAAAAAATTAGAAGTGTATGTGGCCATACCATTGTTGGTGTGGCTATCATCATTGGGGGATGGCTAGCAGGTGAAAAGTGCTAGGCCCAGAATTCGCTGGAGCGTGACATATGTCCAAGCACACCTGACTTTCAGGACATCTAGCAGCGCAGTGTAGTATATAACCAATGCAGTGGTTGACAGTCTTGGCCTGCACCTTACATTGGGCAGAACAGTCACCAAAAATTGGGATTGTCCCACTAGAATCACAACTTTTCACAGACTCTCCTGCTCTCTCCTACCCGTTCTTGTCACTTTCACCACCTGTGGCTGCAGTTTTTTTTTTAGCTGCGGCTTGTCTGGGTCCTGGAATGTTGGAAGCCCTATTTTGAAAAAAATGGGTACATTTAGATAATTTTTTTTCCCTCTTCACACACTGCCATGCTGCTTTTGACCCTCTTCCCACTCTGCCATGCTGTTCTCCCCCTTCATCACTCTGTGCCATGCCGCTTTTGCCCCTCTTCACACTCTGTAATGCGGCTTTTGCCCCTCTTTACACTCTGCCATGCTGCTTTTGCCCCCTTCACAGTCTGCCATGCTGCTTTTGAACCTCTTCACACTCTGTCATGCTGCTCCCCCCCTTCATCACTCTTTGCCATGCTGCTCCCCACTCTTCTTCATCATCCTGTGCCTTTCTCTTTCTCTCTCTCTCTCCCCCTTCATTTCATCACCCTGTGCCTTTCTCTCCCCCCTCTTCTTCATCACCCTGTGCCTTTTTCTCTCACCCCCTCTTCTTCTTCACCCTGTGTCTTTCTGCTCTCCTCCATTCTTTTATTTACCTTTGTATTGGCTTCTTTCATCTCTTTTCTTTTATTCTGTATTCTGTATTCTCTCTTCTCTCTTCTGTATTCGTCCTCTCTGAGCCCCTCCTCACAGAATGTCACGCCCGACATTTAGTGCAAACGGAGCAGAGAAGAGAGACGCCCCCTCCCCATGCAAAAAATAAAAACTGATAAAAAAAAATAAAGTTAAAAAAAATAAAGTTAACTAGAAATCAAAAGCGTTGGCAGTGAGTACCCCCTGCTCTCGGCGCCCTTCCATATACTGCTGCAATCTATCTTCTGCTGTCAGCATGACAGGACGGTGATAGCAGAAAAAAATTAATAAAAAAATGCTTTACTGATAAATAAAATGTTTTTAAATCGCCAATTTTTCAAGTAAAAAAACTCATTTAACAAGCAAGCACACTGCTAGAAAAAAAAACCCCTGACATTTTCATTATATATCTCTGTTCAAAGCCATGTGTCAGGACTGTGAACATTGGACCAATGAAGTAAAATATTATTATCTTTTGTGTTTATTACATCTCACAGATATATACAAAAAATATCTGCGTCACACCACAGTCCCACGGAAGGGGTTTGTTGGGTGTGCATGCAATGTGTAGCAAACATAGAGGAGTTACAGTTATTAGGATTAACCCATCACATAATTGTGGGGAATTAGGCCTAATCCTAACTGCATTGCAAATACTGGGCATCAAATAGAGCCGGTTATTAATTGTTTTCACAACCTGTAAGCATTGTACTTTTTGAATATTAAATCTAAAAATTTAAAAATGTTGCCCTTATTGCCCCAAATCTATTTCACTACCTATTTAGCAGAGAAATATTGCTTGGCTGGGATAACTCTTTAGAAACCAGTGTGTGAAGTGTTAACTGTTTAGCTGCTAGAGTACAGAGTGTGCGCAATTGGGTGATTATGTCATAGGTTTGTTACGGGCCTTATACGTAGCTGGTGGCAGTTGCGGAGAGGTGTGAAGCGTGTGTCTGTGTTGGGAATGGGACCAGCTAAATCTGTAGCTTAAGAGATAGGTGAGAGTGAGGTTTATATTATTTATTATATATTCCCTTACAGAGAGCATTCAAGTCACGAGTGCGGTTTGTGACAGATAAAGGGGGTCGGGAGAGGTTTCCTGACAAATTAGAGGTGATATATTGTTTGACTGTGTGAATATATGATAAGTTTATCTGTGTGGAGTTTGTATGTTCTCCCCGTTTGCGTGGGTTTCCTCCGGATGCTCCGGTTTCCTCCCACACTCCAAAAACATACTGGTAGGTTAATTGACTGCTAACAAAATTGACCCTAGTCTGTGTGTGTCTGTCTGTGTGTTTGGAAATTAAGACTGTAAGCCCCAATGGGGCAAGGACTGATATGAGTGAGTTCTCTGTACAGCGCTGTGGAATAAGTGGCGCTATATAAATAAATGATGATGATAATGATAATAAATCAGGGAGTGGCTAGCGGTGGCTATTCTTGACACAATGGAAGTGATTGATGGCACCTCCATTGCATGCACACCCAACAAACAGGGCAGCACGGTGGCTCAGTGGTTAGCACTTCTGCCTCACTGGGGTCATGAGTTCGATTCCATGGCCTTATCTGTGGGGAGTTTGTATGTTCTCCCCGTGTTTGCCTGGGTTTCCTCCGGGTGCTCCGGTTTACTCCCACACTCCAAAAACATACTGGTAGGTTAATTGGCTGCTTTCAAATTGACCCTAGACTGTGTGTGTATGTTAGGGAATATAGACTGTAAGTTTCAATAGGTCAGGGACTGATGTGAGTGCGCTGCGGAATTAGTGGCACTTTATAGATAGCAGATGTTGATGAATGGCAGTGAATGTAAATCACAGAACATCTTGGTTTTATACTAGTGTATCTAGGTCTCATCCAACGCACACCAACGTGGATGCCCAGGGAGAGAACAGAGCATTGCTGGGCCCCATAGCGAAAATTGGCTAAGGGCCCTATAATATTGCTAATGACCTGTGCATGCTCTTTTGAGGTCTTGGTTGGAGAGTCGAGGTCATGGAGTGTGGGGCAACCTGGCATTGCCGTAGTTGTTGCACCCCTGCAGTTCCACCACTGTGAAGAATTGATGCGTATATGATAAACAATCGTGTACCATATGCAATAAAGGCTATAAATAAAATTTACATACAGATAGTAAAATTAAAGTCATTTGTCCTGGTAGTAATTATAGAATGGATATTACTAATAACACCCATATCACACTACTAAATTACAAATAGCATTCATATACTAATGTTTTTGAACTTGAATATAATTATTAACCACTTATTTACAATCCCTGATTCCCTAATGCCCTGCTACTATCAGTTTATCATACATTATATAATGTAATGAAGGACAACCTGACAAGTATACATGCATGCTGTTCGCTAACCTTCAAAGGTGCTAGACATTACCCTTTATCCCTTACCTCCGAATATATCTTTCAAAAAATATTTTTAATGAGAAAAGCATCTCTGCACCCTCACATCAGTCACTTACTACACCAAAAATGCCCCCAAACTCCTCTCAGACCTTCCACTTGCTACAAAGATCATTCAATTGATGCTCATATATCCACCTGTCACTTATACCTCTCACATACCAGAAAATGCTGCATCTAACCCCAAAACACCCCAGGTCCCACATGTACTCCAAAACTCCTTTCAGGCTTCTCTAAGTGTCCCAACACATCCATCACTAGGAGGTACCACTGACCACCCACTACCATTTAACACTTCCCTACCCAAATCTATCTGCTTACCTTCTCACTTAGTTAGGAATCATGGTCACAGCTCAGAGCCCCCAGAGGAAGGATGGAGCAGATTGGAATGCACTCCCTCTACCTCCTGCATGTTCTGTATTGTGCAGTTACGTGATGTGGTAGTCAGCTGCTCTAGTCATGTTCAATGTTGTTCTCTGCTTTACAGCATGCTGAGTTTTACACACAGACCCAACCCTTATTCAACAGCAATAAGTGCAGGGGCATAAAAATGGTGGGAGCTTGAGGCCTTACCTGGCCCTCTGGGACCAGAAGTATGGTCCTCTGGGACCAGAAGTATGGTAATGGACTATTTGTGTTCATGTGAAACACTGGGTTGTGCATTGCAGAGAAAAGGTCCATGTTCTTCTTGTGAAATGCTCTCTTTGTTTCTGGAATGGCCTTTTGTTTCTCTTGTTTCTGTGCATACTCTTACCTCCATTCAGAGGTCTATTTTACCTATGGTCTTCTTCTGCTGTGAAGTATATAGATGTGTGCAGATTATTCAGGATGTGAGTGATGTTTTATATCTCTGACAGGGTCCTGGTAGTGATGGTATTGCTATTATTATTATTGTAGATTTGTAAGGCGCCACAGTGCTCCGCAGCGCCGTACAGTAGGGAAAACAGTACTCACATAAAACAGGGACATACAAGGCAGACAAAATAAATACAGACTTGAAGCAATGGTTATGAAGGACCCTGCTCATTAGTGAGCTTACATTCTAAGTGGAAGAGGGCACAGCTGAAACAAGAGGAGCAAATGTGGCTCAGAGTGGAGATTGGGACAGTTGTGAGGGTGCCTTAGTGTGAATAGTGTTATCGGGGATAAGTTCACCTCTAAAATAAAGATGAGTTTTCAAAGAGCGTCTAAAGATATGAAGGCTGTGGGAAAGTCTGATTGAGCATGGTAGGGAATTCCATAAGTGGGGAGCAGCAGAGAAAAGTCTAGTATGCGCGAGTGAGAGGTGGTTACCATAGATGAGACAATGCGAGGTCAGATCTAAGAGGTCGGGAGGGAGAGTATTTTGCAGGGCCTGATTAGCCAACAGGCTGACCAGGCTGCAGCCTGGGGCGCTGGGTCTGGGGGGGCGCAGCGCTGGTAAAAGTAAAAGAAAAGTTCCTTTTTTTTTTTTTTTCCCCCTTTGTGGCCGATTCAACCCGTCCGCCCCCCCGCCCCCTGAAATTCCTACCTTATGGGGTCCGCTTCTGTGTATGTCCGCTTCTGTGTAGGTTAGCAGGCGGCAGCTGACAGCTTCTGCTTAGCTGTCAGTGCGGCCGCGGTGCGCTGATTAGTGTGATCACGTGAGATGTTAACATCTCACGTGATCACACTAAGCAGACAGATCGCGCCCGCACTGCTAGAAGGAAGGAGCATCGGAGCGTCGCACGGGACAGAAGAGGACCAGTCCGGCAATCTTCAAGGTAAGTTAAAGTCAAAAGCAGGCTGCAGGGGCATCGTTATTATTGTCCATGGGGGGGAATAATGACTTAGGAAGGGGGAATAGGCTGCAGGGCATTGTTATTATTGTCCATGGGGGGACAGGCAATGACTCAGGAAGGGGGGACAGGCTGCAGGGCATCATTATTATTGTCTATGTGGGGGGGGGAATCATGACTCAGGGAGGGGGGAATAGGTTGCAGGGGCATCATTATTACTGTCTATGTGGGGGGGGGAATCATGACTCAGGGAGGGGGGAATAGGTTGCAGGGGCATCATTATTACTGTCTATGTGTGGGGGGGAATCATGACTCAGGGAGGGGAAATAGGCTGCATGGGCATCATTATTATTGTCAATGTGGGGGGGAAATCATGACTCAGGGATGGGGGAATAGGCTGCAGGGGCATCATTATTATTGTCTATGTGAGGGGGGGAATCATGACTCAGGGAGGGGAAATAGGTTGCGGGGGCATCATTATTATTTTATGTCTATGAGGGGGTAGATCATAACTCATGTTGGGGTGGAAAATAGACTACAGGGGCAACAATATTATTAATTGTCTAGGAGGTGGGGATCATGACTCAGGGGTGGGTGGGGGTCATGACTCAGGGGTGGGGGGGGGGATAGGCTGCAGGGGACATCAAAATTATTAATTGGCTAAGGGGATTAATTAGCTGACTGTCAGGGATTGGTAGATATCAGTATATGACTGCAAATAATTTTCATATATTTTATTGCCTATATGTGCCTGTACTAGGGGGTAGTTTTATTTTGTCCTAATGGAGTGTTGTGTTTGAATCATTCAGGGTTAGTTAACATTTTGCATTATAATAAAATTTTTGCACATTTTCAATACAGGACCCCAAAGTTCCAGAAGACAACTGACAACAACGCTTCAAGAACAAGCAAGAGCGAACATCAGGTAGTCTACACTGCAAGATCAGGTAAGAGAGAACGGCACAATTTGTCTATCTTTGAATGTGTAATTTTACTGTCGTGACATTTTAATGTGTTTGCAGAGATTCATTAAAGAAAGTAAGTAAAAAAAATGAGTAAATTTTCTCCTGGGCAAAGCCATGTTCCAATGCAAGGGATGCATATTAGTTTATAATTTTGCACATAAGTTAAATACTGGCTGTTTTTTCATGTAGCACACGGATACTTGTTAGCTTTATGTTTACACAGCACTTTAAAGTGTACATGTATGTACACGCACACACACAGTGGTGAAGTGGGCTGATAGGCTGTGGTATTCCATACATCCACTTCTACTGCTTTGATTGTAAAACTGTTCTAAGTTTCCACTTTGAACACTGTGTATAAACATAGACATATAGGTATGGGTTGGGGCGGGAGACGCTCGATCGCGCGCGGGGGGGCGGCAACGGATGTGTTAGCCTGGGGCGGCTGGAACCCTTAATCAGGCCATGGTATTTTGATATGCGATTTGGGATGTATGCAGGGGTAGTGTTGTTGAGAGCTTTGTAGATAAGGGTGAGCTATTTGAATTTGATTCTGGAGGACACAGGAAGTTAGTGTAGGGATTTGCAAAGTGGTGCAGCAGTGGTGGAGTGGTGAGAGAGGAAAATCAGTCTTGCAGCAACATTTGGGATAGATTGAAGTGTGGATATATGGGTGTCAGGAATGCCAGATAGCAGGATGTTGCAATAGTGAAGACGAGAGATGATGAGAGAATGGATAAGAGTTTTGACAGCATGTTGAATAATAAAAGGGCGTTCTGGCAATGTTTTTAAGGCAGAGTCAACAGGACTCAGAGAGAGTCTGGATGTGAGGAAAAAACCAGAGGGCAAGTGTGAAACCAAGGCAGTGGGCTTAGGAGACTGAGGGAAATGTGTTGTTATTGACTGTGTGGGAGATTTGAAGGCATGTGGTGACTCTAGCAGGAAGGAAGATAATAAGCTCTGTTTTGGATATGTTGAGCTTTAGGTAGCTTTGTGACATCCATGTGGAGAAAGCAGAAATACATTTGGTTACACAAGATAGTACAAAAGGAGAGGGGTCAGGGGAAGAGATATAGATTTGGGTGTTATCAGCATAGAGGTGGTATTGGAGGCTGAATGAGCAAATCAGTGCCCCACGAGAAGAGGTGTACAATGAAAAAAGTAAAGGAATGGTTTGATAGGTAGGAAGTGAACCAGTAAAGAACTGTATATTTATTAAGGCTCTCTGGGCCAATGGTGGCCTGAAGACCACATGTTGCCCATCAATGACATAAAGTGGAAATGTAGACTTTCAGTACATTTCAATAAAAAAATAAAATTTGCAAAATAATTAAGCGTTTGCCAACCATTTATAAAATTATTGTTTCCTTCCACATTGGTCAATGGGGCAATTATGAAAACTGGTGCAAAGGAAACAGGTGGTGTTGCCAATAGCAACTTATTAGATCTTTGTTCTCATTTTCAAAACCATGGACAAAAAAACCCATTTATGAAGTGGAAATAAAATAAAAATATATGTGAGATTTACCTCCTATTTTCTTTGCAAGGTGCATGTAAGATATATCTAGTCACACTCCCATGTTACTTATTTTTATGGTCCTTTGAGCAGAAACTTGCACAACATTCTTCACCTAAAGTCTTGTTGACCATTACAACTCCACCTTCATTAAATATGAGCTTTCTTTTTCGTTCTAACCAACTGCTCATTTCACCTTTATTTATGTTACAAATAATCCTGATGGTCAGGGGTCTTTGAAAATTCCCTTTTACACCTATATCATCATATTTACTTGTCTCTCTAAGCTGTGTGTGGTTTTTCAAAAGCCAGAACATAAAAGGTATAAAGTAATACTTTTTATAAATACACAGGTAAATGACCCCCCCTTCACACACACCCCAACATAACAGACACCTACTGCCAAATTGCCAGTACATCCATAGGGGTATATTTACTAAAGTTTCTAAAAGGAAAAAGTGGACTTGTTGCCCATATCAACCAATCAGAGTCTAGATATCATTTATCTAGTACATTCTAGAAAACAAAAGCTAAAACCTAATTGGTTGTTATGGGTAATACCTCTACTTTTCCTTTTAGAAGCTTTAGTAAATCTAGCCCATAGAATCAATATTTGCCTTTTTCAAACAAAAATATTCTGAATAATATGCATCTATAAGTACTGAATAAAAATTATACATATAGGGCCTGAGTCATTAAGGAAAGTAAGGCAAAGAAAGGAATAAATGTTTTCTGGGACAAACCATGTGTATAATGCAAGGGGTGCAAATTAGTTTATTATTTTGAACATAAGGTAAATACTGTCTGTTTTTTTCATGTAGTACACAAATACTTCATAACTTTATTTTTACACTGAAATTTAAAGTTGATCTAGGACAAACCCTACCCCAACTATAAATCTGTCCCCACATTTTAAACTTACCTCCCCCTCTAATGTAACATGGTTTTGCCCAGGTGCAAAGTTACTCCTCTTTTATGCTTTGCTCTCCTTAATGACTCATGTCCATACTGTACAAGCAAATGTCATTAGGAATTTCAACATGTTATAGAATGATTCCTACATTTGAGTATTGGTGGATACTTACACAGTGTGACAAATGTCAGATGCTTGGCAAATGTGTGTACTTATTAGGCCTCATTTACAGTTTCATCCATTCGGCGACATGAACATGTGCAAAAATTCTGTTACAAAAATTGCATTACATACGTGGTGTATGTTGAGTCACACATACCTCAAGAAACAGCCGAAACACAGCAAGATTTCTATGCCAGGGGTATAGAAATGCATAAACTATATTGCTAATGATAGCATAGAGATGTGACTTGACTGTATTAATAGCAAATGTAATTGTGGCATTAACCTATTTGAAAGTAATATAATCATGTAATGAACTGTAATATACACAAAGAGAGAGAATAGTGCCTTGACAGTGATGTTAATACATGTGAGTCACATTGTCAAACATCCCCATTTACTGTTTTCAAAATTAAATGGGATTTTCCAGGGGCGCACACAGCATTTTTAAAGGGGGGGGGGAGACCCAGAAGGAGACCCAGAACCCCCCCCCCCCCCCTGCGTGCGACCCTGTCTTCATTCCAGCAGTAGTCCAAATGGAGATTAGATCATCCAAATAGATGAGCGCAACTTGATATAACATAGCTCTGACTCTAATGAGTGAAGAACTATGAACTGGAGTGGTCAATATGTAATCAGCCAATCATTAGTGGTTAGATACTGCTTATGGTATCATCTTCAGTAATATGGCTGTTTATACCAGGACTCAAGTGCCTACAAAATATAAGCCTCTTATGAAGCAAATAGGTGAAGTCTCCTAAGGTTGCATGTCTAGGGGGCAGTCTATACCTACGTGAATATAAGGTGAAAAAGGTGGTGGATTCCGCGCTTCCTATATGTAAATGTAGGTAGGCTGCCTATAGGGTGTATGAAAGAAAGGGGTGGGCTTCATCCCTCCATGGTATAAGTTTGAAATGAATTATCCCAAAGGCGCCAAATTAATATATACTGTAAACACAGATTTATTCTCATTACAGTTGAACAGCATATAAAATCAGTGCACTGATACAATACATCGATACCATTACACACTTACATATAAATATCCAGTGAAGTAAGGGTACGCTCATATATAAAGATATAGTCACTGTGCATCTCAATTTATGTTACAGTCATATGCAGACTAAACACAAGCTACTTGTGGCCAATACTCAAATGATAATTTGTTCATTGAAAAAATGATGCATGTGGTATCTCAATGCACAATGTCCCGTTACAGTTCCTCACAAAGTGTGCAGCTGTAGCAATAAAACACATATATCCATATGGATCAAGCCCTCCGGGGATAAATGAGGTGGCGAACCACTTATTTGCAATCCATGGTAGTTGATTTCCACCAAACCCAAGCGGTACGGGACTGATTTCCATTTTCAATTCTGACCTAAAATATGTGAGAATAAGTGCCCCGTTGTTACTCATACAGCTAGGAACTGTCTTGAATAAAATAATCACTCTAATAGTGAGGGCAGAGTACAAGACCGATGGCCTCTTAATGTCAAAAAGCAGTCTGGTAATTGGAGGCACAATGGTCTTTCAATAAAATGTGTCCGAAGGATCGCTTACCCGGTAGTTGATTTTTCACACAGGTGCCAATCCTCGGCAGTTGTTTCGTGTCTTGGATGACTCTATAATCCAAAGGGATGGACGCGGCCGCGTCGTCTTCTTCGCGCATGCGCACTTCGCAGTTTGGGGTTTCCGTTTGTAGGACCGTTCTCGCGAGCACAGCGGGATAGAAGTTCCGTTTGTTAATGCAGTAGTGTCCGTTACCTACGCGTTTCGCCGAGATACGGCTTCGTCAGGGAAGAATGCATTTGGAATGAAGAGTCATCCTTTTTATAGAGGCTCCTTATCTCTTAAGTAATCCATGGTGGGTCACTCCGATGGAGAGATTGGTGTCTAAAGGGCCAGTCATTTTACATCGGGTGCTGATTGTTTTTGCACACATCAGTTTTTTCCAGGATGATAACATAGTGAAAATAAAGTGAATAAAAGTTCCAAAGTCCACTCCTACTTCTATTTCTTGAATATTGTTATTGCACAATTATATATAGTACATATATAGAGATTCCATAATCTACATATCAGTTATTCCTTATTTACATGATGGCACCTATTAAGGTTACCTAGCTGAAATTTTAAAGGTAGACGTCCCCAATCCCCAAATTCTATCAAACTTGGGGTCACTGGTCATACCAAGACCAAACATCTCTTCCCCTTTGATTAATCTATTTTCAAGCAAAGTCACTCTACATGAGAGTAGATCTTTGAAAACAAGTGTGGATATAAAAACTCACACAGGGATTAACCCAGTTTACATTTTGTTGGAGATGGGTTGCCTATGGGTCTTGTTGTATATACCAGATATGTATTGCTACATTTGGGATGGAGTCCAAAAAATCATATAGATGATATATTAGTTCAATATTGCAGAGAATATGTGATGAAAAGATTAAAGAAATTTTGCCAGTTCAAAATCTATGTTGAGACCATGAGGAGTCAGTGTTTTAGCCGTGTATATCCATTTTGTCTCCTCTCTGGATAGGCATTCAATGTAGTCCCCACCCCTCCATGGTGGTAATACTTTACATATTCCCATGAACTTTAAGAGTGAGGGATCTTTATTGTGGTATTTACGAAAATGGTCCGAGACACTATGTGCCTCGAATCCTTTCTTTATATTTCTGAGATGTTCTGAGATACGTGTATGTAAGTTCCTGGTGGTCCTACCAATGTATTGTTTTTTGCACGGGCATTCCAACAGATATATAACCCCCTTGCTGTCACAGGTAAGTTTACTCATTACTTTATGTGTCACCCCTGTGGCTCCGGACACAAAGGTTTTGATAGATTTCATATCTCTTTTGGAGCTAATTTTGCAAGCATGGCATCTGTTGCAGTGGAAAAAGCCGTTCTCGTTTTCTCCTAGCCAAGTACTATTTTTGGTTTGTGTTGTTGGCTGTACACCACTTTTCACTAATCTCTGTTTCAAGTTGTTTGCTTTCTTATAAATAAAGCTTGGTTTAGCGGGGAGTATCTTCCTGAGTTCCTCATCTCCTAATAACACATTCCAATGTTTCCTGATAATCCCTTCCATTTTTCGTGAATCCTCACTGAACTTAGTTATAAATGGTAGTTTGATGGCTGCTGTTCGTTTCTCTTTCTTCACCAGCAAGGTGTCTCTATTGGTCTCCCTTACTTCCCGACATGTTTGCTCTACAAGGTTAGGGTCATATTGTCTTTCAAGGAATCTTTTTGTTAGAATAGAAGCTTGTATATCATACTGTTCTAATGTTGAGCAATTCCGCCTTATGCGTATAAACTGGCCCTTTGGGATATTCCTTAACCAATTTTTATGATGGTTACTTGTAGACGGAATGTAGGAATTGCAATCCACATCCTTCAAAAAGGTCTTAGTTTGAATCTCTTCATTTTCTATATAAACATCTAAGTCCAGAAACTCGATTCTGTCTGTACACATGTTCGATGTAAACCTGATGTTGAGGTCATTGGTGTTAAATATGATTTTTTGTTAAGGCCTCATAAGGCCTTTGTTCAGCCATTTTATTGTAACTTGTATAGAAATATTATTTGCTAGAAGAGATTATTCATTTTTCTGTTAACTTGCAGTTTTGCAATATGTGAGCCTATGGCCTTGAAGTTGAACTAATAGGGAACACCTGAAGAATGTAACCAGTTATGAAAACAATAATGAGCTTCATATCCAGCTGGTAGTATGGGAGCTGTATCCATGGTGTTACACATAGCATATCTCCAACTCCCCTTGAGATAAGAAATAATAGGCTCATCTGTCCTTAGAAGGGGGAGAAAAGTAAACACCTCAAGAATACGTGAGAAAGTTAATCAGTAGCGCTTCTCATAAACTAGTGGTATAAACTATTGTATGCATATGACGTAGGATTCATTTATTCAGTAGCCTATAAAAACCTGTATCTTTGTATCAATAAACTAGAGAATATTCCTTGTATACAGAACTTGGTCTGTGTCAATTCTCTCCAGCTGATTGAAGCGCTTCCAGATATACTTGACACCACAGGCAGACTTGGGTCAGAATTTCAGATCTTACAACTTGGAGGTCGCCACAGAGATTCGCTGTCCAGCAGGCTACAAGACAGACAACGGAGGTTTCCCAGCACATTGAACCCCAACATCCGCGGTCAGTAGATTTCTACTCGTTGGTCTTCCTAGTCTGGGTCACCTCATGTCTGTCTGAGGCACCTGACACGCGAATTTGTGAGTCTCAAGTATCATCTGATTAATATAATACAGTATTACCCAATTTGTTTACTGTAATTGTATTGTTGATTAGATTTTTGAAAGATGATTGAATTTTGAGTGCATGTGTTTGTACCTATGTATGATGTATAAAGCATAAAAGTCACATAAGACATTGATCAAAGAAGCATGTAATGGAATAGAGGGATTTAGAGAGTTATTGTTTTGAACATTGAGTGAACATTTTAGACACCATCCCCAGAGGTATATCAAAGAAGGGAGATTCTGTAATCTGCCCAAATTGTGTAAGAGAGATTTCCAAAAGACCTTCGTCCCAGATACTGTCAAAGAAGCTATTTAGCACGGACATCCAGTACAAGGAGTCCACAGAACGGGACGTCCAGTGCAAGGACAACCCACAGAAACTAGATAAGAGTCCCGATTTGGACTCAACAGAATACTGTCAATACGAGTAATATAGATAGTAAACAAATGACAGCAGCTCCCTCATAGATATGATGCACAAAGACTTAAGGAAATGGGGGAGTAGAAGGTCTGCAGGGAATTTTTCAAGAAAGCGGGGATAGCCAAAGATATGTGTGGATGGAGAAACAAAGGTGTTGCAAGTGGTAATGTGACAAGAACAAAGGGGTATTGAGATCAAACCCCAAGAGATTGTTTGAGGTGGCACAGGAAAGTTAAGAGATCTGAAAAGTCGAAATATATGTGGATATGCTAAATGCATCGGAAGCTGAATAATGAATCAAGTAGGTTGTATATTATAAATGTATGTTTGATCCTGTGCAGCTGAATAAGTGAAATGTGCCCCTCCCTTATTCTGTGTAAATGATTTCAGTGTGTTGAGATAAGAAGCACACTGTTTTTTGTTTTTTGACAATGTATGTAAAATTAAAAAAATGTGTCCGGAGTGCTGATTGATGATAACATGTTGAAGCTAACTTGTATTTAGTGTAATGCTGGGACTTGTAGTTCCACAGCAGTAGGCTGGAAGATGTCAGTTAAGTTTTCTTTCTCTGTATGTGAGTTTTGTCTCCGTCTTACTGCGTGTGAGAGAGATCCGTGATAATTCACATTGTTTGTTCTCTGTCTTAGTGCTCTATAAGGGAGATGTTTGATTTACTTTAAATCAAAATGTTTGTCTGTCTTGTCCGTTTTTTACAAGAGACATGTTTCAAGGTTGAAAAAGTTGTACATTCATTGCTTAATGATAAGCTTTTTAAAAAAAAAAAAAAAAGATACAAAAGAAGTTTTAAAATGTTTGGTCCGATTGCACGGACAAGATTGTAAATAATGTACATTATCACTATAAGTACTAGTGTCAGAACAAAGCTGGCTGGGATCCAACAAGCCGTTTCTGTATTTGAACAAAATAATTTTGTTTCTGAAGTTCAGAAATATAGCTTTCTCTTTAATGAAGTTGAGAATTGTGGGAGTGAGCTTACATGCTGTTTTTATCTGTGTTAAAATGGCGCTGATGAATGTTCTCAGAAATCAGGAGGGTTTGTTATGCCTTTAAAGAAATGTTACGAGATAAAATGTTGTCTGTGAGCGAGACTTAAGTGAATATATTTTTACTTTGAACACGAAAATCACAGAATCTAGAAATATGTGTGAATATTTGGTCACGGGAGAGAGATTTTGTTGAGAAAATGTTGAATGATTTACAGACACAATGTATTGTGTCTAACGAGAGTACTCTGATTTATGAGACAGTGCTGCTTTTAAAATGGTTGAATACTTGGAACCAAGATTCCAGATTGAATGTTTCTAAACCCGGAAATTTAATTAGTGTCATTTAAAAGGGCTGTACTAAGAGATGATAAGAAAGGAGTGGCTTTGAACACTCGCCCAGGTCTCGTCACTTTGACATTCTCTATTTGTGAAATTAGGGACTGCCCCTTTGAGGAAATCAAGGCATGGAACGCATAGCGTCACAGTTAAGCTTTTAGCAGCTGTTCACTGGTTACCTGATAACAGTATACACGCATGTTACAGTTACAGTAATTCCTAGTAAATAAATGTTAATCTCTATGCAAAAGTTTTTTTATTCACAGGTCTCCAGCTGCAAAGACCCATTAGGCAATCCAGATTGCATTGATTTAACTTCCAATGCACCATCTTTGCACCACAACAAACATAAGTATAAACTAATGAAGGATTTAAATAACGTAAACTCTTCTGAGTAATGATTACCTTGTTTTGGAAAGAGATATTAGAGTTTATGTGCTATTCGCATAGCAAATGCATGAACTAGGTGGTTTTTCTGTATGTGCAGAAAGCAAAAGGTTTTTATTTGTATCCTCATTACAGTTTTGAGTAAATCAGTGTTTGTAAAGACATTTACTGCCCTTATTTACTGTGCTATAATTGTCATATACTGTAAATAATTCTTTTTATTGTGGGTATGGTAATGCATTGATGGGAATTCTATATTTTTACAGAAATGAAAAAGATTTAAGACTTTAAGAGCAATTGTATGTGCTCCTGCATTAGCACTTCTGGATCATAGCAAGCCATTTATACTCTCCTCTGAGCAGAACCAAATGTTTAACCAATTTTAAGCTGAAATAACTTCAGCGCCAGCACTGGCTTTGCCAGATTATGACAAGCCTTTCACATTATTTTGTTATGAAGTCAGTGCACATGTACAAGGAGTACTGACACAAATACATGGTCGCAAGCTAAGGTCACTTGCATACTACTCTGCTTTAGTGCTTGAAAAGAGTATAGATATTGTGCTAGGACACCCAGTTACCTTAACGGTATCGTACGTTGTGACAGAAACCAAGCACAAGCAAAACATTTGTTACCGGCCAGATTTACTAAGTATGAAGATATACAGCACAAAGGACATTCCCTCCTATTGTGAAATGAGTGACATATAACACTTGCCGAGCGCACTGTGTATTTTCTTCCTCCCTTTCCCTTTTTATTAGAAGAAAAAAAAAAAAAAGGAAGCACAAGAGGCCCCAGAGCCTCTCATGTTCACAGATATATGTTAAGACCTTCAGACAAGGGGAATCTGAGTAAACTGTATTTTAAGTTTTTTAAAGGTCCAAGGGAGACCAGAGAGGGGAGTTCATTGATATTAGCAGGAGGAATATAGATTGCACGTTACTTTCCTTTGCTGTGCGCTGTAGATGTGTACTAGACTAGAAAGGAAAGCCAAGTTTGGAAGAACCAGACTCAGGCCCATAGTAATGTATAGATCATTATACATAATTAGAAAATTCTAATATGAAAGTTTAACCCAACCAAATAAAGAAAAGAGCAACCCATGACTACAGGGGTTTACACCCAATGCAGGAATGTGTTTGTGAGTATTGTGGCCCAACACATTATTATATACACTAATAGAACTGATGATGTGGCTTATTAACAGGTTATTTAAGCTAAGTGTTTCTCTTCCAGAAGAATTAAAGTTACCACATCTGTCTTAACCGTTGTACTGTACACTCCATCTAATGAGTGTAAACTTTGTGGAACTCAGAAACCAAGAACCTTTTCCTTGGATTCCACATGCTCCTTACTGAAGCCTATCCTAATGAAGTAGCACTGCTTACTCCCAGTAACGTTACACTTAAGCAGTGCACAATGTTGAATCCTGCTGCCTTATTGCAGCAAGTTTCAAAAGATGGGAGAAGTACCTGTATATATTGGGGTTACCCTAGGGATTTGGGGGAATTCCATTCCAGCTTGAACAGAAAGAAAGAAAAAAAAAAAAAATGCAAACAAAATTTTTCTGAACATGATTGCATAGAACTAATGAAACAAGAATCTTTGGTTTTATCTCACATTAAAGATAAACCATTACCAGATGCAGACATCACTCTTTTTGTAGATGGTTCACACTATCACATAGATCCTGTCCCGTATACAGGGTGTGTTGTAACCACACACACAGAAATAGTGATTCAACAGACTCTACCGAGTCACATGTCAGCACAAGAAGCTGAACTAAAGGCCCTGACACTTGCATGCATATATGAAAAAGGACAAAGAGTAAATATTTACACTGATTCAAGTTATGCATTTGTAATTGCGCATGATTATGGCCCTGTATGGAAAAGTAGGGACCTTATGGGTTCAGCAAGCAAACCAGTCAATATGATGAACATACCAGGGCACTGTTCACTGCATTCCAGCTGTCCTCCAGACAGTGATGAAGGTGAAGACACACACAGAGATACTATCCCCGAAGCTAAGTGAAATAGACCAGGCCGCACGAGAAGCCGCCATAGCCCCAGTACCCCAAGGGGAGTCTATTTACATGGTGACCCCCTGACCCCTGTTTGACCAGAGCACACTCCAACTTATGGAAAGACAAGCAACAGAAAATAAGAAAAAGACTTGGGCAATACATGGAGCACTAGAAGTGCAAGGAGTGGTGTAAAGGTCAGCGTTTGTGTCTGCCAAAAGTAGTTTATCCCATTATGGCCAATATAGCACACGAGAAAGTGCATCTGGGAAAAGATGCTATGGTTGTACTCACTAGCAGCTTATGGATAGTACCAGGGTTCGCCCAAGCAGCACAGTCGTTAGTGGCAGAATGCCTAGTCTGTGCACAAAGTAACCCGAGTAAGTCTGTCCTATGGAAAAGCACACCCCAGACATAATATCCCTATAAGAGGATACAGATAGACTTTATAACTTCCTAAATGCTCGGGCTTTGAGAATGTGCTTGTCTGTGTCAACTTCTTTAGTCACTGGCTGGAGACATGGCTGTATAGAAAAGCAAATGCTAAAGCATTAGCCAAGAAAATTGCGAATGAGGTAATCTGATGATATGGTGTACCAGAGGTCATTGTAAGTGACAGAGGGATACACTTTACGGGGCAAGGATTCCAGAAACTATCACACCCCCTACAGATCCCAAAGTTCAGGATGTATGGAGCGCCTTAATGGTACACTGAAATTGAAAATGCAGAAAATAATGGCTGAAACAGGTCTGCCATGGATCTCATGTTTACCTGCACTCAGTAAAAAAATACTGCTAGGAAAGACACAGGTTTAACACCATATGAGATATTGTTTGGCACAGCAAACAGAACAGGCTGTTATTTTCCATAGCAACTACACCATGTATATAGTGATTTGTTGAATTATGTTGCCTTATTATAGAAACAACTAACTGAAATACATGGTCAAATATTCTCCTCCATTGCAAACCCTAATTTTGATACAGGTACCCATAAACTGCACCCTGGGGGGCTGGGTGGTCGTGAGAAAGCACATCAGGAGAAGTCTTGAACCCAGATACAAGGGTCCTTATCAAGTCCTGTTGACGACTCCCATGGCAGTGAAAGTACAGGAAAGAGACACCTGGATTCACGCATAACACTGCAAAGTCTTCAAATCAGGGGAGTCTTGTTCTGATAAATAGAAATGACTGTCTCATTGTATTGATATGTCTTGCCAGAATAATTGTGACTGAAGTAGGGATTAAGGCCTCCCTAACCCAATATGAAACAGACAGTTAAGTGACATATTGCCTATGCCACTGTGAGAAACATATGGGAAGGAGTGCTCAACAATTTGCACTCATAGTAGAGTAAACTCTGAAAATGTCTTTGTGCAGATGCATAACCTCATTGGTAAAGTTGTCAGTAATGATTCATGTTGGATATTGGAAATATTGGCATTAGTAGCAAATGGTTTTGCAATCCTGTTGATCGTATAGGTGATAATGAAACTAAATATATGGCTGATTAAGAAGTTACTGACACTTGATTGTTGTCTCTCCAAAAAGGGAACCACTGAAAATCCCGAACCTCTGATGATCACAGAAATTACTTCTGAAACCTGACCAGACTATGAGTGTCATGAATTATTTGGACTAGCAAAGCCAAAGAACTGCAGAGTTTGCAACAAGAAACTACTAAAGATTGAACAAAGGACATGCAAGGCCTGCAGAACTACTATAGACTCATTAACTACCTTCTAAGAAACCATCTTTTCTAGACATGGACATTTGCCAAAATGCATCTCCTCATAAATCAAGTTAGGACAGGGAGGATCACAGGCTTATTAGTGGGGGATGAGTTGACAGATTCCTAAGGGGACCAACTCTATGCATGTGGCCTCCTGCATGTGTATAAGTACCTGCTTATTAAGAATGTGGTTCTATAGATAGGATTAGGTAGGTAGGAGGAGAAAGGGTCGAAAATTGAATAAAAGATGGGAAATGTTAAATATGATTTTTTGTTAAGGCCTCATAAGGCCTTTGTTCAGCCATTTTATTGTAACTTGTATAGAAATATTATTTGCTAGAAGAGATTATTCATTTTTCTGTTAACTTGCAGTTTTGCAATATGTGAGCCTATGGCCTTGAAGTTGAACTAATAGGGAACACCTGAAGAATGTAACCAGTTATGAAAACAATAATGAGCTTCATATCCAGCTGGTAGTATGGGAGCTGTATCCATGGTGTTACACATAGCATATCTCCAACTCCCCTTGAGATAAGAAATAATAGGCTCATCTGTCCTTAGAAGGGGGAGAAAAGTAAACACCTCAAGAATACGTGAGAAAGTTAATCAGTAGCGCTTCTCATAAACTAGTGGTATAAACTATTGTATGCATATGACGTAGGATTCATTTATTCAGTAGCCTATAAAAACCTGTATCTTTGTATCAATAAACTAGAGAATATTCCTTGTATACAGAACTTGGTCTGTGTCAATTCTCTCCAGCTGATTGAAGCGCTTCCAGATATACTTGACACCACAGGCAGACTTGGGTCAGAATTTTAGATCTTACATTGGTGTTAATGTACTCAACAAAAGAGTCCAGTCTTTCTCTAGTTCCCTTCCAGATACATATGACGTCGTCAATGAATCTGTGCCACACTAGTATGTCCTCCAAAAAGGGGTTATTTTTCCATATGACCTTGTTCTCCCAGTGGGCCATAAACAGATTTGCGTAGCTGGGCGCAAACTTTGTGCCCATCGCAGTTCCGCGAATCTGCCTATGGTAACCACTGGGGGCCCAGAAGTAATTGTGTTGTAGAATAAACATGATGGCATCAATCAAAAACACAATCTGTTCTGATGGTATTTCAGATTCATTGGTCAGAATGGATTTGACATGTTCGCATCCTGCCTGATGCTCTATGATGGTATATAATGATGTTACATCACATGTCATAAGCAAATAGCCCTTTTTCCATTCTATACCATTAAGAATCTCTAGGGCATGACTTGTGTCCCTTAGATAGCTTCTCTGCCGGGAAACCAATGGTTGCAGGAAGAAATCTATGTAGCTAGATAAATTGGTGGTCAATGAATTTATGCCCGAGACAATGGGTCTCCCTGGTGGATTATCAAGTGACTTATGAATTTTTGGCAATTGGTACAGTATCGGTAGTCTTGGATTGTTAATTGAAAGGAATTTCTGTTCTGTTTTGTTTAAAATCCCATCTCTTGCTGCTTTGCCCAATAGGATACTTAAATCCTTCTGATAATCATTTAAAGGGTTGCATGAAAGATGCATATAGGTGGATCTATCACTCAATTGTCTTTCTAATTCTGCATCGTAATCATCTGTATTTAGGATGGTAATGCCGCCCCCTTTATCAGCAGGTTTGATAGTGATTTCCTGATTTTGTTCAAGTTCTTTCAAAGCCTTTCTTTCTGTTATTGACAAATTGGAATTTTGAGGTGTTTTATGGATTTTAAGATTTTCTAAATCCTTCTCAACTAGTTTTTGAAATGTCATGATGAACGGTCCTTTGAGGTGTTGGGGATAGAACACCGATTTTTCTCTTAAGTTGGTATGTACATAGGGGTCTAGAGGTTCCACTCTTTCACTGTGTAGCTTTGAGCTACCAGTTTGAGTAATGGGGTCTCGAATGAAATATTTCTTGAGGGTGATCTTTCTTATAAATTTATGAAGATCTATAAACGTTTCAAACTTGTTTAAACATTTAGTTGGTGCAAATTTAAGCCCCTTCCCCAAAATTCTTTCTTGGGGTTTAGAAAGTGTTGTCTTACTTAGATTAAAAATGCCCCTTGCTCCTTCTTCTACTGTCTATATATGTACTATATATAATTGTGCAATAACAATATTCAAGAAATAGAAGTAGGAGTGGACTTTGGAACTTTTATTCACTTTATTTTCACTATGTTATCATCCTGGAAAAACTGATGTGTGCAAAAACAATCAGCACCCGATGTAAAATGACTGGCCCTTTAGACACCAATCTCTCCATCGGAGTGACCCACCATGGATTACTTAAGAGATAAGGAGCCTCTATAAAAAGGATGACTCTTCATTCCAAATGCATTCTTCCCTGACGAAGCCGTATCTCGGCGAAACGCGTAGGTAACGGACACTACTGCATTAACAAACGGAACTTCTATCCCGCTGTGCTCGCGAGAACGGTCCTACAAACGGAAACCCCAAACTGCGAAGTGCGCATGCGCGAAGAAGACGACGCGGCCGCGTCCATCCCTTTGGATTATAGAGTCATCCAAGACACGAAACAACTGCCGAGGATTGGCACCTGTGTGAAAAATCAACTACCGGGTAAGCGATCCTTCGGACACATTTTATTGAAAGACCATTGTGCCTCCAATTACCAGACTGCTTTTTGACATTAAGAGGCCATCGGTCTTGTACTCTGCCCTCACTATTAGAGTGATTATTTTATTCAAGACAGTTCCTAGCTGTATGAGTAAGAACGGGGCACTTATTCTCACATATTTCTGGTCAGAATTGAAAACGGAAATCAGTCCCGTACCGCTTGGGTTTGGTGGAAATCAACTACCATGGATTGCAAATAAGTGGTTCGCCACCTCATTTATCCCCGGAGGGCTTGATCCATATGGATATATGTGTTTTATTGCTACAGCTGCACACTTTGTGAGGAACTGTAACGGGACATTGTGCATTGAGATACCACATGCATCATTTTTTCAATGAACAAATTATCATTTGAGTATTGGCCACAAGTAGCTTGTGTTTAGTCTGCATATGACTGTAACATAAATTGAGATGCACAGTGACTATATCTTTATATATGAGCGTACCCTTACTACACTGGATATTTATATGTAAGTGTGTAATGGTATCGATGTATTGTATCAGTGCACTGATTTTATATGCTGTTCAACTGTAATGAGAATAAATCTGTGTTTACAGTATATATTAATTTGGTGCCTTTGGGATAATTAATTTCAAACTTATACCTACGTGAATGGTTGCTATAAAAATCTGCTGTGCAGTGCAACCCAGCTACAGTTTTTTTTCAGCTAAGAATTCCAGCTGCAACTTTCATTTGCAGATTGCCCAGTTTTGAAGGAACATCATGTGCTTTGGTTTTGGTGTACTATAAAGAAGGGCACTTGGGCAATTGACCACTCCTCTCCCCTTCCCTGACTAGTCTTGTTTTTACAGATAATGATTAGCACTGAGAGATGGTTCTAGAGACTTTCAGTGCTGAATTTATATGGTGTATTGTGAGAGCACATTACCTCCTGGTATAGGCATTGACATATTAAGATCGCCGTGTACTCTGAGCAATAGACATGGAATGGGCCCTGCCTGCTCGTTATCTACTGCAATAAATTGATTAAATAATAAAAGTTGATGAATGATCCATCATAAAGTGAGAAAGACACCTAAGGAACAAATAAAGAAAGAAAGAAAGAACGAAAGAAAGAAAGAAAGAAAGAAGGAAAGTGAGTTTGGCCGTAGTCTGTACAGTACAGGCATGCCAAACTCAAACGCATGCAGTCACATCCAAATCAAGCTCTGAACAACTCAAAGTCCCAGCTCCAGCTACAGGTCTAGTCCAAGTCCTGATCAGTGTGGATGACAGTCGCATATGCATGCTGTAACATGTGTTTGCATTCAGGAGCAACTGTAAATATGTATCTTTTGTTCAGTAGATATTAAGAACATCCTAATAAATGTAATTCATGGGAAGAGAAATGATAATAAAAACAATTTTATTTTACTATTTTATCACTAACTAGTTAAAAGCCAGTCCAAATGATGAAAAAAAATTTGTAAAATCATGTTAGACCAAACGCATGGATAAAAAATTTACTCAATTTGGAATAGCAAAGATCATTATAAATAGTAACAACCACATAAAAACCATAAATAAACTGAACAAAAGAAGCCGAAGAAATGATGAAAGTCTAGTAAGTAGGAATAGCCATTTGCAAACATTTTACAAAATTTGTGGAGGTGTGCGTTGGGGTGATGTGCGGAGGTGAGTGTGGGGGTGATGTGAGGATGTGTGCGTTGGGGTGATGTGCGGAGGTGTGTGTGGGGGGTCATGTGCGGAGGTGTGTGTGGTGTAGATGTGCGGTTGTGTGCTTGTGTGGTGTAGATGTGCGGTTGTGTGCGTGTGTGGTGTAGATGTGCAGAGGTGTGTGTGTATGTGTGTGGTGTAGATGTGCAGAGGTGTGTGCGTGGTATGGAGATGTGTGTGTGGTGTAGATGTGTGGAAGTGTAAGTGTGATGTAGATGTGCAGTTGTGTGCGTGTGTGGTGTAGCAGTGCAGAGGTGTGTATGTGTGTGTGTGTGGTGTAGATGTGCGGAGGTGTGTGTGTTATAAAAATGTGCGGAGGTATGTGTGTGTTGTGTAGATGTGCGGAGGTGTGCTTTTTTGTGTGTGGTGTAGATAGCGGAGGTATGTGCGTGTGTGGTGTAGATGTGCGAAGTTGTGTGCGTGTGTGTGTGTGTGGTGTAGATGTGCAGAGATGTGTGTTTGTGGTGTAGATGTGCAGAGGTGTGTTATAACGATGGGGAGCAGCATTAGCCATTTATATATGTAGATGCCTATAATATCAACTCTGAAGTGATTACAAATCACAAAATGGCAGTGCTGAATGATTGTCTGTTCAGCTCTTATATAGGGCATGTAGCTGCGTTCTTCTGTGATTGTCTGTGTTTGATTAGTAGGTGTTGACATGCTCCTAGATATGGTTGATAACTGGGAATGATAGACAGGTGAACCAGCTATCTTACACATGTTATTGAAGGGATCTGCAAGGGATGTGCCTACGCCCATACGTGAACTGAGAACCAATAAGTGTGTAGGATGTTGAAAAGTGTCATTCACTTACAAACATGCAGTTTGCCATCTTCTCTGGTTCCGAGCTGCGGGTCTTGACTGCAACAATGGATAGTTGCTTTCGACCTGCAGCTTGTTATGTAAACAATGAACAGAAGGTGAATGGCAGGGCAGTCCGCAAGCAGCTGCATCTTGAATTAGGTTCTAGGTGCATCACCATCCAGCTGCTGCAGAGGTGGAGTGATTTGAAGAGTAGGTAGCCCGAACTCCTCACAGATTTGATGGCTGAGATTGCTAGGCGTATGTACTCTAATAATCGCACTTTTTTATTTTGAAAAATAAAATTCCGGTGAGATCTGTCCCATTACACAGCAAGATGGCTTCTAATTATCTTCATTGGACTAAGTACAACAACTGCTAGGTAATAGTGATGTCTCTGAATTAGTATGTAATTAATAGACACCTCCCAGGTCAAGTCCATATAAAAGTAATGTACAGGTGTGTTAATTTGCCCAATGATGGTCCATGTTTGGTATTGTATATTTCACATTGTAAACTAACATTATCTGGATGTCCATATGTATGTTGTAGACAGAGATAACATTTATAAATAAACTAATGGGTCATATTTCTTCCAACAGAACTCAGCATCAGACACCGCCACCATAAGGAGGAGCTACAGGAGGAGGGCCAGGAGGAGGGTCACAAGGAGAAGGCTCAGTAGGAGGGACACAAGGAGAAGACCAAGGAGGAGGGGCATGAGGAGTAGGCCCAGGTGGAGGACCATGAGTAGGGCCAGGAGGAGGGTCACGAGGAGAAGGCTCAGTAGGAGGGACACAAGGAGAAGACCAAGGAGGAGGGGCATGAGGAGTAGGCCCAGGTGGAGGACCATGAGTAGGGCCAGGAGGAGGGTCACGAAGAGAAGGCTAAGTAGGAGGGACACAAGGAGAAGACCAAGGAGGAGGGGCATGAGGAGTAGGCCCAGGTGGAGGACCATGAGCAGGGGCCATGAGGAGGAGGCCCAAGAGGAGGGTCATGAGGAGGAGGCCCAAATGTTCTCATTTTGCCTCATTCCCATTTACACCACCACCACATTAGCAGGAAAAGGAGGATCCATAGACAATTGAGGAAGAAAGTATGTATTTGGATATTTAAATGTAGTATAATTGAAAAGTGTGGTCCACTGAAACACTTTCTTTCAAAAATGTAATTTACCCTCGAACCTGGTCAAAGTTTTCCATTCCAGAGGTGTCTGACCGCAAAGGCATAATGAATTTTGGAGAATAACTAACAAAAAGTTAATTATTGGTCTAACCCAGCCTGTAATTCTCAAAGGAAACTTAAGAGGTTTCTCAGCATGTATTTAGGTGTGTAAAAATGTGTTTGAAAACAGTTTTGAGAGAATTTATTTAATATAACACCTTTTCACAGTTATAACCCTTGTATTGATAAATGGGTGTCCTTGGCCAAAGACACGGTAGGCCATGAATGCCTTACATATACCAGCAGCAATACAATATACAAATTTAATCAAATATGGCTAAGATGGTTCTAGATCTGCAGTCACAGGAGGAGATGTGTCACGGGCACTAGGAGTTGCTACCAGAGTTTCACCAGATGGTACTCTGCTGGAGAGGCGGGGATATGGCACACACCTCAAAGCAGGCAGGTGAATGATTGGAGCGACACAACAGCAGGAGAGTAGAGATAGTCTGAGGCAATCAACGACTTGGAGCTGTAAACTGGAGACTGAAGATAATGTAGACACGAGGAGTGGACGTGGATAGGTGATGGTAAGTAGAGGAGGAGTCAGTGGTCTGCGTACAGCAAGTTGTACCACTGCTCTGATGGGAAGAATAGGATAGGTGCAGGTAGGTAGCAGGGTAGTCGGTGGTCTGCGTGCAGCAAGTTGTACCACCGCTATGGTGAGGAAACGGATCCAGGTGTAGGTAGGTAGCAGGGTAGTCAGTGGTCTGCGAGTAGCAAGTTGTACCACCGCTGCGATAGGAGGACTTGTCCAGGTGCAGGTATGTAGCAGGGAAGTCAGTGGTCTGCGTGCAGCAAGTTGTACCACTGCTGTGGAGGGAGTGAGGACTTATCCAGGTGCAGGAGAGTGAAGTTGAAAGACAAACTGTGGCTGTATGGGAACAGCGCGAGTATAGCAATGTCTTGGAAGGCACAATGAATAGTCTGTATATATAGTTGGTGCCTTGCAGCGAGGAGAAGCTGAACACAGCAGTTTATGCACAATGACGCCAAGTAGTAGCGTGAGTAGCTAACGAGCTTGAGTGACAGCAGTCCTAACTGGAGCAAAGCGGAAACACAGTCTATATGGGTACTTGTACCCTGCGTAATAAACAATAACGGATGCAACTGGTATGTGAGTAGCATAGATAATAGTCAATAGTATTAACGCATACCCAGTTGTTTAGATCCGGAATCAGCTGGGAGATGAAGCGTTGTAGCGGTATGGGAGCGTTGAGCAGGGAAGCAGCGTGGAAGCTGTAACACGATCAGCAGGATGTCAGCGTTGGAACGGTCAAAGAACCGCTGCTGAGTGGAGCCAGGAGCAGCGTGGAAGCTGTGACACGATCAGCGGGATGATAGTGTTGTAGCGGTGTGGGAACCGCCGCTGAGTTGAACCAGGGAGCAGCGTGGAAGCTGTAGTAAGAACAATCTGCACACAGTTTGGGAAACTGTATAACGAGTAAAGCTGGAAGCAGTCTGGGAACTGCACACACCTATAGAAGTTCACTGGGAATGAGACTTCAAGATCAGGCCCCTACCTAGGGTTGCAGGTGCCTCAAATAGGGTGAGGTGATTGACCTGTCAATCACCTCCATGGACAGGTGAAGCTACTAGCGAGACCTGTGCATGCGCAGATGGCAGGATCGCGAGCTGCCACGATTCCACACAGGTGTAGCGAGAAAAGATGGAGGACCTCGCACCAGAGTAGAGGCACTCACGGTCCGGTGAGTGACAAGATGGATGGATGAGGATCTTCCGGACGTCTATCTCTTGCCCATATCTTTTGTATTTTGTATAATTACATTTAAAAACTGTTTAATGAGAGTTGATCTGGTTGCTGAATGAACTCACAACTTCTTTTCAATGTATCAATGTATTGTTACTTATATTAGGCAACATTCATGTAATTGCTAACCAGATAATTTTATTGCCATATCCATATGCATAGTTTATTAGACTTATGGAGAGCTTTTCATTAACTCAACATCTTGGATTTCATAGTTCCTTACTTTTTCTATAAAAGAAAAGAATGGCCTGCTAAGATAAAGTTTAATTAATCTTAGCTACATTGTAGACTTTTATTTTTAGCACAAATTTGATAGGATTGAATGAACTTCTTTGTATACTTTCGCATGGATAACTATCTAACCTAGATTTTTTATTGATTCCTGGATGTCCAGAGAATTTATTTTCATGCGATTTCTTGAGAACGGCTTGCCTTAAGCTAGATACACACTACAGAATTTTCCACCAACTTTTTATGCCGATCGATTTTACATGCGATCGATGTTCCGATCGCTCAGTCCATGGACTGCATACACACTAGCCTTGTTTAGGACGATAAAGGGAAGAGCTGACTTCCCATTAGCGACTTTTTACAGCCATGTTGGCGTGAGCAATGACTGTAATTTCGTACTCACTGTTGTGGATCGGTCGGAAGTTTATACACACTACACAGCGGAAACGAGATTGGAACGAAAATATTAAACGGTACGACCAACCAAATGAGGCGACACTCGTCCATTTGGGCAGACTTTCGACCATCATGACACTGCACACACTGACCCGACTTTTGAATGAGCTGTCGTATGTCGGCTGATTGAGTTGATTATTGGACAAAAACCGTGTAGTGTGTACCCGGCTTTAGATGTTTTGGAACAAACAGGTCATTGGTCAGATTTGAGATATGACATGACGGCCAATGACTGTCGCCTCTCCTCCACTCTGATCACGTCTTCCCACTCCAGAATCCAAGACTTCACCCGAGCTGCTCCCCTCCACTGGAATGACCTCCCTCGCTCCATCCGTCTCTCACCCAGTCTGTGCTCCTTCAAACGGGCACTCAAAACTCACCTGTTCCTCAAAGCCTACCAACAATCCACTTAACCCTTACCTTGTTGCACCTTCACAAGCATCCTTCTCTCGTTCTCCCCTCTCTCCACCAGCCCCGCCTTTCTCTCCCTTACTTTAATGGCTCCCTCCTATGCCTGTTTGTCCACCCTCCCTTAGGATGTGAGCTCGTATGAGCAGGGCCCCTCTCCCCTCCTGTCTCCATACCTGTTCTTCTACTCCATCTTCGCTCATATGTCTGCCCGGAGTTCTGAAGTATTGGTACTTTGTGTTTATTGCTCTGTACTATGTCACCCTGTATGGTCTCCTGTTTGTACTATGAACGGCGCTGCAGAAACCTTGTGGCGCCTAACAAATAAATGATAATAATAATAATAATGACTTTTTGATGATTTTAATTGCGCAGACATATCCCGGGTTAGAACTGCTTCGATCTTAGTAGATGAGATGATTGGAGCAGGAGTTTTGACCTCAGAGTGATTGTCAGGAATAGCCACCTCTAGCCACTCCCTGATTTAATATCTTATCATATATTCCAACAATCACACAATATATCACCTCTATTTCGTCAGGAAACCTCTCCTAACTACATTTACCAGTCACAAACCGCACTCTGCGCACTCGAGACTTGGAAGCTTACTGTAAGGGAACCCACAGGATTTCAGCCTAAACCTCACACTCACCTCTCGCTTAGGATACAGATTTAGCTGATGCTTTTCCCAACAGAGACACACACTTCCACACCTCTCCACAACTGCCACCAGCTGCGTATAAGGCCCGTAGCAAATTTATGACTTAATTACCCAATTGCGCACACTCTGTGCTCTGGTAGTTAAAAAGATTAACACTTCACACACTGATATCTAAAGGGTTAACAAATCCAAGCAAGCTATCTCTTGGCTGGGTATAACTTACAGACAAGTGGTATAATCTGAGCCAAGGGAAATTGACATGAAGATGGACAACTTATCAATGATACTTATCAAAAATACTGACAATTTCCTGTAACTGGTCTCTGCTTTTTGAAGACACTTCCACACCTGTCCCCACCTTCAGGGGCTTGTGGTCTGTGACACTGTTTACAATCACAATTTGCATGTTCTCTGATTTAATATATAATATTACTATGTGACCTAACTTTCCTGTGGAGTGTCACATAGACCCAATTTTATTATTAATAAATTCAACATATTTTTTACGAATTTATAGATACCAAACAGCATAGGTCCAGTGTATCCGCTGAGCTGAAACTGATTTCCTCACCTTTTCTGCCTGGCAGACAGCTTTATTTGACATATGAGCTGCCTTCCTTCATCCTATTTATGAATATGGGGTCAATCACTAATTGTATTGATTGTAAATTGCATTGTGGAAACTGAATTATATTTGTCTATATAAGATACAGCAAGCCATCATCCTTGTGTAAGACCACAAGCACGCTCCCCAGAGTTTCTCTCTGTGTCAAAAAAACAGACCCTTTGACTTCACATTTTACACCTTAGTAGCTCAATTTATCAATGGAATCATTTTATATACCATATTTACACTGTAGTTATGATTAAGCCTTATTCCCAACAATTATGTTATTGGTTAATCCCTATAACTGTAATTCCTCCATGTTCATTACATCTCCCCCCTTTAAGAGATGGCATGTGGATTGACTGACCGGTCACTGCCCAGGCCATCTCTCACAGTTTCCCCCTGGGGAGATAAGCCCCCTGGATCTACCGTAATAACTGCTAGCCGGGCCTCACCAGGATTTCTGGGGTGAAGGGTTATGAAGGAGTCATATACCTCACTCAGCTGGGAAGGCGGGTCCTTCACGCATGGTGGGCTAACCTCTGCATTCTTGCTGGGACCTATCCCTGGCACTGCAGTTACTAGCTCCACTGGCAGGTCCCTCTTCCCCTCCTCTGGCAAACAACAGACTGGCAGGACACAAGCATCCCTGTAATCATGGGTCTTCAACAGGGTAACATGAAAAACCCTATGTATCTTCCTGGCATGATATATACTAACTACATAGTGGGCCTCATTTAGGTGTTGATGGATGAGATATGGGCCTTCCTATGCAGCCTAGAGATTTTTGTGGATCTGAGGGGTTAGTATCCACATGTTCCGACCCACTTTGTAAACTCTCTCCCTGGAAGTGGGGTCATGCCACTGCCGCTGGCTCATTTGGGCCTGCATCATCTTTTCATGTACCAACCCTGAAAGATTGTGCACTCTGTCTTTAATACTCATGTCCCCTAAATTAGAGCCTGAGTGAATGTGACCTGGGATTTCTGACTGTTGAAGTCGTATAATTGGATGAACGAAAGTATATTGGTTTAATATTGGTTTGCCGTGCGTATGGCGAAGCGTACGTCAGGTAACACGTGGCGTGATGCGATCGCACGGTAAAATACGCACGCACACACTCGCATTACAACATTTAGTTATTTATACAATTCATATTGGTTCCGTTACACTGTAATTTATGAGCAGATAGCATTTGGTTTATTATTAGTTTATATAATATGATTATATGTACATTCTAGTGTTATTAAAGGTTTAGGTTATAGGAAAGGTGTCATGCCTGATATCATATTGAAGCCCTAATCATCAGCAGCTGTCCGGTGCAGTCGGCGAAGAGATCGCACATCGCATACTTTAGTTATTGATATTAGGGAATAAACCTTTGTATGATGCTGGCTATGAAAGGAGCAGACCCCCCTGGAGAGACGACCCCCTCCTTTGGATTCCTTAGATTGAATCAGCCTATGAACTGTTTACCCTGAAGCCACCCTGTGCCTGAACCTATGGAAGCAAGCTACGTCATCTCTATTGTTCACAATGAAACACTGACTGTATATATTAGCTGCATCCCCCATCAGGGTCAGTCAACTCTGACCACAGTTATCTAACAGATACACTGTTCCATTGGGACCCATGGAAGCGCAGCGATTGCAGCGGTATGTATGTATGTAACTTTTGGTATTGGCTGTGCTGTGCTGTACTGTACTGTATTATATTATGTTAACGTATTGAATTGTTGACTATTTACATCTGCTAAAATAAACCACCATGTGCTTTGGACACACATACAATTGATTGAGCAATGCTTATTTTAAAACGATATAATTACTTTAATATGACACAGCAATAATATGTGGGGATGTACAGTAGCAGGGTTACTAGGCCCCTCAGCTACCTCCTTTAAGCTGTTAGATGGCTGACTAAGAGAGTGTGGGCACATTTTACATCTTGCTAGCTCAATTTATCAATGGATTCATTGGATATACCATATTTACACTGCAGCTATGATTAGACCATATTCCAAACAATAATGTTATGGTTTAATCCCTATAACTGTAATTCCTCTTTGTTCACTACAGTGATACTGAAGGAAGCACCTAGAAGGATGTCTGCTTTTAACTTCTTAGATCCAGGTCTGAATGTAAAGTAGTGAAGCACAATCTAGAGAAGAACAGAGCCTTGGTTTCAGCCTTTTTTCTGATTCAATATACTGCAGATTCTTATGGTCGGTATTTGCTGTAATGGTGTATCTTGCCCCATCCAGCCAATGGCTCCATTCTTCAAAAGCCCACTTAGCGGACAGCAGCTCTCTATTGCCTACATCATAATTCACTTCAATGGAGGAGAATTTCGGAGAAAATAATTCACAGGAATGGCGTTTATTGTCAACAGGATTTACAATAGCCAGAGACAGAATAGCCACAGCTCCTGTATAAGAGGCATCCACATCAACGATGAATGGCTGCGCCAAGATGGGGTGCCTAAATACATGTGCCATACAAAATGCTTCTTTTTAGGTATGAATGCCGTTGAAAACCTGGTGGTAAGACTAGCGAGAATGAAGGAAAATGATCTTATAAATCTCCGGTAACAATTTTCGAATTCAAGAAACCTTTGTAAGGCTTTCAGATTAGTTGTTGAACTGCAGAGTTGATTCTACACATGGTTGCAGCAGAAATGCACAGCTGACAAAACAGTCAAACAGGAGAGATCCTATTTCTTTACAGCAAACTAATTACAATGGCAATAAATGTAATAAAAAAAGCATGGCCTCTCCCCCCAAACAATTTTACCGTCCCTAGTGCTGTCAGTCTAGGCTGATACTAGCAAAATCAGGGGGGGGCAAAAGGGTTCCCAAGATTTTACTATTACCAGCACTAGGCTTTGCCAAGCTGGGCTGGTGTCACTATAGCAGGGAAACCAACAGAGTGGGTCCACGCTTTTTGTTCCCCCGATTTTGCTCGTACCAGCCTAGACTGGCAGCACTAGGGTTGGTTAACCTTTTTTGGGAGGAGGGCAATTTTTCTTTACATTTATTGCCGTTTTATTATTTTATGTGTAGCAGTATTCCTTATACTACAGGATCACAGATAAGCTTTTAAAATATACATATATTGTGAGTGTGCATTTTTTATGATATATGCCGATTAAATAGTTTAAAAGTACTACATTATATGGCTCTTTCCTTTTTAAAATATCGGCTGAGTGGAGTTTGCAAGCAGTGAATTTGCTGTGGTTGATGATCCAGATATAACATATCTTCACAAGCAGTTTACACATCGGTTCCTGATTCACTTGGCTGTTTGGAGACTACGTTCAGATTATTCTGACACAGATAAGCTGTTTATTTATATCTATTTGGTGCGCTGCCACCTATTTTTATACTGTATATCACGGGTGCCTGTGACACTACATCCTTTGCTTTTCTCTGTCTGCATTTCGGTATAGAGTTGGAGTATCTGGAAGCTGTTGAATAATGACTGTACCAGCTTGCTAAGATTTATACTCTGCATTTCAATAATCATTGACTGTCTGGGTGATTGTTACCAGCTAACACTACCTATATTGGCGCCATTTCATCCTCCTATCTTTGTATATATGTATATATATATATATATATATATATATATATATATATACATATATATATATATACATATATATATATATATATATATATATATACACACATATATATATATATATATATATATATATATATATATATATATATATACACATATATATATATATATATATATATACACTCATATATATGTGTATACATATATAATATATGTATATATCTATATATACAGGGTGATTCAAAAGTCGCAGTACACCCTTTTATTTCAAAAACTCTACAGGAAATTGGGAAACCTGAATACTCCAGTAAGGTATGGGTGACGTGGTCTATCTTTTACGGTATGTACCAAACATGGGCGCCATCTTGAAATCGGCCAATTGGCCCAATTCCTGTAGAGTTTTTGAAATAAAAGGGTGTACTGCGACTTTTGAATCACCCTGTATATGGAGAGAGAGAGAGAGAGGAAAATGTGGGCAGCTGTACAGGAACACAGGGGAATAATAAGAGTACTGGGATTTATGACTGCTGAGGTTAAGATCAGGGTGTGTTACTGTTTCTATAAATAGCTGACTATTTATGATTTATAGTTCATTAATCAGTGTAACGTATGCTTACGTCATTATGTGTTTATGTTCAGTTTATAGCTTTTTACACTTTGCAGTTTATCATTTTAAAAGAAATATTTTTCTGATTGCTCAATGCGAGAATTTAGGGGCTGTCTATACTAATAGTGTACAGACCTTTGAACCCAGCTTACAATTATCACTTGTATGCCTATCATATATCCACTTCTTTTTCTCTTTCTGTCATCATCACAGCCTCAGTGAAAAATACACCCTGCTGAGTCAGTGTTCATTTGAGAGGAGAACAGGGGTACACACAGGACATTACCAAGAAGGGGAATATGTGTTCTCAGTGTCATTGACAGGTCTGGTAAGATGGGAACACTGCATGGTCCTCTTGTGGTGGTTTTGGTGGCCTTCTACTTAATAAACGGTGAGTGCATTTTTCTATTAACCATTTTATGCACAGTTAAGTCTTAGGGCAAGATTTACTAAGCTGCAGGTTTGAAAAAGTGGGGATGTTGCCTATAGCAACCAATCAGATTCTAGCTTTCATTTATTTAGTACCTTCTACAAAATGACAGCTTGAATCTGATTGGTTGCTATAGGCAACATCCCCACTTTTTCAAACTCGCAGCTTAGTAAATCTAGCCCTTAGCCCCTTAAGACCAAGCCAATTTTCACACTGATTTGGTGTCATGGCTAAACATATAAGTACACTGATAGCTTTAATGGGGAGTCTAAAAATTCAGTTTTGGGTAAAAAATCAGATTACTCACCTGGTGCGTGGCATTACAAGTGATCTGGAAGGTCCACCAGTGTCTCCTTGCTCAGTTCTAGCAGTGTGTTGACAAGTAGTCAAGAAGCTGGTGTTGAAAAATGACCAGGCTGTCAGCAGCATGCGGCAGACAATGCGGGACCCTCCTCAGTCCTTCTGGTCTTTTCTCATAGATGCTATGTGTTGACCAGGTTGTAGCCTGTGGACATAAATAGAGCCATACAGCTGGGGGAAATATGGATCCCAGGCAAGTAAACTATGGGGTTGGGGTTCACACACAATATTCCACCCAAAAATGACATTTAATTTGTTTCTTATGTCAAATAATAATTTATGCAATCAGTTATGATTGCATTGCAAAATATTTTATACTAACTTATTAAAGCACAATTGCAGGGGCCATAATTCATTTTACATACAGTAATGCTTGGATCAAGACTATGCACCTGCAATCAGACTGTATTTCTAGTGTGCTAGCTCCAGGTGCAGGGCATAGAGATAGACTTGCTAAACGAATCAATTCTTTTATTTACTGGTTAACAAATCCAAACACTGAGATTTTGTTCTCTATGATATTTTAATTTCAAACCACTGGATCATTTTTTATTTTGATGTGCTATTAATATTGCAAACATATTGTAACAAAACAGACTGAAATATGCTGTCTACAAAATGATTTGATCCCGAGACTATCAAATTTTGCAAAACTACTCACAGTAATAACAGCTGAGCAGTATTTTAGGAGAAAAACGTTGAAGTTAATTTAATGAATGTATATCTTTTAATGTGTACAAAGTTTGGAATTTTGATATAGCTCACAGAATTAGAACAAGGTGGCTTAGTGGTTAGCACTTCTGCCTCACAGCATTGGGGTCATAAGCTTGACACCCAACCATGGTCTTATCGGTGTGGAGTTTGTATGTTCTACCAATGGGTTTCCTCCAGGTGCTCCAGTTTCCTCCCACATTCCAAAAATTTACTAGTAGGTTAATTGGTTGCTATTAAATTGACCCTAGACTCTCTCAGTATGTGTCTGAATGTTAAGGAATTTAGACTGTGAGCTCAAATTGGGCAGGGACTGATGTGAGTGAGTTGTCTGTACAGCGTTGCGATATTACTGGCGTTATATAAATATCTGATGATGATAATGTGGTAGAAGTTTGGACTTTTCATATAGTGATAACAAATTTGCAAAGTGCATATCAGTATGTTCTAAGTTTTATGTGGACATCGATTGGCTGGTTTCTGATTGTTTACTGTATTACTATTAAAAGCCTTGTTTTTTGCTTTTTAAAAGTATTTGAATAGCCAACCACTAGGTGAACTGTATGTATTTTGTGGGAACATTTATGTACCAGAAAAACGCATTCCCACAGCTCCTTAATTTTGCGCTACTACAACCTAGATCATGTAGAGCTACAAGCTCAAATTCCACTTTCTCCATACAGCGGATCCAGATGGAGAGGATAATGGTGGAAACTGTAAAAATATCACTTCAACGTTAATCTTTCCCTTACTTCACAACCAACCCCTTCATTCGTTTCAGCTTTTACATTTCTCTCCTGATATACTGCTCAATTCAGCTGCATGAAGTGAGTCATTAGAGTGAGGGACATGTGTGGACTGTATTTATTATATGTCTCACTTCTCACATCAGTGTTTCCCTTAGATTATTAGAAATACCTCAAGATAAGCCCTTTGCCGAACAAAGTGCGTCTTGAAGATGGTTGTGTAGAAATCAAAGGAAAACAGGCTATGTGGCCACCACTAAATAAGACAACCTTAATAAATGCTCTCCGCCCCTGGAATGTCATATAAACTAGAGATGTTCACTGACCCTGTGTTCTGGTTTTGGTTTTGGCTTTGGATCCCTATTTTTTTCTTAAATCCCTATTTTTTTTGCTAAAGTCACATCATTTTGCTTTTTCCCCCCCTACATTATTATTAACCTTAATAACACTAATTTCAAGTCATTTGCAGTCAATTTTGACCAACTCACAGGTCACAAAATTATTTCTATACTTTTTCTGACAAAGACTGCAGCAACCTGGCTTGATGGTCAGCGACAGAGCAATGGCACAAACACATGACAGTTCATAGCACATCTAGGAAACATTGACACACTGCAGTGGCAGAAAAGAAAAGTGGTGCAAGATGGAAATGTCCTTGGGCCCTTCCAAAACACACTTATGTAAGATATTGAAAAGGACATGTACAGTTTAACAAATCAAGCACTCAAGCAACAAGCAGTTCTACTTTTGTGGCTGAAGTGGTTGGTTTGTTTGGGCCCTCAGAAAACAAGATAACAATAGCTCAGCTGCCTTAAGCCTAACAGTGCTGTCAATGAACTCTACACTATTAAACCATGTCTGATTGTGCTGCATCTTTAATCTCCTTCTCCTCTGTGGATACCTTCCTGTCATCCCTGAAGAACTGTCAAACTTATGTAGTCACAGGATTTGATATTGCAACTGGACTGGCAAAAGATCTGCTTCAGACAGACTGTGACACGGAACATGTGGGCAGCATGGAATCTGTCATGTTGGAATATGCTGCATTGAACAAAGATTTTTAAAAAAATATAGACGCAGCTGAGGAGGCTGTACTTAAGTTAAAACGTGACCCACCGGATGAAATACCGGATTTTAGCGAGCTTGTGCACGAGAGATACACTGCACTTCAGAAGAATAATACAGAGGAGACCCTGAGGCAGGACGATACATTTTAAAGTTTTAAGAACATCTAAGAGACTTGAGAAAACAAATGGGTGTGTCACTGGCCCCTGCAGACTAAGCTTCGGAAGATGATGATGAGGAGATCGCCGTCACCCTGAGCACATGGCCGGTACAGTGAAACTGAGAAGTAGTCATGAAATTAGTTATGGTTCATTTGATGGCTCCATCCGTTCCTTGGATAACTGTGGTAATTCTACAGCTAATACATTGACAGAGTGAAGCAGGCGGTCATGTAAAAGGAGACCCTCAAAGGTGGGAAAGGGATTCCGGATATCCCCACTATGCTGCGAGCCTTCTTTGTCTGCAACTACATCCGCAGAACTCTTATTGAAAAGAACATTTGCTTTGCTGGGAAGTCCATGTCTTGCTTTTTCCTCATGCCTCTTTGGAGAACCCTTGGTTGGCACAAGTGGGACAGCTCCTTCCCTTAGAACTGAACTACACCTTGGATTTACCTGGATGTTGGAGAATTTGTGAGGGAGCACCATCTGGAGGGATTTAAACCAGACTTGTGGAAGCCAAAAACTGTCCATAAACATATCAGAGCTAAAGACATTATGGAGTCTGTTCCATAGCTCCCTGCTGCAACAAAAAAAACATGTGTGGGAGAATGTGGCTGACACAAAGACATTGCATTAATGGCTATCCAGGGGGTTTGCCTCTCAGGACATTCATGCACTCCCGGAACCTGTGCTGATATGTCCACTGCCCTTTCTGCATCCCCAAAAGGGAAATAGCACAGTGTATTTTTTGTGACTGCCCCACTGCACAGGCACTGTTGGATGCCTTTGAACATAAACTTAAGGACAGTGTGCCCAGAACTTGCCTTTAATGCCATTCAGTATTTTATGGATTATTTCCTGGGACCCACACCATTGGGGCAATCCATGATGCCTGGCGCCTTGTGAACTACTTTAAGGACGCTATTGGCTTGCCAGGAATTGTTTCATTTTGAAGTTGACCATTCAGGACTGTCGCAGGTTGATCCATAAACTGCTAAGAGACTATAACATCATTGACAGTCCTGAGGAAGAGGAAGATGATTAATTTTCTGTCTCCCTCTTCTCCTTCTCCCCTATGTATCTGTTTATTTATTAAATCCTTGGGCTTATGTCTCCCCCTTCTTTACCCCCTCAAACCCATTCTACCATCACTGTTTGAAGTTTTGTTGAATCTCTTGCCTAAATTTATGCACCCTTCCCTATATTTGTGTCTGTCTCAATAAAGCTTCGTTCTTCTGTGTACTGCTGTGAATCCATTTTGGTAACACAGTACAATGTGACTGCACATTTAGACCAAGACTGCCAGCCCTATTATTTCTATTTCAGCAATGACAATTACATATGGAGCAATGGACCTCTCCTGTTTGTGTGTTAGCTATATAACACCGTACAATATGACTGCAGATTTAGAGCCTGCAAGCTCTATTATTTTTATTTCAGCAATGACAATTAGCAATGAAGCAATGGACCTCTCCTGTTTGTGTGTTACCTATATAACACAGTACAATTTGACTGCAGATTTAGAAGACCAAGACTGCCAGACCTATTATTTGTATTTCAGCAATGACAATTAGCAATGGAGCTCTCCTGTTTGAATGTTAGCTATATAACGCTGTACAATTTGTCTGCAGACTTATACCAAAAGTTCCAGCCCTATTATTTGTATTTCAGTAATGACAATAACAATTAGCAAATGGAGCAATGGACCTCTCCTGTTTGTGTGTTACCTATATAACACAGCACAATTTGACTACAGATTTAGAAGACCAAGCCTGCCAGCCCTATTATTTCTATTTCAGAAATGACAATTAGCAATGGAGAAATGGAACTCTCAGCTTTGTGTGTTCACTATATAACACTGTACAATTTGACAGCAGATTTAGACCAAGACTGCCAGCCCTATTGCTTATATTTCAACAATGACAATTAGCAATGGAGCTGTAATCTTTGTGTTTTTACTATATAACACAGTACAATGTGACTGCAGATTTAGAAGACAAAGCATGCCAGACCGGTTATTCTATTTCAGCAATGACAATTAGCAATGGTGAAATGGAGCTCTCCTCCTTGTGTGTTACCTATATAACACAGTACAATGTGACTGCAGATTTCAAAGACCAAGCCTGCAAGACCTATTATTTCTATTTCAGCAATGACAATTAGAAATGGAGCAATGGAGTTTTCCTGAATGTCACTGGAGACTTTGAAGAACACTGCTACCCCCTCCTCTTTCTTTTCTACCTGTCATGCTGCCCAACTTCTTTAGAGACTGCCAGGAACTGTGCTGTCCTCTCTGTGTCCCTCTGTGAAATGCCGCTGGATTGCAGTGGAGGGCGATATTTATAGAAACTAAAACTCGATGTAACAATGACGTTTTGCCTCGTTTTCAATCCGGAGGCCACGCGAAAGTGCCGAGCCGGCGCGGCTCGGTGCTCAGATCTGCTAAGTTCGGGTGTGTTCGGTATTCGGGGAACCGAGCCTGAGCATCTCTAATATAAACAACACATCCCACAAACCATTATCTCGATTTTACATTTATGTGCAAATAGAGGTATATGAATACTCTGAGTTGAATTCAGCAAGAATTTAACTTCCCATAGCAGTCATAAAGTAAGGTACTAGCAGAACAAGGTGTCTCAATACAGGCACCGTCCTCCTCTAGTGGTTAAATTTCCATGCATGAAATACAGTCATGATTATATAATATGAAATGATTGTAAATATAAAAGAATCAATACTCAATAATTATTATTACTTATTAATAAATGTAATAAAAAGAAATAACTTCTGATGATACAATCCCACTAACGATATTAAATGCTTTTAGTTGCAGTTCAAAATCCATGTTGAAGAAAGATAACAACAGTGACACCTACAAGATGTTAGAAATTACGATTACGTAAAAATGGACAAAAATAAAATTATAACTAAAAATCTAAAAAAAACCATCAAAGTATAATTATATTTGTTTGTATACAAAATGTTTAAATTAATATTATGTTTTCCTTTAACGATATGCTGTGCATATTCAAAATATTTTGTGGATTTTACAAGTAAATTGGATGATGATTGCATTGTACACATTTTCTGTCACTGCTATACAATGTATACATTTATGAACTTGTCTTTGTTTGTTCAGTTGAAGGTAACTCAACTGCCGCTATCAGCACTCAGTCTACAACAACTGCTACCACATGGTTAACAACAGACAATTCTACTTCACCAATCAATGAAACAACTACAGGTACTAGATCCATCATCATATAAATCACAGGTTCTGGGTGTTAGGGGCACCTCTCCCACAGAGAAACCAGCATAATTATGTCACTAGTGGATCCATTAGTGCAGGTGTGTTGGCTTTTGCTACACTTACACAGAGCCCCCAGTAGAATGCTAATGCCAGGGAATATAATGCTTGGAAAACCCTTCTGAAAATTGACTTATAGACAAGAACACACTGCTCCTGCTGAGAGAGAACTTAAATCTACCAGCACAGTCAGTGCTCAGTACAAATGATCAGAGTCTAATCCCGGTCTGCCAGTTCAGGGTGCAGCTCAAAGTTATGTACTTGTTAATCTATCCAATGCTTTCATTTTATTGGTTAACAAATCCTACACTGAAATATTGCTCCCTCTGATAACACTTTCAAAGCACTGGAACATGTTTTAATTTAATGTGACATTGTTTAAGTTTTCAAAAACCTTTTAGCAAAATTAACTAATATAAGCTGGCTGCATAATTATTTAGTAAATTTTGAAACGTCGCTATTCACAGCAACAACAGCTGTGCAGTATTTTTGGAGAAAAATGTTGAAGTTAATTTTATGAAATTATTGATTTTAATGTGGTAGAAGTTTGGACTTTTGATATAGCTCTAACACATTTACAAAGTGCATATCAGACTGTTCTAAACTTTATGAGGACAACAATTAGCTGGTCTCTGAAATTGTATTTTATTACTATTAAGAGCCTTTTTTGTTTGTTTTTTAATAAATAAAGTTGGGAATAGCCATCCGCTAGATGACCTGTTTGTACTTTACGGGATCATTTATGTACCAGAAAAATGTATTCCCACACCTCCTTAATTTTGCATTACTACAACCTAGATCATGTAGAGCTACAAGCTCAAATTCAATTTCCTCCATACAGCAGATCCAGATGGAGAGGTTCATGGTGGAAACTGTAAAAATATAACTTCAACATTAATCTTTCCCTGACTTCACAACCAGTCCTTTCTTTCGATTCAGTCTTTACATTTCGCTCTTCAGATAATGCTCAATTCAGCTGCATGAAGTGAATCATTAAAGTGAGGTACATGTGGGGACTGTATTTATTATGTGTCTCATTTCTCAAAATCAGTGTTTCTCATAGATTGGTAGAAATACCCCTAGAAAAGCCGTTTGCCAAATAAAGTGAGTCTTGAACATCTAATAAGCATCCCACTTTCAAGGTTGTTTAGAAATCGAAGGAATAAATAGGCTATGTGGCCCCCATTAAATAGGACAACCCTCAAAAAATGCTCTTAACCCCTAGAATGTCATATAAACATGTCATTCCACAAATATTTTTTTTTCGATTTTACATTTATGTGCAAAAAGAGATATATGAATATTCTAAATCAGATTCAGCAAGAATTTAACTTCTGATAACAGTGGACCAGTAAGGTGCTAGCAAAACAAGGTGTCTTAGTACAGGCAAAGTCCTCCTCTAGTGGTTACATTTCCATGCATGAAATATAATCATGTTGATATAATACAACATGATTGTAAATATAAAAAAAATCAATACTCAATAATTATTTTTACATAAAAGTAAATGTAATAAGAAGACATAGCTACTTAACGATTCATAATAGAATCCCATTAATGCTATTTTATCTATTAGTTACAGTTCAAAATTCATGATGGCCAAAAACCAATTACAACTACAAATGTAAAACAAACCTATCAAAGTTCAATTATGTTTGTTTGTATACAAAATGTTTAAATTAATATTATGTTTTCCTTTAATGATATGCTGCGCATATTCAATACATGTTGTGGTTTTTACAAGTAAATTTGGTGATGATTACATTGTACAGATTTCCTGTCACTGGTACAGAGTGTAAACATATCTAAATTTGTCTTTCTTTGTTCAATTGGAGATAACTCAACTGCCGCTATCAGCATTCCGTCTACAACAACAGCTACCACATGGTTAACAACAGACAATTCTACTTCACCAAGCAATGAAACAACAACAGGTACTAGATCCATCATCATATAAATCACAAGTTCTGGTTATTAGGGGCTCCTCTCCCACAGAGAAACCAGCATAATTATATCACTAGTGGATCTATTGGTGCAGGTGTGCGGACTTTTGCTACACTTACACAGAGCCCCCAGTAGAATGCTAATGACAGGGAATATAATGCTTGGAAAACACTTCTGAATGATTGACTGATAGACAAGAACACACTGCGCCTGCTGAGACAGAACTTAAATCTACCTGCACAGTCAGTGCTCAGGGTGCATCTTATAGATATGTTCTTGCAAATCTATCCAATTCTTTCATTTAATTGTTTAACAAATACTACACTGCAATTTTGTTTTCTGTGATATTTTTTTCAAATCACTGGAATTGTTTAATTTTACAAAAATATTTCAGATAACCGAACTGAAATATGCTGGCTTCATAATTACTTTATCCCAAGACGTTAAAATTTTGAAATCCACCGTTCACAGCAATAACAGCTGTGCAGTATTTTCGGAGAAAATTGGTGATGTTAATTTAATGAAAGTAATGGTTTTAATGCAGTAGAAGTTTTTACTTTTGATATAGCTCTAACACATTTACAAAGTGCATATCAGATTGTTCTGAGCTTTATGTGGACAACAATTAGCTGGTCTCTGAAAATTTCTTTCACTAATATTGTTTGTTTGCTTTATAATAAATAAAGTATTGTAATTGCAATCCACTAGATTACCTGTTTGTACTTTGCGGTATCACTCACCATTTTGTGAGTTACAGCAAAATCACTCCATGATATTGCTGAATCTGCAGCTAACCACAGGATGTGATGACTTACCATGTCTGTATTGCGAAAGGAACACGTCCATTAAGGGTTCTGCCTTAATCATTGTAATTTCATTGCTTTTTGGAGTTTGAGTGGAAGAGTTTCAATAGTTTTCTTACATTTTAGCTGTTCTGTAAGAAACCTTAATCGTACATGTTAAACCGTAAGGTTTTTTGTATATGGAATTTCATAGCTTTTTGTAAAGTTAAAATATTTAAGTTATCAAACTCAGAAGCATAAAATTTGACAGCAAATAGGAGCCACATAACCCATCTAGTTTCCATTAGTTTTCTAGAACCCTAATAACTATGCATGTTCAAAAGGTTCTATTATATTAGTCTGTACCACCTCTTTTGGAATTGAAATTCAACCTATCTAGCACTATTTTGGTAAAGTCAATTTTCCTCAGATTTCCTTTAAACCTAGTACCCTGTATTTCCAGGGCATGCCTTTTCTCTGCCGCTCACTGCTCCTCCTCTCCTCTGCAGTCAATCTCACCCTCTCATCTGCTCCCCTTCTCCTCTCAAACACCCCGCTCATCTGCTCCCTCTATCCTCTGTGGCCAATTTCCGCCACTCATCTGCTCCCCCTCTCCTCTGTTGCAAATCTCCGCTGCTCACAACTCCCCCTCTCCTCTCAATCTCTGTTGCTAATTTGCTGCCCCTCTCCTTTCAATCTTCCCCACTCATCTGTTCCCCCTCTCCTCTGCTACCAATCTCTGCTGCTCACTACTCCCCCTCTCCTCTGCTGCCAGTCTTCGCCACTCATCTGTTCCCCGTCTCCTCTCAATCTTCACCGCTCATCTGCTCCCCCTCTCCTTTGCTATCATTAGCCACCACTCATCTGCTCCCCCTCTCCTCTCAATCTCCCCGCTCATACTCTCCCCCTCTTCTCTTATGCCAATCTCTGCCGCTCACTGCTCCCCCTCTCCTGTCAATCTCCGATGCTCATATGCTCCCCCTCTCCTCTGCAGTTAATCTCTGCCACTCCTCTGCTCCCCCTCTCCTGTCAATCACCTTTGCTCACTGCTCCCCCTCTCCTCTCAATCTGCGCTGCTCATCTGCTCCCCCTCTCCTCTGCTGCCAAACTCCACCACTCACTGCTCCCCCTCTCCTCACAATCTCCCCTGCTCATCTGCTCACCATATCCTCTGCTGTCATTGTCCGCCGTTCATCTGCACTGCCTCTCCTCTCAATCTCCCCTGCTCATCTGCTCCCCCTCTCCTCTGTTGTCAATTTCTGCCGCTCATCTGCTCCCCCTCTCCTCTGCTGCCAATCTCTGCCACTCATCTGTTCCCCCTCTCCTCTGCTCTCCCTCTTCTCCGCTGTCAATCTCCGACCCTAATCTGTTCCCCCTATCCTCTGTTATTAATCTCTGCCATTCATCTGCTTTCCCTTTCCTCTGCTGCCAATCTCCTCCGCTCATCTGCTCCCCCTCTCCTCTGTTGTCAATCTCCCCCGCTCATCTGATCCCCTTCTCCTCTCAATCTCAAGTGCTCATCTGCTCCCCCTCACGTCTCAATGTCCCCCGCTCATCTATTCCCCCTCTCTTCTCCTGCCAATCTTCAATGCTTACTGCTCCCCCTCTCCTCTCAATAATATTCCCCGCTCATCTGCTACCCCTCCCCTCTGCTGGCAATCTCCATTGCTCACTGCTTCCCCTCTCCTCTCAATCTCTCCCACTCATCTGCTCCCCCTCTCCTCTGCAGTCAATCTCCCCCTCTCATCTACTCCCCTTCTCCTCTCAAACACCCCGCTCATCTGTTCCCTCTATCTTCTGTGGCCAATTTCCGCCACTCATCTGCTCCCCCTCTCCTCTCGATGTCCGCAGCTCATTTGCTCACCCTCTCCTCTGCTGTCAATCTCCCCCTCTCATCTAATCCCCCTCTCCTCTCAATCTCCCCCATTTATCTACCCCTCTATCCTCTGCTGCCAATCTCCACCACTCATCTGCTCCCTCTCCTCTCAAGCCCGCCTGCTCATCTGCTCCCCCCTCTCCTCTGCTGCCAATCTCCCCTGTTTACTGCTTCCCCTCTCCTGTCAATCTCCTCCACTCATCTGCTCCCCCTCTCCTCTGTTGCCAATCTCCGCTGCTCACTACTCCCCCTCTCCTCTCAATCTCTGCTGCTAATTTTGCTGCCCCTCTCCTCTCAATCTTCCCCACTCATCTGTTCCCCCTCTCCCCTGCTACCAATCTCTGCTGCTCACTGCTCCCCCTCTCCTCTGCTGCCAGTCTTCGCCACTCATCTGTTCCCCATCTCCTCTCAATCTTCACCGCTCATCTGCTCCCCCTCTCCTTTGCTATGATTATCCACCACTCATCTGCCCCCCCTCTCCTCTCAATCTCCCCCACTCATCTTCTCCCCCTCTTCTCTTCTGCCAATCTCTGCCGCTCACTGCTCCCCCTCTCCTGTCAATCTCTGATGCTCATATGCTCCCCCTCTACTCTGCAGTCAATCTCTGCCACTCTTCTGCTCCCCCTCTACTGTCAATCTCCTTTGCTCACTGCTCCCCCTCTCCTGTCAATCTGCGCTGCTCATCTGCTCCCCCTCTCCTCACAATCTCCCCTGCTCATCTGCTCCCCATATCCTCTACTGTCATTGTGCGCCGTTCATCTTCTCTGCCTCTCCTCTCAATCTCCCCCGCTCATCTGCTCCCCCTCTCCTCTGTTGTCAATTTCTGCCGCTCATCTGCTCCCCCTCTCCTCTGCTGCCAATCTCTGCCGCTCATCTGTTCCCCCTCTCCTCTGCTCCCCCTCTTCACCGCTGTCAATCTTCGACCCTAATCTGTTCCCCCATCCTCTGTTGTCAATCACTGCTGTTCATCTGCTTCACCTTTCCTCTGCTGTCGATCTCCACCACTCATCTGCTCACCATCTCCTCTCAATCTCCTCCGATCATCTGCTCTTCTCTCCACTGCTGTCAATCTCCCCCTCTCATCTAATCTTCCTCTCCTCTCAATCTCCCCCGCTTATCTACCCCTCTATCCTCTGCTGCCAATCTCCACCACTCATCTGCTCCCTCTCCTCTTAAGCTCACCTGCTCATCTGCTCCCCCCTCTCCTCTGCTGCCAATCTCCCCTGTTTACTGCTCCCCCTCTCCTGTCAATCTCCTCCACTCATCTGCTCCCCCTCTCCTTTGTTGCCAATCTCTGCCGCTCATCTGTTCCTCCTCTCCTCTGCTCCCCTTCTTCTCCGCTGTCAATCTTCGACCCTAATCTGTTCCCCCATCCTTTGTTGTCAATCTCTGCTGTTCATCTGCTTCCCCTTTCCTCTGCTGTCAATCTCCATTGCTCATCTGCTCCCAGTCTCCTCTCAATCTCCACCTCTCATCTGCTCACCATCTCCTCTCAATCTCCTCCGATCATCTGCTCTTCTCTCCATTGCTGTCAATCCCCCCCTCTCATCTAAAATTCCTCTCCTCTCAATCTCCCCAGCTTATCTACCCCTCTATCCTCTGCTGCCAATCTACACCATTCATCTGCTCCCTCTCCTCTCAAGCCCACCTGCTCATCTGCTCCCCCTTCTCCTCTGCTGCCAATCTCCCCTGTTTACTGCTCCCCCTCTCCTGTCAATCTCCTCCACTCATCTGCTCCCCCTCTCCTCTGTTGCCAATCTCCGCTGCTCACTACTCCCCCTGTCCTCTCAATCTCTGCTGCTAATTTTGCTGCCCCTCTCCTCTCAATCTCCACCACTCATCTGCTCCCCCTCTCCTTTGCTATCATTATCCACCACTCATCTGCTCCCCCTCTCCTCTCAATCTCCCCCACTCATCTTCTCCCCCTCTTCTCTTCTGCCAATCTCTGCCGCTCACTGCTCCCCCTCTCCTGTCAATCTCCGATGCTCATATGCTCCCCCTCTCCTCTGCTGTCAATCTCTGCCACTCCTCTGCTCCCCCTCTCCTGTCAATCTCCATTGCTCACTGCTCCCCCTCTCTTGTCAATCTGCGCTGCTCATCTGCTCCCCCTCTCCTCACAATCTCCCCTGCTTATCTGCTCCCCATATCCTCTACTGTCATTGTGCGCCATTCATCTGCTCTGCCTCTCCTCTCAATCTCCGCCGCTCATCTGATCCCCCTCTCCTCTGCTGCCAATCTCTGCCGCTCATCTGTTCCCCCTCTCCTCTGCTCCCCCTCTTCTCCGCTGTCAATCTTCGACCCTAATCTGTTCCCCCATCCTCTGTTGTCAATCTCTGCTGTTCATCTGCTACCCCTTTCCTCTGCTGCCAATCTCCCCCGCTCATCTGCTCCCCCTCTCCTCTCAATTTCCGCCGCTCATCTGCTCCCCCTCTTCTCTGCTGCCAATCTCCCCCGCTCATCTGCTCCCCTTCTCCTCTCAATCTCCCGTGCTCATCTGCTCCCCCTCACCTCTCAATGTCCCCCGCTCATCTATTCCCACTCTCTTCTCCTGCCAATCTTCACCGCTTACTGCTCCCCTTCTCCTCTTAATATTCCCCCTCATCTGCTACCCCTCCCCTCTGCTGCCAATCTCTGCCGCTCATCTGTTCCCCCTCTCCTCTGCTCCCCCTCTTCACCGCTGTCAATCTTCGACCCTAATCTGTTCCCCCATCCTCTGTTGTCAATCTCTGCTGTTCATCTGCTTCCCCTTTCCTCTGCTGTTAATCTCCACTGCTCATCTGTTCCCAGTCTCCTCTCAATCTCCACCACTCATCTGCTCACCATCTCCTCTCAATCTCCTCCAATCATCTGCTCTTCTCTCCACTGCTGTCAATCTCCCCCTCTCATCTAATCTTCCTCTCCTCTCAATCTCCCCCGCTTATCTACCCCTCTATCCTCTGCTGCCAATCTCCACCACTCATCTGCTCCCTCTCCTCTCAAGCTCACCTGCTCATCTGCTCCCCCCTCTCCTCTGCTGCCAATCTCCCCTGTTTACTGCTCCCCCTCTCCTGTCAATCTCCTCCACTCATCTGCTCCCCCTCTCCTCTGTTGCCAATCTCTGCCGCTCATCTGTTCCGCCTCTCCTCTGCTCCCCTTCTTCTCCGCTGTCAATCTTCGACCCTAATCTGTTCCCCCATCCTTTGTTGTCAATCTCTGCTGTTCATCTGATTCCCCTTTCCTCTGCTGTCAATCTCCACTGCTCATCTGCTCCCAGTCTCCTCTCAATCTCCACCACTCATCTGCTCACCATCTCCTCTCAATCTCCTCCGATCATCTGCTCTTCTCTCCACTGCTGTCAATCTCCCCCTCTCATCTAATCTTCCTCTCCTCTCAATCTCCCCTGCTTATCTACCCCTCTATCCTCTGCTGCTAATCTCCACCATTCATCTGCTCCCTCTCCTCTCAAGCCCACCTGCTCATCTGCTCCCCCCTCTCCTCTGCTGCCAATCTCCCCTGTTTACTGCTCCCCCTCTCCTGTCAATCTCCTCCACTCATCTGCTCCCCCTCTCCTCTGTTGCCAATCTCCGCTGCTCACTACTCCCCCTCTCCTCTCAATCTCTGCTGCTAATTTTGCTGCCCCTCTCCTCTCAATCTCCACCACTCATCTGCTCCCCCTCTCCTTTGCTATCATTATCCACCACTCATCTGTTCCCCCTCTCCTCTCAATCTCCCCCACTCATCTTCTCCCCCTCTTCTCTTCTGCCAATCTCTGCCGCTCACTGCTCCCCCTCTCCTGTCAATCTCCGATGCTCATATGCTCCCCCTCTCCTCTGCTGTCAATCTCTGCCACTCCTCTGCTCCCCCTCTCCTGTCAATCTCCATTGCTCACTGCTCCCCCTCTCCTGTCAATCTCTGCTGCTAATTTTGCTGCCCCTCTCCTCTCAATCTCCACCACTCATCTGCTCCCCCTCTCCTTTGCTATCATTATCCACCACTCATCTGCTCCCCCTCTCCTCTTAATCTCCCCCACTCATCTTCTCCCCCTCTTCTCTTCTGCCAATCTCTGCCACTCCTCTGCTCCCCCACTCCTGTTAATCTCCATTGCACACTGCTCCCCCTCTCCTGTCAATCTGCGCTGCTCATCTGCTCCCCCTCTCCTCACAATCTCCCCTGCTCATCTGCTCCCCCTCTCCTCTGTTGTCAATTTCTGCCGCTCATCTGCTCCCCCTCTCCTCTGCTGCCAATCTCTGTCGCTCATCTGTTCCCCCTCTCCTCTGCTCCCTCTCTTCTCCGCTGTCAATCTTCGACCCTAATCTGTTCCCCCATCCTCTGTTGTCAATCTCTGCTGTTCATCTGCTACCCCTTTCCTCTGCTGCCAATCTCCCCCGCTCATCTGCTCCCCCTCTCCTCTCCTCTCAATTTTCGCTGCTCATCTGCTCCCCCCTCTCCTCTGCTGCCAATCTCCCCCGCTCATCTGCTCCCCTTCTCCTCTCAATCTCCCGTGCTCATCTGCTCCCCCTCACATCTCAATGTCCCCCGCTCATCTATTCCCACTCTCTTCTCCTGCCAATCTTCACCGCTTACTGCTCCCCTTCTCCTCCTAATATTCCCCGCTCATCTGCTACCCCTCCCCTCTGCTGGCAATCTCCGTTGCTCACTGCTCCCCCTCTCCTCTCAATCTCTCCAACTCATTTGCTCCCCCATCCTCTGCTGCCACTCTTCGCCTCTCACTGCTCCTCCTCTCCTCCCAATCTCCCCCTCTCATCTGCTCCCCCTCTCCTCTCAATCTCCGTCGCTCATTTGCTCCCCCTCTCCTCTGCTGCCAATCTCCGCTGCTCACTGCTCCCTCTCTCCTCTCAATCTCCCATGCTCATCTGCTCCCCATATCCTCTGCTGCCACTCTCCGCCGCTCATCTGCTCCCCCTCTACTCTGCTGCCTATCTCCCCCGCTCACTGCTCTCCCTCTCCTCTCAATCTCCCCGCTCATCTTCTTTCCCTCTCCTCTCAATCTCCACCACTCATCTGCTCCCCCTCTCCTTTGCTATCATTATCCACCACTCATCTGCTCCCCCTCTCCTCTCAATCTCCCCCACTCATCTTCTCCCCCTCTTCTCTTCTGCCAATCTCTGCCGCTCACTGCTCCCCCTCTCCTGTCAATCTCCGATGCTCATATGCTCCCCCTCTCCTCTGCTGTCAATCTCTGCCACTCCTCTGCTCCCCCACTCCTGTTAATCTCCATTGCACACTGCTCCCCCTCTCCTGTCAATCTGCGCTGCTCATCTGCTCCCCCTCTCCTCACAATCTCCCCTGCTCATCTGCTCCCCCTCTCCTCTGTTGTTAATTTATACCGCTCATCTGCTCCGCCTCTCCTCTGCTGCCAACCTCTGCCGCTCATCTGTTCCCCCTCTTCTCTGCTCCCTCTCTTCTCCGCTGTCAATCTTCGACCCTAATCTGTTCCCCCATCCACTGTTGTCAATCTCTGCTGTTCATCTGCTACCCCTTTCCTCTGCTGCCAATCTCCCCCGCTCATCTGCTCCCCCTCTCCTCTCAATTTTCGCTGCTCATCTGCTCCCCCCTATTCTCTGCTGCCAATCTCCCCCGCTCATCTGCTCCTCTTCTCCTCTCAATCTCCCGTGCTCATCTGCTCCCCCTCACATCTCAATGTCCCCCGCTCATCTATTCCCACTCTCTTCTCCTGCCAATCTTCACCGCTTACTGCTCCCCTTCTCCTCTTAATATTCCCCGCTCATCTGCTACCCCTCCCCTCTGCTGGCAATCTCCGTTGCTCACTGCTCCCCCTCTCCTCTCAATCTCTCCCACTCATTTGCTCCCCCATCCTCTGCTGCCACTCTTCGCCTCTCACTGCTCCTCCTCTCCTCCCAATCTCCCCCTCTCATCTGCTCCCCCTCTCCTCTCAATCTCCGCCGCTCATCTGCTCCCCCTCTCCTCTGCTGCCAATCTCCGCTGCTCACTGCTCCCTCTCTCCTCTCAATCTCCCACGCTCATCTGCTCCCCATATCCTCTGCTGCCACTCTCCGCCGCTCATCTGCTCCCCCTCTACTCTGCTGCCTATCTCCCCCGCTCACTGCTCTCCCTCTCCTCTCAATCTCCCCGCTCATCTGCTTTCCCTCTCCTCTTAATCTCCGCCACTCATCTGCTCCCCCTCTCCTCTGTTGTCAATCTCCTCCACTCCCTGCTAGCCCTCTCCTCTCAATCTCCCCTGCTTATCTGCTCCTCCTCTACTCTGCTGTCATAATCTAGCATGCTGAACACACAGTGTGACTTTTAGGAAAATATATATAACTAAGGTGTATAGGGCAGACTTATTTACAGTTCCTCTGCGGTGGATAGTAGTGTCATTGAACCTATGTCTGGATAACCCGGCTCCTATTCCCCGCAGTGATCACTGCTCTGATCAGTACATGAACGTCAGAGCACTTTTGAATTTCCTGCCCCCAGTTCAGTGGAGTGAATAAAATTACTGACGTCACTGAGGGGCGGGAAATTGAATTTGGTTTCTCTTACAGAGCCTCTGGCACCGCTCTCATTAGGAAGTTTAATAGTCCGAGCGAGGGCTAATAATACTACAGAGTGCCCCCCCTCAGTTCCAAAACAACAACCAACCCCCTTGTACCCGGAAAATATGGCTAATTTCTACTCCTCACAGTAGGTAATTTCTTAGCGAGAGCCATATTTGTACTTACAAGTGAAGCCAGTCTGAGTACACCCAGCACACACCTCTAACTGACATGAACAATTAAGAATTTCTGTGAAATCCCCTATCTTTATCATGGGGCATATTTTATTAAATTGCTAAAAAAAACCTGTAAATTTATCAAACTTGTGACCTCTCAAAGACACTCCTCAGCCCTAAAAGCTTTCTAACAAATCATACCCTAAGTCTTAAAATGCTCTGTACATTGAGTTACGCTCTCCCAAAAAAAACAGAAAACTGGTGACTTTTGCAAAACAGGAAGTGGGAAAAAAACAGTGAGATTTTGAAGTTCAGATTATTTCTAATTTGTCATTTTTTAGTATTTTTTCTGAAATTTGGCATGCGGCACCTGTGGACAGTTCTCCTAGCATGCCACATTTCAGCTTAATAGCTTTAATACTTTTTAAAATGTAGCCCCTCAAACACCATGCCTCCCTCTCACAGATTTAACATAGTAGAATGTCGTTCCTTAGTATAAGGTCACGACTGTACCCTTATAATACCCTTTACTACACCTTTAATCCTTTAATGAGGTTTAACTCATTCAATGCTCCCCCAGCCACACTCTGCCACCACTGTTTGATGTCTATCTTTCCAAGCCCCTACTGTTTTGTAAGTCATTTTTCCTCTAAACCTAGCACCCTCCTTTTCCAGTGGCTGTCTTTTTTCTCACACATACCTCACTGTCCACCAGCTTTGTGATTGCATACATACATGCCACCACCAAGTGCACCAGCTTTTTTCTCACATCACCACCTGTGTACCAGTCTCTTTCACATGACACCCCATTCTTACCAGCTTTACTTTCACATGTAACCTCCCAGCGCACCAGCATTATATTCACTTGTCACCACATTCGCTTAAGGGTTTCTTTCAAAGATGACACCCTTCATACTGCTTCTTTCACCCCCTTTGCATCAGCTTTTGTCACACGTCACCTCAGAAGACCACCACCTCCCACACATGCTACCCTATATGCCCACAAATTTTTATCTCACATGCAATCCTGTATACCCACAACCTTATCAAATGTGCCACACTGAGTGGTGCAGTATGCATGTCCTGGCAGACAGTGGTGGAGTGCAGTATGCATATGTGTATCTTCTGGCAGGCAGCGGTGGGGTGCAGTACCTATGCAGGTTCTGGTAGGCAGTGCTGAGGTGCAGTATGTATGTATGTATGTTCTGGCAGGCAGTGGTTGGGTGCAGCATGTATGTTCTGGCAGGCAGTGGTGGGGTGCAGTATGTATGTATGTATGTATGTATGTATGTTCTGGCAGGCAGTGGTGGGATACAGTATGTATCAATAGCCCCAAACCACCCCAGCATTAAATGTCCCATCACCTCACCTTAAATAGGCTCCACAATTAAATAGCCCCACCATCACCCCACAATTAAAATTAATAGCACCCACCATTAAATAATTAACTCCTACCTACAGTCCACCATTACCTTAATAGCCTACCTCCCACCCTGTCAATAAATTAATAGAATTTACATTTAATAAATATACCTATTTCCGGCAACCATCATCTCCAGTAAATAATTCCTATTCACATTTGATAAATAAATCTCATTCTCCCCAAATAGCCCCACATTCAATTAAAGTCCCAAACCACCGCAGCTTTAATTTAAAGGTCCTGCAACTCACCTTAAATTAGCCCCACCAATTAATTCAATTATTCCACCATCACCCCACAAATAAAATAGCACCAATTAAATAATTAGCCTCCACCTACAATCCTCCATTAAATAGCCAAACCCCCAATAACAATATATCAAGCCCCCCATACTTCCCTCACACATTATATTAACATACCCCCTTCCCTGAAACATAAATTAAACATACACTCCCCTCTCTTCTCTCAGACATTATAATAACATAACTTCTGTGCCTCACACATTATAATAAGACACCCCCCTCCTCTCACATTATAATGAGATACAGCCCTTCTCTCAAACATTATAATGATATACACTCCTCTCTTTCCCTCACACACTATAATGAGATTCACCCCTTCTCTCACACATTATAATGAGATACACCCCTTCCCTCAGACTTTATAATGAGATTCACCCCTTCCCTCACACATTATAATGAGATTCACCCCGTTTCCTCACACATTATTAAATTATAATTAACTTCACCCCTTCCCTCGCACATTATAATGAGATACACCCCTTCCTTCAGATTTTATAATGAGATACACCCCTTCCCTTACACATTATAATGAGATACACCCCTTCCCTCACACATTATAATGAGATTCACCCCCACCTCCCTTCCTCACACAAGTTATTAATCATTTTCACCTTGACAATTAGGAGGTTCCCTTTTGATGGGACCAAAGGAATACATTACACAGAATAATTAGATTGAAGCTCTGATGTTATGGAGTGACATTTTTCACAAAACTGAAATCTATTTGCAGATTATATACAATTTGTCACATCAATGGAACAGGGGCTAAAACACAAGCAAAAGCAGTTAACATTGCTGCAACAGGTTAAAAGTACAAACTAACAGGTAACGAATGTGCATGTCAGGCTTTCCATAGATCTTATACCATCAATAGATTTTATAATGTTGCGTTGATTGTTGGGATTTCTTGCAGGCAATATTCTTTTAATGGTTAATTCTGTCTATTGAACTTTGAGTCATTGTTTATAGTCACATCTATTAGTCACTCCAAATGTTTTATCACTTGGAAACATTAACTAAAGGATGGTGGACATTGTCTCTTCTATTTCATTTTGCTTTATTATTGTGTAAAATGTTGTTTTAAGAGGCATATTTATTATCCACTGCATTTTAACCACAATTAATTTAAATCCTCATCGCAAAGATAAGGATTGAAATATTGGGATTATTTATTAAAATTCTTCACCAGGAACAGCAGTCAAGAAAATCTGCTGTTTCTACGAAGACCTGTTCCCTATCTCCTCTATGGTCACTATTGCAAAGTGGTCACCTTTGTGATAATCACCGGAGGGGAGAACAGGTAATTTGCAGTGATGGATCCGAAGATCCATGTTACGCTCTGGTCCCGCATACGGGTATCTGTCTCGTTACTAAGGGTGTGCACCGGGCACTTTTAGGGTTTTGGGTTTTGGGTTCTGATTAGCTTGAGGTTTTAGGTTCTGATTTGTTTTGCCAAAACACCTGACGAAAGGTTTTGGTTCTGATTTATGGTTTTGGGTTCTGATTTATTTTTGAAAAAGCATAAAAAGTGCTAAAATCTAGTTTTTTGTTGGTTTTTCACTCCTACGCTATTATTAACCTCAATAACATTCAATAACAATCATTTCCACTAATTTCCAGTGTATTTGGAACACCTCACACCTCACAATTTTGTTTTTAGTCCAAATCATTGGACCGAGGTAGCTTTCTGGACTGCGTAGTGTAGTGGCCCCGGTACCCAATTTGGTACCGAGGCCACAATAAATAAACATAAACTGTTCTCAATTCCACTGCACAGCTATCTGGACTGCGTAGTGTAGTGGTCCCGGTACACAATTTGGTACCGGGGCCACAATAAAAGAACATAAACTGGTCTCAATTCCACTGCACAGCTATCTGGACTGCGTAGTGTAGTGGCCCCGGTACCCAATTTGGTACCGGGGCCACAATAAAAAAACCTTAACTGGTCAGAATTTCGCTCTACAGATGGCTGATCCTACATCCTCTGCAGCATATAGAGGGTGTAGTTCTAGCGCGTCACTACCTCTTGTTAATTTAGATTGCAAGGCTTGTAAATACTTATATAATATAAAAAAAAAGCAGCCTGCACAGACGGTGAAGCTAGAAAGTGAAATTAAATGGACCACGTTACTTTGGTGGCTATCTATGCCCCCCCCGCCCTACACTTGTGGTTGAATATAAAAAAAGCAGCCTGCACAGACTGTGGAGCTAGAAAGTGAAATTAAATGGACCACGTTACTTTGGTGGCTATCTATGCCCCCCCCCCCGCCCTACACTTGTAGTTGAATATAAAAAAAGCAGCCTGCATAGACTGTAGAACTAGAAATTTGAATAAACAAAGAAATGGACAAAGGCAGTTTGGTATCTGTCTGCATCAGATCCCCTCTCCACTAGGAGTAAAATAGAAAACTATTCAGCCGTTATATAATCTAGAATAGAAATAGAAATTGAGAAAGGCAATTTGGTATCTGTCTGCATCATAATCATCAACATCCTCATTAGCGCCCTTGTCACCTCCACAAATCTCCCCCTCATCCTCTTCTATTTTCAAAGTGGCATCCTCAATTTGGGTATCACCGGCTACACTCGGTCTATTAAGGCACACATCAGCAGAATGCTCACGAATACACATCCCACTGTTGGAACTAAACACTGAAGTATGAAGGTTATTCTGGTGACGTATAAGGGAGGATGTCCCTAGGTGGCCAAGATCCTTACCCCTGCTTATTTGAGCTTTACATAAGCTACATATGGCCAGACATTTGTTATCCATATTGGGGTAAAAATAACTCCAGACAGAAGAGGTGCATTCCTTGGTCTTCTGACCAGGCATGACGATGGGCTTTTTCATCCCATGGACATCCACTTTTTTCCCCCCTGGTGCCTCATTTACTATAACCACATCAGCATCCTCCTCATCAAGTTCCTCCACAACGCCAGCTACATCAATAGCCTCCTTGACACCTTGATTATCCAAATCTGGAGTGACACTGTGGGTCATCCTTCCAGCATATGCAGAGGGTGTGCTGCAAATGGTGGATGGAGTCACCTCTTCCCGTACAGTGATGGGAAGGTCAGGCTTCGCAACCACCAACACCCTTGGACTTGCATGGGGATTTGTGATGTCATCTGTTTAGAAGGCAGAGTTGTTTGCTGTGTTGTTGCTGACAGCATAACTCTTTTAAATTTTTTGGAGGGGGGGAGAAGGAGGGCTTAGATCCTTGGGTGAAGCTGAACCACTAGTGCTGAACACGGGCCAGGGCCTAAGCCGTTCCTTGCCACTCCGTGTCGTAAAGGGCATATTGGCAAGTTTACGTTTCTACTCAGATGTTTTCAATTTTCTTTTTTTACTAATTGTAGTGAACTTTTGCGTTTTGGATTTTACATGCCCTCTACAAGGAGATTGGGCATCGGCCTTGGCAGACGACGTTGATGGCATTTCATCGTCTATGTTATGACTAGTGGCAGCAGCTTCAGCATTAGGAGGAAGGGGGTCTTGGTCTTTCCCTACTTTATCCCTCAAATTTTGGTACTCAATTATATGCAGCACACGTTGTATTACAGTACTATTTTTTAAATACTGCAAGAACAGTGAACAATTTTTAATAGATTTCAGTATTAATGTTAATGGACTGCAATAATTTTTTTTAGACTTTTTAGAATATTTTTTTATATTTTTTTTAAAAAGGATTTTTGTCAAATTATAATTTTTTTGGAAGATTTTTTAATACTTTTAAAATAAAGATGCACTTAGCAAAACAAAGCACAGACAAAAGCACCGCTGGACTCAGCAAGTACAGAGCACTGGACTGATGCACCACAGGACTCAGCAAGGACGGAGCACTGGACTGATGCACCACTGGACTCAGCAAGGACACAGCACTGGACTGATGCACCACTGGACTCAGCAAGGACACAGCACTGGACTGATGCACCACTGGACTCAGCAAGGACTTTTTTTATTTGTTTTTTATATTAATTTAAAAGGATTTTTGTAGAATTTTTTATTTTTTTATTTTTATGGAAGATTTTTTAATACTTTTGAAATAAATATAAACTTAGCAGAACAAAGCACAGGATAAAATGCACCGCTGGACTCAGCAAGGACAGAGCACTGGACTGATGCACCACTGGACTCAGCAAGGACAGAGCACTGGACTGATGCACCACTGGACTCAGCAAGGACAGAGCACTGGACTGATGCACCACTGGACTCAGCAAGGACACAGCACTGGACTGATACACCACTGGACTCAGCAAGGACTTTTTTGATTTTTTTTTTATATTAATTTAAAAGGATTTTTGTAGAATTTTTCTTTTTTTTTCTTTTTATGGAAGAATTTTTAATACTTTTGAAAGAAATATGCACTTTGCAGAACAAAGCACAGAACAAAATGCACCGCTGGACTCAGCAAGGACAGGGCACTGGACTGATGCACCACTGGACTCAGCAGGACAGAGCACAGCACAAGAAATAGCAGGACAGAGGACCACTTAACACCCCCTCCCTCTTCCCTGATCAATACCCGAGTGAAGATGGCTGCGGCAAGGGGTAATTTAAAGCTTCCGAGTATCGCGAGATCCGACAGCGGGATTATGACTCAGAGCCTCGTTTTACGTTTCGGAATCGGCGGGAATACCCGGACAGTGCTCGGATCTGACTCGGATCCGCAATGTTTGGGGGGGCTCAGATTCCAGGAATCCGAGTGCGCTCATCCTTACTCGTTACCTGCCTCACACAGACGATGAGACCGGTATATCCTGGCATCAGGCTCACACCATACGTTACTCTGCAGTCAGATATGCGCAGGTGCAGAGTCTGTTCCCCTTCAAGACCTCCTGTCTTCCCTCATTGGCTATGGGATTATGGAGCACTATTTAAACCTCCTGGATTCACCTGTCTGATGCCTGTTCTTCAAGCTCACTTCCTGCAGCCTGTGGTTCTGGTTCCTGTCTTCCTTTTGGTTTGTGTTTGTTCCTGACAGTCAGCTTGCAGCTCGTGGTCTGTGTTGAACTGATGCAGTTCCAAGTATCTCTATTACCATCTCCTGAGTACTACATCGTGACAGCTTTGGTTCTCTCATCGCTACCACTCAGAGCTGCTACTGCTCCCGTTACTCCTCAGCTGTTGTCCCGAGTTACCACCACTACTTCAGTCTGCTTTCAGCTCATGGCCTGTGTTGACCTACTGCTGTTCCAAGTATCTCTATTACCATCTCCTGAGTACTACAGTGTGACAGCTTCGGTTCTCTCATCGCTACCTCTCAGAGCTGATACGGCTTCTGTGACTCCTCAGCTGTTGTTCCGAGTTACCACCATTACTTCAGTCTGCTCTCAGCTCGTGGCCTGTGTTGAACTACCGCTGTTCCAAGTATCACTATTACCATCTCCTGAGTACTACATCGTGACAGCTTCAGTTCTCTCATCGCTACCTCTCAGAGCTGCTACTGTTCCTGTGACTCCTCAGTTGTTGTCCCGAGTTACCACCATTACTTCAATCTACTCTCAGCTCATGGGCCTGTGTGTAACTACCGCTGTTCCAAATATCTCGGTTACCAGCTCCAGAGTACTACATCGTGTCAGCATCGGTTCTCTCTCTACTGCCTCTCAAGCTTCTACTGTTGCTGTGACTCCTCTATTGTAGTCCCGAGCCACCACCGCTGCACCCACCTCTGTGGCTGACATTGTATTACCACGGTTCCAGTGTCTCTACCACTTACCTTCTGATACCAGTGCCTGCCTCCTAGCATCTCCTGGCTCTACCACATCACTCTGCTGTCCACTCACTCGCGGGACTGTGACCTGCAGGTTTGGTGCCGCTAAGACCATACTTCCTTGCGGGGGTTCCTGGTGAAAACCACCTTCCTGTTAGACTCCGCGCCCGTGCATGGGCCTAGCTATGCCCAGCAGAGCCTAGGGATCCAATATCCAGCCTTGTCAACCGTGACAATCCCTCTACTGCAATGATCTCCCTATAGGCTTCTAAGGCTAATGCCAGCTTTGATTTTCAGAAGTTGTTAAATTGTACTAAATAGCAGTCCCCAAAGATATCTATGCAGATTTTTATGTAAAAACTGATTCATAAATAGGCTCCTAGACATCTACATTACTGGTCTGGTGTTTAGTAGCCTCTATCTGGCTGTATAAGTGCAGTATTACTGGAAAAATAAAAGTCCCTTATAGTCCCTGCCTGTTGTGAAGCTCTACAAGTTACAAACTGAAATGTACTAAATGTCAGTCTTAGCATTTTATCTTTTAAAATATCAATATTCTTTTTCAAGTACACATTCGAAATTCTTTCTTTTTTTTTTTTTTATTATTACAAAACTGGTTAAGGAAGAACGGATGTGGGTTGCAATGTGTTTTTCACTAGGGTAGGTAGTAGTGCCAAGTTCTGGAGTCATTCCAAAGACCTGAGTTAAGCTGGATATACACTGAAGATTTTTTCCAACCGACGTGTTATCTCAAACCATTGTACGACTGAAGGTCCGATCAGTCTTTTTGTTCATGCATACACACTGACATGATTTACCTTCAGATCTGTGCTCTTCATCTGGGGCCTGATTCATTAAGGATCTTAACTTGAGAAACTTCTTATTTCAGTCTCCTGGACAAAAACATGTTACAATGCAAGGGGTGCAAATTAGTATTCTGTTTTGCACATAAGTTAAATACTGACTGTTTTTTCATGTAGCACACAAATATCAACCTTAAATTTCAATGTACAAATCAAGTATTTGTGTGCTACATGAAAAAACAGTCAGTATTTAACTTATGTGCAAAACAGAATACTAATTTGCACCCCTTGCATTGTAACATAGTTTTGTCCAGGAGACTGAAATAAGAAGTTTCTTAAATTAAGATCCTTAATGAATCAGGCCCCATGTTACAATCTAAACTCTGTCAGTAACAATATTTAATTTAAAGAACAAATGGTTACACAGTTACAATATACTATCTAACTTCTCTTGAATAGATAGATAGGTGACTATAAAGACAGTGAAATTATGTTAATAGGGTATTAAGGTGTCTGCCTTATATATATTTAAACACTTTAGGAGAGAGCGATCTAGCTATTAAATATGTCCCATATATAAACATTAGATAGGATCTGAACTATACTAAACGTGCCAAGATATTATATACATGTATAACAGCAGTTATAAAACTGCCATATCTGGAGATAGATCGGGACTATAAGGGATAAGAGTTTCAGTACTAAAGAAGAGAAACATTTAACGGGGAGACAGACTCTGTCATACATTGCGGTCACACCACCAGTATGAAGTGGTGAATAATCATTTACCCATGTGGGAAAATAAATTATTTTATATAACTCCCTTAGATATATTTATTACACAGCAATATTCAAATGTAGCACACAAATACTTGATAGCTTTTTTGTACACTGAAATTTAAAGTTGATATTTGTGTGCTACATGAAAAAACAGGCAGTATTATAAGGGCACAGTCGTGCCCTTATATTAAGGTTACATGTAAAAAATGACATTCTGCCATTGGAAATCTGTGAGAGGGGGGGCATGGTGTTTGAGGCTCTACATCTTAATATGTATTAAAGCTATTAAGCTGAAATTTAGCATGCGAATGGAGAACTGTCCACAGGTGAGGAAGGCCAAATTTCAGGAAAAAAAATGACTATTTAGGAACAATCTAAAGTTCAAAATCTCACTGCTTTTTTCCACTTCCTGTTTTGCAAAAGTCGACGTTTTTTTTTTTTTGGGGAGAGCGTAACTCTAAAGAAACGCGGTAACTTTTGTTTGAAAGCTATTAGGGCTGAGGAGTGCCTTTGAGGGTTCACAAGTTTGACAAAGTTACAGGTTTTTTTTACAATTTGGTAAAACATGCCTCGTTTTAAAGATAGGTGATTTCAGAAAAGTTCATAATGTTGCACATGTCAGATAGAGTCTTGTGCTGGGTGTAGTATATGTGGCTTCACTTGGGAGCACAAATATGGCTGTGTGTTCCCCCGCATACCGATTTTGATTTGTAAACTACAGACAAATTACAGATATTTACTGGCTGTAGGTGGGCTGGTTAGTGTTTTGGGTCTGAGGGAGGGCACATTGTATAATTTTTAGCCCTGGCACCGTTTTTATTTCAAAGTTTATTCCTCAGTGCGATGCCAGAGGAATGGATGGGGAATGCACTCAGCACTCTATTCCGGCAGCCGGAATGGATGGGGAATGCACTCAGCACTCCATTCCGGCAGCCGGAATGGATGGCAAAGGTACGTGCAAAAACATTCACGTATCCTGAATAAGGCATTTTTCACCTTTATATGGAGTTCTAGCAAATTGTATATGTATGTCAAAATTTAGGCTAAACCACAATATCTTTGATTTATTTTCTATGTAAAATGGGTCTTGTATCCACACATCTTTCCTATTGTATGTTAACCACACTGCTTAAAAACGCTACTCAGAATAATACTGCTACATTTTCACTTTTAACGGCAGAACTGTTTGAAAATAGAGCTAGCGAACTTTTACAACAGAGACCCTTTGGAACTCAATACATATATAGGAAGTAGAAAATTATTGATTCTACATGCACAAGAGTGTTGGGGAGGAAATGAGCTAAGCTCATTGCGCATCGGAGCTCCTACTGTGTAGAAGCTCCGATACAAAATGAACTTAGTTCATTGCATTAGGTCTATTTGTAGTATTAGTATAGTATTTATAGTATTTATAGTATTAGCGTGGGAAAATCCCCTAATACTATAAATAGTCCTAGCGCAATGAGCTAAGCTCATTGCGTATCGGAGCTCCTACTAGGCGGGAGCTGTTTGCTGCGGCTTCTCCCTTTTTTTATTTTTCTTCAATCAAGCAAGAAGATTCATGGATCTTACAAATATGGGGCCCCCCTGGCTGAAGAACAGAAGACTGCAATCAACAATGGCTGTGCAGAAGAACTGAAGAGATTTCAAGCATGGACATTTTGAAGTACAAATTTATTTGGGACAGGGGCAAGCATGGACATTTGGATACAAATGTATTTTTGAATTTGTATACAGCCATTTTTGGATTGAAAGCTACGGACAAGAAAAGAAAACTTCATTGGTGAGTATATCGGGGATTTATTATTTTTAATAAAATATGTGTTGTAAATGAGTGTGTTTACTGTCTTTATTGTGGGTTTATTATTTTTAATAAATGTTAGTGGTTTTAACCAGGGTGTTGTGATTTTGTTAACATTTTATTTTGTGGAACTACAGGTCCCAGCCTGGGTGTCAGGGCTTGTTGGCACTTGTGGTTCTCCAAGTGCCAACATGCCCTGGCTGCCGTGGGTATGCTGGTGCTTGTAGTTATACAAGTAGCAGCATGCCCACAGTATTTAGGGCAACCTGGCTGGCTAGGACTTGTAGTCCCACAAAACAAAATGGCATCTGTTTGTTTTTTTATTACTTATATCACCGTTATTACCCTACACCCACCGCCCAGGGGTGTAGGAAGAGCCCTAGTTCTAATAGCACTGGGTTGGGTGTCCCTAGAGGGGGCCCGCTCATTTTTTTCGGCGGACCCCACTCCCAAGGGAATCCAGCCCAGCGCTGAACAGCCTGGGGTTGGTTAGTCTTTATGGCAGGGGGACCCCTGCCGCATGTCCCCCTGCTATAGGTCTTCCAACCCCGGCTGGTTTGCCAAGTGCTGGTTATGTTAAAATAGGGAGGACCCCAGGCAATTTTTTTCCCCGATTTTCACAGAACCAGCAGTAGGCTGGCAGCACTAGGGTTAAGACTAAATAGAGGGGAGACCTCACACTTTTTTTTTTACTCTATTTTTAACACTTTTGACAGCTGCAGGAGCTCCAGCTCTATTGCAGAACAGTGTAACCATGATGTGTTTATACAACACGCTGCTACCAAGCAATATGTTGTATCTGGCATGTTTGAAAGCAAACTCTCCTGAGTTTGCTTAATCGCAGCTTCATACATTTGAGACTTGTATAGCTGCAGTGGCAAACAGTCAGGAGTTTGATCTCTATCGATTTTGCAAATAGCGATTTTGACAGAAGCACAACTCTGGAGATTTTACATGAAATCTCAGCTTCATACATCTTCAAGTTTAAACTTTCCCAAGAAAATCACTGGATTTGCAGAATCGCACTTTGATACATTTAACCCCAGGACTCCAGTATGACAGGTGATGGTAGTTCCTAATTTAATATGTCAGCATGCTAGCGATTTTCTAATTGGAAATCAACTATTCTTTGGAATGCGGAGTGACATTACTCTAATACTGTAAAAGAAACTCATTCTATTTTGTCTGGTCTCTTTTGGTACATTAGATATGGTCTAGGATGCTTATGTTCTGCTTCCCGTGACTATCTCCGATGTATGTGTAAAACAGAGGATTAATTGATTGACCAATTACTATTCATACTCTCGTGTTAAGTGATGTATACTTAATATAACATAATACAACATTGGACATTGATGCTCTTTTGAATTAACATTTAGAATTAATAGCACATCAGATATTACTAGATGACTTATGAGGAACATAATTGTCAGGGTAATAAGATCGGACATTTATAACCCTCTGATTTAACAGAGATATGTAGATGACAGCAACTGATAAACTTCAAAATTGGATCTAGCAGCAGGATGATATAATCATATTGGATGCATCCGATCCACTTCTCTGCCTGTCATCCGATCCCCTTCTCCTCTGCCTGTCATCCGATCCCCTACTCCTCTGCCTGGTATCCGATCCCCCCCTCCCTCCCCACAGCAGTCTATTTGTTATCCCTTCCCCCAGCACTGTGTTTGTGATCCCAATACCCCCCTCCCTCCCCACAACAGTGTATTTGTGATCCCCTCCCCCCAGCACTGTGTTTGCGATCCCGATCCCGCCCTCCCTCCCCACAGAAAATTTGGTGCACAGGGGTGACGTGAAAGAAAAGCTGGTGCAGAAGTGGTGATGTGAGATAAAATCTGGTGCATCGGCAGTGACAACTGAGAGAAAAGCTAGTGTGAATGGGGGTGATGTGAGAGAAAAGCTGGTGTGCAGGGGGTTACATAAGAATAAAGCTGGTGCACTTAGCAATGGCATGTGTGCATGTGATCATAAAGCTAGTGGGCATTGGGGTATGTGTGAGAGAAAGCCATGCACTGGAAATGGAGGGTGCTAGGTTTAGAGGAAATCTTAGGAAAAATTACTTTATCAAAACTGTAGTGGATAGGTGGGACAGTCATCCAACAGAGGTGGTAGAGGTTAGTATAATAGAGCAATATTAAAACTCTTGTTTTTTTAGGGATTATGAAAAATAGTGGAAATTAGATTGGCCAAGTTATTTTTAAAGGTTGTACAATTTTAGGCTTATAAATTTATTAGCAATATTTTTACTTTACAAAAGCCATGAAATTCCATAGACAAAAAACCTTACGGTTTAACATGTCCGATTAAGGTTCCTTACACACCATCTAAAATGTAAGAAAACTATTGAAACTCTTCTACTCAAACTCCAAAAAGCAATGAAATTACGATGATTAAGGCAGAAACCTTAATGGACGTGTTTCTCGGATAGATTTATCTGTCCACTGATCTCTTCTCTATAGCAGCAAAACGTATGTCCCTATTAGATCCTGATCTAAAACTATGCCGTGCAGTATTTTAATAGCAAACGTGTCATTTTAATGAAGCATTTTGAGTTGATTTGTGAGAGACAGGAACAGCGTCCAACCAAGGTATATATAATTAAAAAATGTATAATATCTACATCTAGAAGAGGAGGATCCATTTCGGTTATATAGTACATATCAAGGTACCGGTCTTATAATACATTGCCAGAAATTGGTAAGAGACTTTTGTTACCTTTTGACATTCCGTATTGGATTTCATCAGTTATTCCGGAGTTGGACCTCCCAAATACACCACTTTATTCTCCATATTATTATCCCTAATATTAGGGTTTGGAAATCCCGTGAAAATCATATCATAATCTCTATAATAATAGAGTGGAACGGTTCTTATACAGTTGCTGGACTGGTATACATATTATCTGGTTAGCGCGTAGGTGCACCTACCTCGCTATTAATTGTTTTGGCACCGATAACAGCCCACATTGGTTGTACCTATTATGTTTTTTTTTATATATGTTAGAATAAACATTTTTTAATTATATACTTTGTGCATGAGTGTTTTTGTGGCAGACTCGGGCATACCACCGCATACCTTGGTTGTTATATTTATCTATTTTTGGGGTGCAGATCCCCAGCGTTGGTACCGAGTCTGAGCAGTCATTTCAGTGCCGGACTAAGTTATATTTTGTAGGAACAGCGTCCAGCTCATTTTCTTATTCTAAATGTTTAATAAATTAATAAAACTGAATACTTATTGAAGATGAATTTAAAAAAAAAGAGTGTATCCAACTTGTGGGAAACCTTTTTCTCTTTGCTTTTGCTATAGATAAGTATCTGTTGTTGGCCTCTCAGCATAAATCCCAGAAGACGTTTTGACACTTTGAAGTTCCTTCTATTATGCTTACACAGAAGCTTATATGATTAAGATAGGTTTTTACAAGGCAATTTTTTTTACAACAATTCCTTGAAAAAGACCTGAATTCTGGGTTGAAAAAAGTTGGATAGAGATGTTTTAATACAGCCCGGACCTGTTACCTACTATTGATTTATTCAGCACATTTATATCAGTTTATGGCACCCGCTTATTATAACACTTATTTTCTATATATGTCAACTTTATCCTTGTATCCTTGTTGAATCATCTATTCATAAGGATGGCCACTGCCTTGATCTTGTTTTCTCTAGACTATGTTTAGTTTCTAATTTTCTTAACACACCCTTCCCTCTCTCGGATCATCACCTTATCCGCTACTAAATCACCCCCACTGCTCTAACCTCTCTACTGTCTAACTCTACCAAGCCTCCTCATACCCGCAGAAATCTGAATTCTATTAATCTTCAACAATTTTCCACCTCTCTCCAACACCTTCTCTCCCCTATCTCTACATTCTCATCCCCTGAGATGGCAGTACCTCATTTCCACCAAACATTAGCAACGGCCCTTGATCAAGTGGCTCCAGCGACACTACATACTACACGTCGACTTCGATGTCAACCGTGGCACACTAAAGCAACACGAAATCTTCAAAAACTGTCCCGTAAAGCAGAACGTCACTGGCGTAAATCTCGCACCTCTAATGAAATCTTCACATATATTTCTGTCTACCACTTCTATCAAAATGCTCTGGACACTGCAAAACAAACATACTTCCAATCTCTTATCTATGCTCAGGCTTCTAACCCCAAATGCCTTTTCAATACATTTAAATATCTTCTCAATCCTCCCACCCCCAACCCTCCATCTGCTATCAGTGCTCAGGATCTTGCTTCCTACTTCAAGGACAAGATTGACAAGATCAGACTAGAAATGGTATCCTGTTCCTCGACAAGCAATCAGCTCAATTCCTTCCCACTATCCTCTGACACACTTTCTTCATTTGACCCCACAAATGAAGAGGAAATTTCTATGCTCCTCTTATCTTCCTACTCTACCTCCTGTCCTCTTGATCCTATTCCCTCGCAAATTGGTAGATCCCTGTCTTCTGTGCTCATTTCACCTCTAACTCAAATCTGTAATCTCTCACTCTCTACTGGCATCTTTCCATCACTATACAAGCACACAGTGATTACTCCTATTCTAAAAAAACATAACTCCGACCCAAACAATCTCTCAAATTACCGTCCCATCTCTCAGCTCCCTTGCCCCTCCAAGCATCTAGAGAGACTTGCCTACACTCGCCTCGCACGCTTTCTTACCGCTAACAACCTGTTGGATCCTCTTCAGTCTGGCTTTCGTTCTCAACACTTCACAGAGACTGCGTTGACCAAGGTTGTCATTGATCTGATCACTGCTAAAACTGAACGCCATTACTCTCTCCTAATTCTCCTGGATCTCTCGGTTGCATTTGACACCGTTAACCACTCTCTTCTCATACAAATGCTGTAATCCCTAGGTCTTCAAGACACTGTTCTATCCTGGTTCTCATCCTACCTCTCTAATCGCTCTTTCACTGTTAATTTCTCTGGAGCCACCTCTGCTCTGCTTCCCATATCAGTTGGAGTACCACAAGGCTCAGTGCTAGGTCCTCTGCTGTTCTCTACCTATACAGCTTCTCTTGGAAATCTAATAAGTTCCTTTGGCTTTCAGTATCATCTCTATGCGGATGATACCCAAATCTATCTATCCTCTCCTGATCTCTCGACATCTGTGTTGTCCCGTGTAATTGACTGTCTTTCTGCCATATCATCTTGGATGTCCCCTGGCCAACTCAAACTTAATCTTTCTAAACAGAGTTAATAATATCCCCACCCACCAACAAGAGCATAACTGACATTTCTATCTCTGTTGATAGCATGACCATAAATCCCACCCCACAAGCTCGCTACCTAGGTGTAATCCTTGACTGACACCTATCCTTTGTTCCCCACATTGACTCTATATATAAATCCTGCTACATACATCTAAAGAACATTTCCAGAATTCGCACATATCTCATGCAAGACACTGCAAAAACCTTAATTCATGCACTCATCATCTCCCGCATTGACTATTGCAATTCCCTCTTTACTGGTCTTCCCAAAAACAGACTTAAACCCCTACAATCTATTTTTCATGCTGCGGCAAGACTGATTTTACTTGCAAATTGATATTCCTCTGTTGAATCACTCTGTATGTCTCAACACTGGCTGCCTATTTTGTACCGAATCCAATATAAAATACTTTTACTAACCTACAAGGCCATCAAGAAAGCTGCACCAACATACATCTCCTCTCTTGTCTCAAAATATCTCCCAACTCGGCAACTCCGTTCTACACAAGATCTGCGTCTCTCATCCACCCTCATTACATCCTCCCATTCCCGTTTACAGGACTTTTTTGGGCTGCACCCACTCTATGCAATTCTCTCCCTCGCACAGTAAGACTCTCCTCTGGTCTACAAACTTTCAAGCGTTCTCTGAGAACCTACCTCTTCAGACAAGCTTATAATATTCCCCAGCCACCCTCTTAACCTCGCTACCTTTAGACAACTACCCCCTGACCAACATTGTTGTGTGACGGGATCATTTAGCTTATGAGTCACTTTTACCTTTGCAGTCTGGCTGGGCCAAAATGCAAAATGTAGACTTAACCTCATGTGTCAATCTCCCATTGCCCCATAGATTGTAAGCTTGCGAGCAGGGCCTTCTCACCTCTTTGTCTGTTTTACCCAGTTTGTTTATTAGTTTATTATGTTTGTCCCCAATTGTAAAGCGCTACGGAATATGTTGGTGCTATATAAATAAATGATGATGATGATGATGATGTATAAGATCGAAGAGCCGTGATGCTGAGCAGTCACATAAGATATCCATCTATCTATACTATAAAACCAGCTCACTACAATCCTTGAATGAATCATTATCTGGAAAGCCAAAGGGGTCTATTTATGACCCTTAATTTTTTTCAGTTGATACTTTTCAATCCTTATCTCCTTGATAAGGATTGAAAAGTAACGGCAATGTATTAAAAAACTTCTCAGGGACAGAAGTGCCGATAACCTGCTGTCCCTGAGAAGTGACTCACCTGTCCATCGCAGTCTTTTCTCAATTTTGAAAGCTGCGGTGATCTTCTCTTTTTTTTTCCCCTTCTTTTTGTTAGTGCGCATGCGCCGACCGAAAACTTGGCGCTTGCGCACTAACATCCTGGAAGGCAAAGGGTACGATATGTGACAGGGAGGGATCACATGATCCCTCCACACATGCGCTGTCCAGCTCTGCTCTTCAGATCAGAGCTGACAGCTGCGATAGATTTCAGATATGTTAATGTACGCCAGCTTCAGATGGCGCCAACTTCAGATGGTGTACATTAACGTGTAGAAAAAGAGAAAAGTTTCTCTAGTTAGACTTTAATACATTGCGTTACTGAGCACTTCCCAAACACTGTTATGGGGAGTGCTCAGTAAAACAATGAGAAATGCAAAGCATCAGATATCTGAGATATCTGCTGCGATGCTAGAATATTACATAGTAATTTAGCGGTTAATCCCGAAAACTGTTGATTTACCTCTAAATTACAGGGGGAAGATATTTGATAAATAGGCCCCATAGACAGGTAATCAACCTGCGTGAAACATACTGACAGAGTCTGTCTGGAGATCGCACAGCAATACTGCAACATGAAAGACCACAGATCTTGGAGGGGATCGTAAAGAAAATTAGTGTAATTCGTTTTGCTAAAAAAGGATCTGGGTGTGAAATACTATCTACTTAATTACATGAGGCTGAGGAGTTACACAAGATATCTCACTACAAGCTGTGAATGAATCATTAGCTGGAGGAAACATATGCTGGCAGTCCGTCTGGAGATCGTACAGTAATACTGCAACACTTGAAAGACTACAGATCTTGGAGTGGTTCGTAAAGATAATTGGTGTCATTCATTTTGCTTATAAAGGATTTCTCATAATTCCTCTTTTTTGAGTGTTAAATACTACCTATTTAATCGCAAGAACACTACAAAAGGGGATACACACATGATACACATGGGAAGGAAGATGTTTCTCATTTGACAATTAGGGGTTTACATAGGCAGCATGGGGGCTTAGTGGTTAGCACCTCTGCCTCACAGCACTGGGGTCATGAGTTCAATTTCCAACCATGCCATGGCCTTATCTGTGTGGAGTTTGTATGTTCTCCCCCTGTTGCTCCAGTTTCCTCCCACACTCCAAAAACATACGGGTATGTTAATTGGCTGCTAGCAAAATTGATCCTAGTCTGTCTGTGTGTGTGTGTGTGATAGGTAATTTAGACTGTAAGCCCCTATTGGGTAGGGACTGATGTGAGTGAGCTTACTGTACAGCGCTGCGGAATTAGTGGCGCTATATAAATAAATGATGATTATGAAGATGATGATGATTTGACAATTAGTGGTTTACAATTTACTTTGTTAATTTTTATGTTCATCAGTGGGTGGGGTACGCTAGTCTATTCTATGTACTCTTGTATTTTCACAACATTTGACCTGCTCATTTAGCACGGACAGATATACCAGAGGATATAATGTGGGCAAAAGAATTGGAAATTAGGAAGGCATGACACTGGTATTTCCCGTAACAGTATACTATGAAAACATCCTATGCTGTCCAACTACAGGTCCTGAGGCAGACAGGAGGGAAGCGTGTGGACTGCTGTAAGGCTGTGTTATGTTCAACGCTTTAATTCACTGCAGACCTCGTTGGCTTTGGGCACATAGTACAGATGATAGGCTGGTGATCAGTGGAGAATGAAGAGCACTTTTAAATTTCCCGCCCCCAGCTCAGTGGAAGTCTAAATTGGCTCTGTAACAGCTGCCTCTGGCACCTTAAATTTCACAATAACAGCAATACCAGGTCTAAAAATGTTAGTATGTGTCCCCCGCAGACCCAAAACCCCAGCCATCTTCCTTCTATCAGGCAATTATGGCTAATTTCTCTGGCTGACAGAAGAAAATTGCTTAGCGAGAGGGGTCAGCGATATTTGTGCTCTCATGTGAAGACAGTCTAAGTACACCCATCACACACCTCAATCTGACATGCGCAACGTTACGAAATTCTGTTGAATCCAGAATCTTAAAAATATGACATATTTTACCAAATTATAAAAAAACTGTAAGTTTCTCAAAATTTTAAACCCTCAAAGGAACTCCTCAGCCCTAATGGATTTCTAACAAAACATACCCCAGGTGGTAAATGTATCATAGTGCGGATTGTACAAGTCACCGGAAATCGGCGAGATGACAGCTTAAATTTAAAGCGGCGCTGCCTAATAAAAGGAAACTTCCCTTTACAAGGCAGTGCCACTTTTAATTTAAGCTGTCATCTCGCCGATTTCTGGCGACTTGTACAACCCGCACTATGATACAATTACCCCCAAGTCTTCTAACCTCCTGTACACTGAGTAACACTTTCCCAAAAAAAGCAGAAAAACGGTGACTTTTGCAAAACGAAGTGGAAAAAAGGCAAAATTTTGACATTTAGATTATTAGTAGTTGTTAATTTTTTACTTTTTTTTTTTTATTTGGCATACAACACCTGTGAACAGTTCTCCATTTGCATGCCAAATATCAGCTTAATAGCTTTAATACTTTTTAAAATGAAGCCCCTCAAACACCACGCCACCCCCCTCTTACATATATAACACGGCGGAATGTCATTTAATAGATGCAACCTTAATATAAGGGCACGACAGTGCTCTTATAAAATGTCACACTTCTTATATCAGTGATTCTCTTAGATTGGTAGAAATACCTCTAGATAAGCCCCTTGAAAAATAAAGTGAGTCTTGAACATGTAATAAGCATCCCACTTTCAAGGTTGTGTAGAAATCATACGAAAAATAGGCTATGTGGCCCCCACTAAATAGGACAAACCTCAATAAATGCTCTCCACCACTGTCATCCAACAAATATTTTTTTTCTATTTTACATTTATGTGCAAAAAGAGGTATATAAAAATTCTGAGTGGGATTCAGCAAGAATGTACCTTCCCATAACATTGGACCAGTAAGGTACTATCAGAACAAGATGTCTCAGTACAGGCAAAGTCCTCCTCTGGTGGTTAAATTTCCATGCATGAAATAAAATCATGTTGATATAATATGACATGATTGTAAAAATAACAAAATCAATACTCAATAATTATTTTTCAAAGAAAATAAATGGAGTAATGAGAAATTGCTACTTAACGATTCATAATAGAATCCCACTAATGGTATTTTACCTTTTAGTTACAGTTCAAAATCCGTGATGGAGAATGATAACAACAGTGACACCTACAAGATGTTAGAAATTAAATTTATATTAAAAATGGCCAAAAACCAACTATAACTAAAAATGTAAAAAAAAACCTATCAAACTTCAATTATATTTGTTTGTATACAAAATGTTTAAACTAATATTATGTTTTATTTTTTAACGATATGCTGTGCATATTCAAAATATTTTGTGGTTCTTACAAGTGAATTTGGTGATGATTGCATTGTACAGATTTCCTCTCACTGCTATAGATTGTAAATCTCTTTGAACTTGTCTCTGTTTGTTCAGTTGGAGATAACTCAACTACCGATTTTAACCCTCCGTCTACAACAACTGCTACCACATGGTCAACAATATACAATTCTACATCACTGAGCAATGGGACAACTACAGGTACTAGATCAATCATCATAACAATCACAGGTTCTGGGTGTTAGGGGCACCTCTCTTACAGAGAAACCAGCATAATGATGTCACTAGTGGATCCACTGGTGTAGTTCTGCGGGCTTTAGCTACATTTACACAGAGCCCCCTATAGAATACTAATGACAGGGAATATAATGCTTGAAAAACTCTTTTGAATGATTGACTGATAGACAAGAACACACTGCGCCTGCTGAGACAGAACTTAAATCTACCAGCACATTCAGTGCTCAGTGAAAATGATCAGACTCTAATTTCGGTCTGCCAGTTCAGGGTACAGCTCAAAGATATGTTCTTGCTAATCTACCCAATTCTTTCATTTTATTAATCCTACAGTGAAATTTGTTCTCTCTGATATCTTTTTTCAAAGAACTGGAGTTTGTTTTATTTTAATGTGACATTGTTTAATTTTACAAAAACCTTTCAGCAAACCGAACTAAAATATTTTGGCTGCATATTTATTTCACCCCAAGATGTTAAAATTTTGAAATCCACCATTCACAGCAATAACAGCTGTGCAGTATTTTAGGAGAAAAATGTTGAGTTTAATTTAATGAAAGTAATGGTTTTAATGTGGTAGAAGTTTGGACTTTTGATATAGCTCTAACACATTTACAAAGTGCATATCAGACTGTTCTGAGATCTATAAGGACAACGATTACCTGGTCTCTAAAAATTTATTTCATTACTATTAAGAGCCTTTTTTGTTTGCTTTTAAATAAATAAAATACTGGAATTGTAATCCAAGAGATGACCTGTTTGTACTTTACGGGATCATTTATGTACCAGAAAAATGCATTCCCACAGCTCCTTAATTTTTTATTACTAATACCTAGATCATGTAGACCTACATGCTCAAGTTCAGCTTCCTATATAAAGTGGATCCAGATGGAGAGGATCATGGTGGAAACTATAAAAAAAATGTCACTTTAACATCAATCTTTCCCTTACTTCACAACCAACCCCTTCATTCGCTGTAGCCTTTAAATTTCTCTCCTCAAATACTGCTCAATTCAGCTGCATGTAGTAAATCATTAGAGTGACGTACATAGTAGGGACTGTATTTATTATATGTCTCACTTCTCATATCAGTGTTTTTCATAGATTGGTAGAAATACCCCTAGATAAGCCGTTTGCCAAATAAAGTGAGTCTTGAACATCTAATAAGCATCCCACTTTCAAGGTTGTTTAAAAATTGAAGGAAAAATAGGCTATGTGGCCCCCATTAAATAGGACAACCCTCAAAAAATGCTCTTAACCCCTAGAATGTCATATAAACATGTCATTCCACAAATATTTTTTTTTTATTTTACATTTATGTGCAAAAAGAGGTATATGAATATTCTGAGTCGGATTCAGCAAGAATTTAACTTCTCATAACAGTGGACCAGTAAGGTGCTAGCAAAACAAGGTGTCTTAGTACAGGCAAAGTCCTCCTCTAAAGGTTAAATTTCCATGCATGAAATATAATCACGTTGATATAATACAACATGATTGTAAATATAAAAAAATGAATACTCAATAATTATTTTTGTATAAAAATAAATGTAATAAAAAGAAAGAAACTACTTAACGATTCATGATAGAATCCCACTAACGGAATATTACCTTTTAATTACTGTTCAAAATCCGTGATGGAGTATTATAATAACAGTGGGCTTGATTCATCAAGGCACGCAATTGCATACGCATCTGCTAAACGGGACTTGAGCTACGTTAAACACCACATACGCAGCGCAAACAGAGCAGATACGGCACTCAAAGTGAACTCAATCTGAAACTCCAACGCAAATATAATGGTTTGCGTCACTAAAAGTATGAAAAACAGATGCGTATGCGTTTACGTACCTTGATGAATCAGGCCCAGTGACACCTACAAGATGTTAGAAATTAAATTTATGTTATAAATAAGCAAAAACCAATTATAACTAAAAATGTAAAAAATAACTATCAAACTTCAATTATATTTGTTTGTATACAAAATGTTTAAATTAATATTATGTTTTCCTTTAACGATATGCTCCGCATATTCAAAATATTTTGTGGTTCTTACAAGTAAATTTGATGATGATTGGATTGCACATATTTCCTGTAACTGCTATAGATTGTAAAAATATTTTAACTTGTCTCTGTTTCTTCAGTTGGAGATAACTCAACTGCCGCTATCAGCACTCAGTCTACAACAACTGCTACCACATGGTCAACAACATACAATTCTACTTCACCAAGCAATGAAACAACTACAGGTACTAGATCCATCATCTTAAAAATCACAGGTTCTGGGAGTTAGGGGCACCTCTCCCACAGAGAAGCCAGCATTATTATGTCACTAGTGGATCCACTGGTGCATGTGTGCAGGCTTTTGCTACACTTACACAGAGTCCCCTGTAGAATGCTAATGCTAGGGAATATAATGCTTGAAAAAACCTTCTTAATGATTGACTTATAAACAAGAACACACTGTGGTTGCTCAAACAGAACTTAAATCTACCTGCAGAGTCAGAACTCAGTAAAAATGATTAGACTCTAATTCCGGTCTGCCAGTTTAGGGTGCAGCTCAAAGATATGTTCTTGCTAATCTATTTAATTCTTTCATTTTATTAATCGTACACTGAAAGTTTATTCTCTCTGATATCTTTTTTCAAAGCACTGTAATATTTTTTTTTTTAATGTGACATTGTTTAATTTTACAAAAACCTTTCTGCAGACCGAACTGAAATATCTTGGCTGCATAATTATTTCATCCCAAGACATTAAAATTTTGAAATCCACCATTCACAGCAATAACAGCCGTACAGTATTTTAGGAGTAAAATTTTGAGGTAAATTTAATGAAAGTAATGGTTTTAATGTTGTAGAAGTTGGACTTTTGATATAGCTCTAACACATTTGCAAAGTGCATATCAGACTTTTCTGAGCTTTATGAGAACAACGATTAGCTGGTCTCTGAGATTTCTTTTATTACTATTAAGAGCCTTGTTTGTTTGCTTTTTAATAATTAAAGTACTGGATTTGTAATCCACTAGATAACCTGTTTGTACTTTATGGGATAATTTATGTACCAGAAAAATGCATTCCCACTGCTCCTTAATTTTGCACTACTACAACCTAGATCATGTAGAGCTACATGCCCAAATTCAACTTCCTCCATACAGCGGACCCAGATTGAGAGGTTCATGGTTGAAACTATAAAAATGTCACTTCAACGTTAATCTTTCCCTTACTTCCCAACCAACACCTTCATTCGTTTTAGCCTTTAAAATTTTCTTCTCAAATACTAATCAATTCAGCTGCATGAAGTGAATCATTAGAGTGAGGTACATGTGGGGATTGTATTTATTATGTGTCTCACTTCTCATATCAGGGATTCTCTTAAATTGGTAGAAATACCTCTAGATAGGCCCTCTGCCAAATAAAGTGAGTCTTGAGTAATAAGCATCCCACTTTCAAGGTTGTTTAGAAATTGAAGGAAAAATAGGCTATGTGGCCCCTGTATAAGTTATTTTCTTTCCGTCTCTTTAAATAATAAATGAGATGAGCTGGTTTCCAAAATATAATATTTCTATAATTTATTAAAAAGGTATTATACATAGATACAGCCATACTGGACGAAGCAGTACTCCCAGGGTCTCAAATACCAATTGACACTCTATATTTGATTAACCCATTCTTTTATAGGATAAGAAACTCCTTCTTACTTTAAAACACACCTTCCCAGCTTACATCACTGCTGGCACTCTATCATTAAAATAACATGTTCTATTGGATGGTCAGCATATGGACATATCCGGAGATGGTTGCTCAATACAAATCATATGACCATGATCTAATCTGTTTTGCTCCTAAATTGTGCAACAATGGAATATTACTACAAGCAGGTCTCTTGTTATGCAATTCTGTATTGAGCAACACGTTCTCTTAAAGACACACAGATACAAAATTCAAGTTCATTGGTTCATTCTATTGAACTATTTGGTAATATAGGATTTTTGTTAATTATTACTTCAACAGTTTCCACCCTTTGTATACACATAAAAAGGTACTTTTTCATGTGACTATACTTAATTGAATAAGAGTATATACTTCTGCCAACACTGATGTTTTCGGATTGGTTTGACTCTTGCAAATATTTGTATACAGTACAATCTATACTATAAACAAGTATACAGAAACAATATTGTCACAATTAGTATCACAATACATTTTATGTAAATAAACATTTGGTTTGATAGCCACTTTCCAAGTCCACAGAACCATATGCTTGGCTATAACCATGTCCATGATGAATCATTTTAAAAGTCTTTATAATAATTTTGTCATCAAAATCCTTCTTCCTATTATAGGCGCTGGTTATATAACGTGTAATTATAGCTTGTGGATCGGAGGTACCGTTGATTAGGTAATAAACAATGGACTCCAAGTTCAGTCTCAAGGATTAAACTTTATCCTCCTGTTTGAGCTGTTAAATAGTCCAAAACTACTCAGTGTTGTAAAAGTTCATATTTAAATACCTGTAATTCAAGTCTAACATAATGAAAGTTTTATGATAAATTTCAGTCTAAATGTTCAATTTCATAAATTCATAATTTCATAATTTCCATATGTAAACATATCATCAATATTTATTCCTATTTTACTTATTAATGAGTAGAACATATTTTTATTAATAATATCTCTTTCAACTCATCATTCAACACTGTATAAAACTGAGGAACCACTCTTCCTAAACAGAATAATTCATAATCAATAACCATTTAATTGCATATTTTCAATATATGTTTATATAATAAATGTTTCCTGGTAAAAGAAATGAACCACAATATTCTAACACCATGGTTGAGATTATCAAACCCACGTGGCATTTCTTATCTAGTTTTTTTTTCTCTTTGCCTAAGTCTGGTTCTGGTAATGTATGCTTAAAAAGTTAATTATACTAATACAAAGTGCATTGTGTACATATTTTACTCTTTAGTGCTTCGGTGTTATACCTTTCAAACTTACTTACATCTGTTTGAAGTTCTATCTTTAATTTAGCTTTCTCATTTTATGTAATTTCTAAATCTCTGTCTACATCAAACATACACGGTTCTTTACACTCGGACCCATATAGTTCGGGCACAATAACCACTGTATCACACTTATTCTTGCTAACTCTTACACTTTAATACTACTTATTGTTTAATAATACTTATTGTTTTACGGCAGCAATGTATATACCTGATGCTGTCCTTTATCTGAGGTGTTATCCTTTTAACCTCATATATTCCTTTATTAAACAAAAAAAAATGATTTAGTTATATGTAGTGCTAAATCTTTAACCTGAGATTTAGTCAAGTTATATATATTTTAAACAAATCAACCATAATCACTAAAATCTCACTTTTGTTTTTGATATATTATATCAGGACTAATGTGTGTAATTCTTCATAAGGTACTGGAAATGGTAACATTGGCATATTTTTACTCAATAAAGGAGTTTTAGTACATATTCAACAATTTGTAACTCCTAACATTTCACTTAACATACCATACTATCGGTCAACTGGATATTCTCTTTAGCAATATTCAATATTCATTATTATCAGACCAACTCATTAACCACCTTTCTTTTGGTGGAGTTTCAAAATACTCACAAATAGATTTTGGAATTGGTGGTAATCCTTTACAATTTCTGAATTCTCTGGTTTTCTTGTTTAGAAAAGAGGCAGAAATGGTCTTATTAAAATCATCCTCATCTAATATTTCAGATGGGCTATCACCTTACCAACTTCTCCTCAAATCCTTTCCAAAAAATATAAATAACATGTTGAGGCTTCAAATATCGTTGTTCCTATAAGAAAGGCAACAAGGTTGAATTTTCTTTACGTCATAAGTCGATAAACTTGTAGCTGATTATACATCATCACTTCCATCTTGATTGAAGAGTTCTTTTAAACATAACTCAGTCTCTTTATCTGTATTCAGTTCTGAGTCCTTTGGTTCCTTTAAGCTTGGATCTTTGACCTGTTTGCAATGGGAACTATGGATCCAAATGTCTTTCTCTGCAACTTTTATGCCAGTATCAGTCATTATAGAACTTGTCTTTAGTAGGACCATCCCATCGATCTGTAAGGGAACCAGAGTGTAAGAGATTCCTTACCATAAAATAGTCTCTAAGTTGTATTCTGCGTGCAGCTTCTGGTTGAATGTCTTTGTTCAAGTGTTCTTCTGGACCTTTTGAAGCTTCTGCAACTGTTCAGACAACCATATGACATATTAGATCATGATGCAGCTTGAAGTCTGTGGATTAATAACGTATCTTGGCTGAATTCCAATAACAGTTCATATTAAGAGAGATTGAGAAGAGGTTTAGAAGTGATTCTTATACCATGATAAACTAAAGAAGTGCCATTCCTGTTTCTTTAGTAAGCTTAGTTATTATTTAATTACTCAATTTATTATTTCAACTTTCTCTAAAGCTTGAGAATGATATAGTGTATAAAGTTTGAATATATTCCTATCATATTACACATTCTTTGAAACACTTTTTCTCTGAAATGAGTCCACTCTCTGGGTGAACTACATATACATACAAATTCTGGCAACATCTTCTTAGCAATACGTTATATTATGTCTGAGGCAATTAACTAGGCCTCATCCCACCAACACGTATCAATACCAACTAACACATACTGTAACCCGCTTAACTCTTTTTTTTCTTCTCTTAATTAAATAAAATCAATACACTAGTTTGTAACCTCTGAAAAGGTTATATTAGACAACTGTGAATGGTCTGACCTTAGTAGGTACTATCTTTCCTTCATTGTTCTTAAAACAAATTACACATTATTCACATTTAAACTTAGCATATGTAGTATGTCTGGGCATTCCAACAAGATATAACAATTTTAGTCTTGTTATCTGCTCCCATGTAGACTAACCCATGAACACTTTCTGTAAAGCATAACCACATCTTTAAAGCTACTGGTTTATTTTCTATATCTACCCAAATATCATCCTTTGTTTCATAACATTGTTTTAATTTCCATGTATTAATTTCATTCAATATAGCCTTTTACTGACATTGTCGTAAGTTCTCAAATGTGATATCATTAAAAATCATCAATTGGGTATGTGGCTGCCCTTTTTTTAAAAAAAATCTGCTTCTCAAGCTGCTGAGTCTGCTAGTATGTTTTCTTGCAGATCTGTTGCTGGTTATAACAGTGTATGGGAGATCTCTCTGTGTATTTGTTCCTTTCAGGATAACTCCTCCCTTTCAAACACCTGCTATACCCTATAAATTGATTGAGGAATTTCCACTTTTATTTATCTTTATATTCTAATAAGACTTTATCTGTTTGGTACGTGCCTGGCACTTAAAGGCTTCAATCTCTTTTGGCAACTGTATAGCCTCTATCAGTTGCTTGACTGTTTGTGCAAGTTATATAGATGTTCCTGCTGATGTTAGGTAACCCCTATATCTTCAAATAATTTTAAAATCATAAACTACGGTGTTCAGTTACTACGCGTAACGTAAATCTTTGTAAATGTTTACTCATTTTACTTTACCTAACTGACATGCTCTGATGAGTGCTGTTATCTCATTATGTATAGTGATTGCACATCCTGTCACTGTCACTAGTGAGCTCATCATGCATTTATCTATAAAACATTATCATCAGTAAAGAAACTTTAATCTAAATTCTCCACTGTAGTCTCAGAAATGTCTGGTAATACAGAAAAAACTTACACATTTAATTCAATAATGCTCATTGTCTTCCTTGTCATGTGAGGTTTCTAAGGCAATGATGTAGCAAAATTGAGATTCTGACATTTGCATATTGTAATGTTAGAAGAACTAATGCAATTTAATTTAATTTTAATTTCCCATTGTATACACCTTGCTACAGATACATGTCTAACCTGTGCATTATTCAGGAATTGTGTGACAACATGAGGGACAAACAAATGTAACTCACGCTGCAACACAATATCCTGTGTCTTTCCCACAATAATAGCTGCTATGGCTATAAACCTTTAACATAAAGTTACTGCTTTTACTACCTATCTAATTGTACACTAATTATCTTTTAAATATCCTAAAACAGTTATCTTCAGTACAAAATAAATAATTTCTTAGAATTTTAGATGCCTGATGCCGGGGTAGAGTCTTTTAATCTCTTCAAATGTATTAAGGAGTGTATGCTAGATAATGTTTTTCAACCTCATCCAGCATACAGCTGTGGCTGAAAATCCTAATATTCACTGGCTACAGAATTGTGACATATCAAGAAATAAATGTACTGATTTTTTTTTTCTTCTCATTATTCTGAGGTAGAGGGTGTTCAAATATCAGGACCACCCTTTGGGAAATCCTAATATCTCTGGCCAGGTGTCCAACAATTTAATCTTTTTTAATAGATAAATACATTTTCTCCTTCTTGGATACTTCTGAAAGAAAACACAATAATTATTTAGTTTCTTCACTGCAGAACATCCACATATTCCTGTTCTCTGTGGGTACAAAAGATTGCAAATTATTCTGCACACATTATAACAAATAATTCAAACTTTCTATAAAACTTTATAAATATTGAACCCTCCTGTGGGCAACAGAAAAAACAATATTCTGAATACTTCTTATTAGCATTAAAAATCATCGCTGCGCAATCTATGACTGAGATCTGCATTGGTATGCAGGGTGGGGTCCCGTCCTTTGTCCGTTCGATGTTACAAAGCTCAGAACACAGAAAATTTTCCATATACTGAACTCCTCCTCTTGGCAAGACAAATGAAAAATCCGCCCCATTCCATCAGACGTGGGAGATGGGAGGAGAGACATTTTTGCAAAATGGCAAAACCTCAAAAAACACGAATGCATCACTGACGCACTTATTATTTCTCAATCTTCCTATGTAAATCACTACACAGATGCCATTTTCAAAGCAAACCAACAATAATTTTCAATGCAATTATTTTCTTTAAAACTGCAAAGAATTCTCAGTTTAAACACCCACACATAGTGTGTTCTATGTGTAACCAGAGATTCGGTTCACACTACATGCCAAAAATATTATGCAATCGCTCTAAAAATATTTTAACATACATTTCATCTGCAAAATCCCTATTACACTAATTAACACACATTAAAGACCTTATTCAAATATTCATCTCATGCCTTTCTGCCGATTCACCCAGCAAAGTCCTTTCCAATCTGGGTGTGACTGTGTCTTTTGCTGTTGCTCGCTGTAGAACTGACAAATACTATTTATTTACTTAACACCTCCATAAAAATTATTTAAACATTAAATTTAATCTGTACATCTTCCAGATTCATAAAACCAATATATTTTCTGACAATATATACTTATTTTTCCTATCCTACTGTCATTCTGAAAATTACTATGCACCACTTTTTTCATAACGGACTACACATATTAAAACCAGATGTTTCACTGAACAAACACTGAAATCACAAACAAAAAAAAAAATCTGCTATGCACGCTTACAAGATTATTATTATTAATTTTTATTTATAAGGCGCCACTAGGTGTCCGCGGCCCCGTACAGAGACAAACAAAATAACAATACGAGGAGAGACGGCACAGAACAGTAAACAATAATCACAGTAACTCAGTGAGCTCAAGGCACAGCTAGAGGGGCGGGGGAAGGTCAGCCAACAACGGCACCAATGAGGGAGGGCACGGATTAGATTAGGTAGCTGGCGAGCAGAGTAAAAGTGGTGAAGACAGGAGGAGAGAAGACCCTGCTCGAAGTAGCGTACAATCTAAGGGGAGGGGAAGACTGACAGAGAGACACAGGGGTGAGAGGGAGAGAAGGAGGAACGGAGAATAAGGATAGGGTAAGGGGAATGAGGGGGAAGAGTCAGAAGAAAAGGTAGGAAGATGAACTTAAAAGACTTTAACACTTGCAACGGGACATTTATCTATGCTTTAAAACCACATTTAATCACTACACAAGTCTTAACAGGCACTACAAAAAATTAGACTATCTTTAGCCTATTGTCTTCACAAAACAAACTTATTTCATTTCTGTAAATGTCCAGCATTTACTGCAATAGAGCTGAGTTTCAGTATGGATAACTGAAGTACGAGACAGATGTATAAAACAAACAATTCACTTTTTAAAAAACCTCAAACCCGTTCAGTATAGTTCATTATATATTTATTTCTGCTTTTCTTTAAAATTTATGCATTATTTTTTATTTATTCTTTTTTCACTGCTCATGTCACTTATTAACAACTAATAATTGAATAACATTTTTAACGTCTTATTTTTTCACTTTACTCTTAAAAGAGAATTTAATCTCTCGTTACGTCTAGGTTCACATTTTATAACATTTTTTTATTTTTTTCCTGGCATCCACTCATTTTAGAATTTTTATGCAATCAGGATTGAAACTCTATAGGCACTCCTACTTATTTGCCTGGGGATCACCACGCCCTTTCTCTCCTTAAAAACAGCAAACTTAAACCTGACTGAGAGTTTTCTGTTTATTTAAGGGATGCGTCCATCGTGAGAAATTTCATTTAACACATTAACTTTGCAAGTCAAGTATAAACAGTGTTAAAACACTAAAACACTAAAATGTCTTTTGCCAGTTATTGGTGGCCAGTCCACACTGGCAAAAAGCACAAAATTTAATTAACTACTACACATTTAGCAATGAGGTCCTAGGTTACTTTACATATCAGCATCCACACCCACCCTCTATTCACTGACTGCTTCGGTACCTCGATACACTTCGGAGCACAGATATATATAGATATATCTACATCTGATACTCACTAGTGCAGAGGAGTGTAGGTCATCAAATCCTCTCCCCCCTGTCGAAGCAGTCATGAAAGAGAGTAAGATGCAGAATGTGATACCGATAGGACGGAGCCCCCAGCTTGTATAAGTTATTTTATTTCCGTCTCTTTAAATAATAAATGAGATGAGCAGGATTCCAAAATATAATATTTATATAATTTATTAAAAATGTATTATACATAGATACAGCCATACTGGACGAAGCAGTACGCCCAGGGTCTCAAATACCAATTGACACCCTATATTTGATTAACTTATTCTTTTATAGGATATGAAACTCCTTCTTACTTTAAAACACACCTTCCCAGCTTACATCACTGCTGGAACTCTATCATTAAAATAGCATGTTCTGTTGGATGGTCAGCATATCCGGAGATGGTTGCTCAATACAAATCATATGACCATGATCTAATCTGTTTTGCTCCTGATTTGTGCAACAATGGAATATTACTAGAAGCAGGTCTCTTGTTATGCAATTCTGTATTGAGCAACACGTTCTCTTAAAGACACACAGAAACAAAATTCAAGTTCATTGGTTCATTCTATTGAACTAATTGGTAATATAGGGTTTTTGTTCATTATTACTTTAACACCCCCATTAAATAGGACAAAACTCAAAAAATGCTCTTAACCCCTAGAATGTCATATAAACATGTCATTCCACAAATATTTTTTTTTCGATTTTACATTTATGTGCAAAAAGAGGTATATGAATATTCTGAGTCGGATTCAGCAAGAATTTAACTTCTCATAACAGTGGACCAGTAAGGTACTAGCAAAACAAGGTGTCTTAGTACAGGCAAAGTCCTCCTCTAGTGGTTACATTTCCATGCATGAAATATAATCATGTTGATATAATACAACATCATTGTAAATATAAAAAAATTAAAACTCAATAATTATTTTTGTATTAAAATAAATGTAATAAAAAGAAATAGCTACTTAACGATTCCTGATAGAATCCCACTAATGGAATATTACTTTTTAATTACTGTTCAAAATCCGTGATGGAGAATGATAACAACAGTGACACCTACAAGATGTTAGAAATTAAATTTATGTTAAAAATTAACAAAAAACAATTATAAGTAAAATGTAAAAAATAACTGTCAAACTTCAATTATATTTGTTTGTATACAAAATGTTTAAATTATTATTATGTTTTCCTTTGCTGTGTATATTCAAAATATTTGGTTATTCTTACAAGTAAATTTGGTGATGATCGCATTGTACAGATTTCCTGTCACTGCTATAGATTCTAAAAATATTTGAACTTGTCTCTGTTTGTTCAGTTGTAGATAACTCAACTGCCACTACCAACACTCAGTCTACAACAACAGCTACCACATGGTCAACAGCATACAACTCTACTTCACCAATCAATGAAACAACTACAGGTACTAGATCCATCATCATAAAAATCACAGGTTCTGGGTGTTAGGGGCACCTCTACCACAGAGAAACCAGCATAATTATGTCACTAGTGGAACCATTAATGCAGGTGTGCGGGCTTTTGCTACACTTACACAGAGCACCCAGAAGAATGCTAATGCCAGGGAATATAATGCTTGGAAAACCCTTCTGAATGATTGACTTATAGACAAGAACACACTGCGCCTGCTGAAACAGAACTCAAATCTACCAGCACAGTCAGAACTCAGCAAAAATGATAAGACTCGAATTCCGATCTGCCAGTTCAGGGTACAGCTCAAAGATATGTTCTTGCTAATCTATACAATTCTTTAATTGTATTAATCCTACA